>CM068828.1:154297658-154505158 GCA_028554795.2 Sinohyriopsis cumingii | reverse complement strand
TTAACAGATACTCCAAATTTTTTTTGTATCGAGCACCTGAGGTCCTCGTGGGTTCAAATCTAGGGCTAGGCCAACATGAGTATATGAGAAAGTTTGCCCAATAGCTTCCCTTGGGTTGATAATTATCCTTCCTGGATTCTCCTTGGTTCTTCCTCCACAAAATAGACAGGCCTCCATGTATAGCCTAACATGTGCTGAAACATTTCGTTAAACTTTCAAGTACAGAACTAAATATTCTGTTGCATTTAAGAGAGATAACTCTGTTGGAACTAAAAGAGTGTAGAATTATCCAATCACAACTTATTATATTTTCATTGATGTGTATGAAATTAATAACGAATCATACAAATTACAAAACCTGATCTCTACATATAATTAGCATGACCTCACATGTTGCCAAGAGACAATCTTTTAATCCGTACAGGAACTATAACTCTTTTATAATCCACCAATCACAGCTAATGTAGTTGTTTATTTCTGAATAAAATATTCCAAATACATTGTACTCCACCCCACCCTCCACCAACCCCGGGGTTGTACCGTTATAATGAGTTCTAGACTCGAGCTTTTATAGATCTCTAAGCGAATAGTAGAGAATCAAAGAATGCGTCACTTTTCATACTAATGTCGTCGCATGTGATAACGACCGCTAATATACATACATTGCTTTGAGCTTAGAAATCATAGGAAAAGATTGAATTCAAATTAGGGATTACAATTTTCCCTTTCAATTAACATCTGATAATATTACCGCTACTGAAGTTCGTTCCATCAAGGGTAAAAAATGTACACGACAAAAGAATAATTACACATCCAGAATAAAAAAGTTACTACGAGACCATTACTCATTCACTCACCCCAGCCACTATGAATATTAGGGATGATCCCCCACCTTCACCCTCCTGAGACCTTTACCCATTCACTCACCCCAGCCACTCTGAATATTAGGGATGATTCCCCACCTTCACCCTCCTGAGACCTTTACCCATTCACTCACCCCAGCCACTCTGAATATTAGGAATGTCCCCCACCTTCACCCAACTGAGACCTTTACCCATTCACTCACCCATGCCATTCTGAATATTAGGGATGATCCCCCACCTTCAAACTCCTGAGACCTTTACCCATTCACTCACCACAGCCACTCTGAACATTAGGAATGTCCCCACCTTCACCCATCTGAGACCTTTACCCATTCACTCACCCCCAGCCATTCTGAATATTAGGGATGATCCCCCACATTCACCCTCCTGAGACCTTTACCCATTGACTCATCCAAGCCACTCTGAATATTAGGGATGATCCCCCACCTTCACCATCCTGAGACCTTTACCCATTCACTCACCCCAGTCACTCTGAATATTAGGGATGATCCCCCACCTTCACCCTCCTGAGACCTTTACCCATTCACTCACCCCAGCCACTTTGAATATTAGGGATGATCCCACACCTTCACCCTACTCAGACCTTTACCCATTCACTCACCCCAGCCACTCTGAATATTAGGAATGTCCCCCACCTTCACCCATCTGAGACCTTTACCCATTCACTCACCATAGCCACTCTGAATATTAGGGATGATCCCCTACCTTCACCTTCCTGAGAAAGTTACCCACTCACTCACCCCAGCCACTCTGAATATTAGGGATGAACCTCCACCTTCACCCTCCTGAGACCTTTACCCATTCACTCACCCCAGCCACTCTGAATATTAGGGATGATCCCCCACCTTCACCCTCCTAAGACCTTTACCCGTTCACTCACCCCAGCCACTCTGAATATTAGGGATGATCCCCTACCTTCACCTTCCTGAGAAAGTTACCCACTCACTCACCCCAGGAACTCTGAATATTAGGGATGATCCCACACCTTCACCCTCCTGAGACCGTTACCCATTCACTCACCCCAGCCACTCTGAATATTATGGATGATCCCACACCTTCACCCTCCTGAGACCGTTACCCATTCACTCACCCCAGCCGCTCTGAATATTAGGGATGATCCCACACCTTCATCCTCCTGAGACCTTTACCAACTCACTCACCCCAGCCACTCTGAATATTAGGGATGATCCCCCACCTTCACCCTTCTGACACCTTTACCCGTTGACTCATCCGAGCCACTCTGAATATTAGGGATGATCCCCCACCTTCACCCTCATGAGACCTTTACCCATTCACTCACCCCAGCCACTCTGAATATTAGGGATGATCCCACACCTTCACCCTCCTGAGACCTTTACCCATTCACTCACCCTAGCCACTCTGAATATTAGGGATGATCCCACACCTTCACCGACCTGAGACCGTTACTTACTCACTCACCCCAGCCTCTCTGAATATTAGGGATGATCCCACACCTTCACCCTCCTGAGACCGTTACCCACTCACTCACCCCAGCCACTCTGAATATTAGGGATGATCCCCCACCTTCACCCTCCTGAGACCTTTACCCATTCACTCACCCTAGCCACTCTGAATATTAGGGATGATCCCACACCTTCACCGACCTGAGACCGTTACTTACTCACTCACCCCAGCCTCTCTGAATATTAGGGATGATCCCACACCTTCACCCTCCTGAGACCGTTACCCACTCACTCACCCCAGCCACTCTGAATATTAGGGATGATCCCCCACCTTCACCCTCCTGAGACTTTTACCCATTCACTCACCCCAGCCACTCTGAATATTAGAGATGATCCCCCACCTTCACTGTCCTGAGACCTTTACCTATTCACTCACAACCACTACACTCTGAATGTTAATGAGGTTTCGCTCACCTTGTCTTAGTTTCACCCATTTAATTTCTCGCATTTTGGGGGTAATTTTCTCTCTAGAAGCTGCTGCAATCCATTTGCAATGCTTGTTGCAAATGTTTTTATAGAAATAAAGGATGTGACTAGAATTGAACGTGATACTTATATTCTTATTTGTCAAATAATAACAATAATAATAATAATGTGGACTTAGTACTGCGCCTAATTTTTAGAAACTCTAAGCACTTTGTGATATTAGATAACACATAAAAATATATATAACGACACGATTATAAAAACAAACGCCATTAATTGCAAAACAAAAACATGCTGACAATAATTAATGAAGTAACATTATTGCATGAGCACAAGAAAATGATACATGTTCCTATCAAGAAGATAAACGTTACTCTTGTAACGCTACTAGATTTCACTGCGGAAATTTGGTCTATCTTGTATAAAGATTGAATACATGGCCACTCAGACCAACCATGCTATTCGTATCACTGAGGACGATGTGACCTGTATAAAGATTGAATATATTGCCACTCAGACCAACCATGCTATTCGTATCACTGAGGACAATGTGACCTGTATAAATATTGAATACATGGCCACACAGACCAATTATGCTATTCGTATCATTATACATGGCCACTCAGACCAACCATGCTATTCGTATCATTATACATGGCCACTCAGACCAACCATGCTATTCGTATCATTGAGGACGATGTGACCTGTATAAAGATTGAATACATGGCCACTGAGACCAACCATGCTATTCGTATCATTGAGGACAATGTGACCTGTATAAAGATTGAATACATGGCCACTCAGACCAACCATGCTATTAGTATCATAATACATGGCCACTCAGACCAACCATGCTATTCGTATCATTATACATGGCCACTCAGACCAACCATGCTATTCGTATCATTGTACATGGCCACTCAGACCAACCATGCTATTCGTATCATTGAGGACGATGTGCCTTTTATTATGAGCTACATGTACCTGCTACGATTAAGCCAGGAACAAAAGCAAATTTTGGTGGATATCAAGGAGAACACCCCTTGTAGATAATACATGAATATATAACGCTTTTTCTTATAAGTAAACTCCGATTTTCCCTCCGATTCTTGAGGAACATATATGAATAAAGAATATGATACTATGGTGTTCTAGGCGCTAGAATGGGATACTGTAGCTGGTGTTCTAAGCGTTAGAATGCAATACTGTAGCTGGTGTTCTAAGCGTTAGAATGGTATACTGTAGCTGGTGTTCTAAGCGTTATAATGGGATACTGTAGCTGGTGTTCTAGGCGCTAGCATGGGATAATGTAGCTGGTGTTCTAGGCGCTAGAATGGGATACTGTAGCTGGTGTTCTAGGCGTTAGAATGGGATACTGTAGCTGATGTTCTAGGCGCTAGCATGGGATACTGTAGCTGGTGTTCTAGGCGCTAGAATGGGATACTGTAGCTGGTGTTCTAGGCGTTAGAATGGGATACTGTAGCTGGTGTTCTAGGCGCTAGCATGGGATACTGTAGCAGGTGTTCTAGGCGCAAGAATGGGATAATGTAGCTGGTGTTCTAGGCGCTAGAATGGGATAATGTAGGTGGTGTTCAGAGCGTTAGAATGGGATACTGTAGCTGGTGTTCTAAGCGTTCGAAAGGGATACTGTAGCTGGTATTCTAGGCGTTAGAATGGATATTGTAGCTCGGCAGTGAAGACAGCAATATGTACAATGTCACCCAATTGCATGTCGGTTGTTCGTTACTTCCTTTGAGGTAATCTGTTTTCCGTCTTAATACACATAAACGAGATGGTCGGCTCATGATAAAGCGTTCAGGGGCTGTGATAACGATGATGCTTTAACAAGGTCTACAAATAAATGGGTGACTTCTAGGTCATAGTTGAAAAAAGTGAATGTCACAAACATGTGATTTTAAACAATCTATACTAGTGACCGGATGGCAATTTCATACTTAATCTTAATAGCAATCATAGTGAAGTGGTGGATGGTGCATTTCTGACAAAGGGATCTTAGGGGTATTTAGGGGCTACTTCTTAATGGCAGGAGTGGATTGGTGGTAGGTGATCGTGGGGTTTGGTGTGATTCCCAAACTCCTCCACAACATATTTGTGGATTTGATTCCATTTTTTAACTGCTGTGAAAACATGATAGAGCTAATGTTTGTGTAGGCAGTGTTATTTCAATTATAATATACATGTACTGTAGAAATACTTATGTTTAATGAGCACGTGTAATAATAATTGAATTCGTATTTATTGTCAATGAGAATTTACTGAGGTATTGTAATGTGACATCATGCAAACGTTCATAATGTTGGTGCTATGGTAAGCAAGTAACAAGAACTAAGTCATCATTTTAAAGAAATCGTAGAGAACCACGACAATATAAACATCCCCATACATTGAACCCGGGGTGGAGGGCTCATATGGCCATTCTGTTGGAAACCTGGGGAAACACTGCATACCTGTATTACACTTTGCGATGATTCAAAATCGAACAGAGATACAATGTCACTGTTAGACAATTATGTGTAATGAATATATTGTCACTGGACAATAGCCAAAATTTCAATAAACTAGTTTAATATTTCTAAGTCAACGAGGAAAGTATTAGCGTTTATATTCTTGCCCATTTCAGATAGCTGTCCGAATCTGGTGGCCTACTGCGAGAGAATGAAAAACCGCTACTGGCCTGACTGGGAGGAATGTACGACTAAAGGGGGGACAGTGGCGGCGACAAAATAATCTTAAGCACAGAACTTTTATGTCTACCACAGCATAAATCGTATGCTTGTGAAATGTTACTGTTATGTATAATTAATCTGTATTGTGCTTGAGGATTGCCTGCAAATTGAGGGTAGAGGCCTGCTGACTAATCTCATGTCTTTGCCTTGTTTATAAGTTATAAATATATTATTTACTTGAATCTGACTTCAATACCTAGCTTTGATTATAACCATAGAAGGTTCCACAAGAACTTACTTACAGTTTGCTGTAATTTTCCATTAAGAGGATTGTTTTGTTTTGTTTTTCTTCAGGAAGGATTTTGTATCATAAGTCAGGCGAGGATCTATATAACAGCGGTTTTGTCATCTAAATCTTCATTTTCATCCAAATATCCTAATTCCTTGGGAATCTGTAATCAGAGGTTGTAGTTGCGTTCAAATATAATTTGACAGGAATCATTTTATTTAAATTAACCACTGAAATTACAAAGTGCTCATTGACATGTTGGACTAAATCACTACATTTGGATTATTGTAAATTAATTTAAAGACTAATGGTACATCGACACATTCAATATTATTGGAACATTATCACATTCAAGACTTGAAAGTCACTCGGAGTATTCTATACTTACATACGTATTCATAACTACACATTCCCTTGTACATATACTGACCTACCTGCGTACCCACAACTACATACTTCCCTGTACATATACGAACCTACGTACACATAACTACCCATTTTTTTTGTACATGTGCTTACCTCCCTACGTGCCCACAACTACACACTTTCTTGTACATATACTTTCCTCCTTATGTATCCACGACTACACACTTCCTTGTACATTTATTTACCTCGCTAAGTACCCATAACTACACACTTTTCTTTGTACATGTACTTACCTCGCTACGTACCCATAACTACACACTTCCTTGTACATGTACTTACCTCGCTACGTACCCATAACTACACACTTCCTTGTACATGTACTTACCTCGCTACGTACCCATAACTACACACTTCCTTGTACATGTACTTACCTCGCTACGTACCCATAACTACACACTTTCCTACATATGTACTTACCTCCCTAGCTACCCACAACTATACAATTCCTTGTACGCACTACTAAACACTTCCTTATATATCTACTTAGCTCTGTACGTACCCACCAGTACACATTTGATTGCTATTATGAAGTGGGGATGATGATGTGTGTGATCTCCTACATCTTATGGCTTTTGGTTATTGAGTGATCCGGATGTAATTTATACAATATAAAGAAAACGATGAAAATTGTTAAAGAGAAACATCCAGATGAACAAAATCGAAATTAAAGAAATGTTATTATGTTATGAAAGCAAAAGATCAAAAACAGAAACATTGTTGGCCATTTAACGGATAAATAAAATAAATTTAGAATTATTACTATTTCAATGTATGTAGTTAGCCATTTAACGGATGTATAAAATATATTTAGAATTATTACTATTCCAACAGGATCCAGAGCATGTTAGGTGGTACAGTGCTAAATTCAACATAATTACCAGATATGTGTCGCCTTTTAGCTTGAGTCCCAGTCTAGATGACAAATTATTATTTTCTCTTTCTTTCATTTCGTTTAACATTTTTTAATCTTCATCATTTATCTACTGACCTATTCCTGAGAAACGTTGTTTTTCCTATTCATTGTGAACTCTAATGAAATTGTTTGAAATTCGAACACGAACAGAAGAAGGAATCAATACCATGTGAATAACATGATATATGATTTGTTTAGGTGCATTTTCTGAAAATTTTGTTGCAATCGCAAATTTTATACTGTTTATAAAGGTGGTCAGTTTTAAAGGTTTGCCTGGTATCAGAATTGCCCAATAGTGACACGAATATTTGGCCTTTCTGCAGAGGAATTCGTTTTAGAGAACGTGTTGTGTGTGTGTGAGAGAGAGAGAGAGAGAGAGAGAGAGAGAGAGAGAGAGAGATTGTAATTAAATTTAAAATATGAACGACTAGATAGGAGCAGTCTCCGAGTTGGGAACTGCTTAGTTGAGAAGGCAAATGCGCGGCAAAATTTGACAGCTTATTTGATGTACCCTATAGGAGGTATTGCGATACCAACGTAATTTATACAGACCTCAGTGCTAAAGTTTGTTAGAAAAAGGTCATAACATCTGCTCTACTAAATAATGCTTGTCACTCACACTCACAAGAGTGCAACTTCAGATTGACAAGTTGACGACGACGGAACCATGTAGTAACGCACGTAAGGGAAATCACTCTGCTAGGACTAGACAGGAGTACGCATGATACTGTCACAACATTTTCACGGATGTGTATCCCATTTAAAACAAATCATACAAAATATAAATCATGATCTAAATATAAATTAATTTAATCTGACTTAATATAAATTTTTGGGCCAGGCAGAAAATATAACTCTTGCATAATGCGTCAATGACAGCCAGTTTTGTTGATTTAGTTCTAAAATGATGTTCCCACTATGTTTAGCCGCTCCCCCCCCCCCCCTTGCATCAGAACCCCCATGTTGCGGGGCATTTATGTCGTTATACCTATAACCAACCGTAATTTTTCAACCATTTATGATATTACCATAGACTGTACACGAAACAAATATACTTAATGTTACTCGTCAAAAACAATTTTATGAGATACTAAGCAATGTTTTATATTAAATTGTATGGAAATGACATAGAGTTGTTTCAGCTGCTATTTTCACGTTTGTGCTTCAATAGCAAAATCATTTTTGTGAACAAAATGAATTCTTTTAACCTTGAGTTGTGTTTTATTCATACCAGTATGACTTTCACACTTGTTACAAGAGATAAATCACATTACGTTGTATTATTTAATCATCATATCAAAGTTCAGCGTAGTATTTAGTACACGACTCATCTCAAAAAGGCGATTTTAACTACAATAACTGACTTTATGTTTGTTTAGTAGACACATAATTAACTAACACCGATCTTAGCATACGCGGGGCCCGATTTGGATCATCTTGGCGTGGCTCCCATGTGGGCACAGCATTTGGAAATAAACCTTTGTGGCTCTCATGTGGGCACAGCATTTGGAAATAAACTTGTGTGGCCCCATGTGGGCACAGCATTTGGAAATAAATTAAGAAATAAACTTGTGTGGCCCGATGTGGGCACAGCATTTGGAAATAAACTTTTAAGCAAGTTTCATCTGATATTTAACTTAAAATTTTCCTCCATCGCTTTAAAATTACTTTCGCTCTATAGATATATTTTTACAAATTACTAACGCGCGGGGCCCCTATTAGCGCGGAACCCGATTTGCCAAATCGGTCCTATCGGCTTAAAGCAGGCCTTGAACGTAACGTGAGCGACAGGTGGACATAACCAAATTGTATTAGAATCTAGAGGCCTTCAGAATTTTTCACTCTCTGCAGATACAAGAAGTCACTAACTCCAGTCCTTGCACACAGGTCAGCCCCTCCATCCTCTTTGTAACACAAATATAAAGCCTTCTCTATTTTGTGATGAATACAATATCGGCAAAAGTTGCCCTGTCACCAAATGTAGCAAATCAGTGTTTAGAAAGATAAGTTTGATTGAAGGTGAAGTTTTGGCAATTAACTAAACAAATTCAAAGAAAAAATATAACAAGTCAACTAAAGGAAAGTGTACATCCAAAATGGATGACAGAAGCCGATGACATCTATAATAACCAACGAAGTACTGATTTGTTAACAGTCTTTTGTTGAAACACCGAAAATATTATTCGAGTTTTGAATTTGGTATAAATTCCACTGAATGTCTTTCTCCAAGAATTATATCATATCACTTTTGCATTTCCAGGGAAAATAATCACTTGAATTCAATAATTTGAAGAAAAATAAATTCAGCCCAAAATGGACACAACATAATACAACTTAACGTGTCAAGTGTTTTAAGCAAACTGATAAACCGTTTGAGGGATAGTGAAAACTCGTTTTTCTGTCTTCAACGCCATACCCGTCGACGCTGTGGTTGCTCTCGCTGCGGCGCACACTATTGCCGATGGCTTTCCAACTCCTCCTCCCAGTTCTCTATATGTAGGACCACGGGTCTCTATGCTGGCAGAGGCCGTGGTGCTTCGAGCTGTGGAGGTCTCCTCACCATTAGCTTGACCTCACAGCTCTGATTCAGGTGAGGCAGAATCATTTATTTCTTTTTCCTTTCTTTCTTTTACCTTTCTTTATTTTTCTTCTTCTCTTCTTCTTTCTTCTCCTCTTCTTCTTCAAGTCTGGATCTTTCTTCTTTAGCCTCCATCGCCAGCTGATCCAGGAATCGCCTGGCTTTCTCCAGGTGCATTTGGAGTTCAAAACGTTTGGCTAGTCTACTAATGTTAACGAGTGAAAGCTAGGGTAGCCAGAATGACGAACGCTTCCCTTTATATCTCTGAATCGCGAACGTGAAGGAAAACATCCCCTTGCATAAAAACTAACAATACTCATATCATAATTAATAGCATGGAAATCGGGGACCTAAAGGAAACACTCACATTCACATTTTTGCTTACAAACACACTTTATTACCACTGATACATAAAAAACATACCCTTGCAAGCTAGAGAAATGAAATGTTTATAGGCATACTTCTTTTTTTTTTGTACTTACAGAAAAACGCAAAGACAGACAACTATTTTAGCAATTTGACTACTATCTCATTTCTGGATTGTTTGGGTAGCCCTGAAAAGGGCTGTTTTCTTGGAGGTTATGCAAATCTCTTACCGTCTAATATTGCGTCCCTGTCTGGCTGTAGGCTTTCCGACATGATAGGGTATGCTTCTCCATAAGGAGAAGGAGAATAATTTCGTGTCCACAAGACAGTCCGTAAAATCTCTGTAAGGCTCCTGCTGTTGCTGATCTCTCTGTTTCTGAAATCTATACTTCTTGGTCCATTCTTCTTGTTCCTTCTACATTTCATCTTTAAACATCTCTTCTATCAGGTTTTGTGCCACTATTAACATCCTGACATTCTCACTCTCATAAGATTTGGGTATGAGGTTTTTCCTGAAAAGATATAAATTCAAGTGGGCTTAGCTTGGCGGACGGGATAGAAAATATCTCAACAGTGTTTGGTAGGAACGCTATAGTTCATCTCATGGTCAGGGATAGAGCGAAGTCAAAGAGCATATATAGTGAAAAACAATTTTAAAAAACACCACCAACACTGTTTTCAAAAGAGAACATTTTTTCAACCAACAATTAACCAAGACATAACTTAACAGTGCATACAATATCAAATAACTTATTTTTGACAATGTTGACACCTTTGTGAAGTCAAGTTAGACTTCCACTGATGGAGGTCATTTGGCCATTGATGTATACTACGTTTCCTAGCTAAAGACAATAGATATCCATAATGGTCACAAAACGATCTATCTACATTTTCATCGTTTCTAGAAGAGTCACGATAAATAAGTTATAAAATGTTCTAAGGAATATCCAAGACTGTGTTGATGAAACAATACACACAATATTGTCCACACACAATGGAAGCTGTGCCTTGTAATTTCACATTATTGAAGCGAGCTGTCTGGGCAATTCCTCTCTTAAAGTCGATGATGTCGTCTTTCAAAGGCGGTAATCCATACGAATCAAAATACTCCACACAGGCATTGTGGGGAAAGTAGACGGCTACCCAATGGGTTCCTCGGAGATGACTGTCATCTGTATTGATGACATAAGCTTGATAGTCTTTAGGTTTGTGATGATGCAATTCATCTTTAGCGCTCAAGACAGGATTCCAAGAAGCAGTGTACGAACTGTTTTTCAAAAGGTATTAAAGTTACCAGGTATCCATCTTTTCTTCTTGTTTCACAGATAATGATAAGTAATCAATTCAATCCTGACTTTTTGCTTGAAAATCTCTGTCAATTAATCATCTCTTCGCTTCGTCTCCGCACTCTGTGCCAAGAGAGATTCGATGCGATAAATCTCTAGAGCAGTAATTGCAGGGAAGGAATGATCACCCAAGTCTGTATACCAGTGATGCAACACGGCTTCTTCCGAGATGAGATCCCAAGCGCCCTCTAGATAGTCGTCCAATTATTCTTCCTGACTCATCATCAGACATATATGGTGTTTAATTTGACTGGGACGATCGTTTTGACACCTATAGCAATCTTTCCTGATTATTTCCGTAATTTTATCTGCCAAGTGTTTGACAAAACAGGAGACTAAATGTTGTTCTTGTTCTGGCCATCTGGACTTTATCACTATGTCCTCTTTGTCTTTGTCTTGGGGTTTTGTTTCTACGATATCGTTCCAGTTCATTTGCAAAACATTTTCCACCATTCAAATAAGGATAAGAGTCTTCCATACTTCTAATATTCTAGAATTGCTTTTTTCAAACTGTTGATTTCTATCGTATTATCGAATTCAGAAGACAGTATGACGTTCACTATTTCCTTCAGTGGTCCTTGAAACTGCAGTTCCACTCAAATTTGACCAGATTTTATAAGGTAGAAATGTTCAATCTGGCTTCTTGGTTAGGAATGAAATCAAAATCCTTCAAACTCTACCCTCCAGCATAATCGTCGTACAAAATGCTGTGACAGGTGATGGTTCCTAAATGTCTGTAGGGTTCATACTGGTACTATTACGACCTGAAGTAATTCTTTCGCTCAAAGTTAGGCTCGAAGGGTCTGGTACACGATGTCGTGCCATCTAGACTGACTTCTATCTTGGACACATCGATGTGATGAAACTCGAAAGGATTTTTATTGTAGGTTCCGTTGAAATCTGAATTTTTGACGGTGTCAGTGATTACACGTTTTGGTAACTGTCATTGTAACAGAAGATTTTCGGTCATAGATCGGAGTCCAGCGGGAATGGTGAAGGTTTTCACTTCCACGCGTCGTATCGGATACTTGGCGGTCGTTCTGCTCAAAGTGTGACTGATGTCGTTTCCCGTTTTAGGTAATACTTCCAAGCGGCGTACGTAGATCAATTAATTATTCGTGATGTAAGATTAGAGCAGAGACAGTTGTATTATTGTTGTGTCCAACAATTCATTTGGGCTGGAATTTATTTATTCAATTATTTAATTCAAATTCTTCTTCTCTGGAAATACAAAGTGATCAATATACACCATTCTTGGCAATATATACTTGGATTTTTAGTAATGTTTCAAATAAGGATATATTATTGGATTATATTATTGTGATTGAACAAAATACTGTTGGCACATCACTACGACACAGGCCTCCACATGAATATAAACACTTCCAACGTTGGATTTTTTTTAAGAATACCGATAAATTTTGTTTAGAACTTTAAACTTTAGGACTTGTGTTAGAAATTTTTCGATTATTTGGGATTTATTTCACAATATCGTAATTTCCTATTACATTTATTCACTTTGATATTGTAGGGAAATTTATTATTTGTTCATTGGTTAAAATCTGGCTGGTTCTCACTCTTTTCTTAAACTTATTTGAAAACCGTAGAGTCGCAATAAACGCATTGGCTATACCGTATACTTATACTTGGATGTCGTAATCCTTACCTCATTTGGTATAATGAACAGTAGAGTTTGAGATCCTTGACTCATTTGCTATACTGGAAAACTATTTGCTATACTGTATACGTAGTTATCGTGATCCTTAACAAATATTCGTAGAGGTCGTGATCCTTAACGTATTTGCTAACTTGTACAATTATACATAGGGGTATAAGATTTAACTCACTTTCATAAAAGAAAAGGTATCACTGAGGCAATCACTAGCTAGTCGATCTCACTCTGAAGTAGACCGGAAGTGGAATCCTCTACACCGGATTAAGGTAGACAAAACACTAAGCAATGAAGAATCTTCGAGTAAAAGTGGCCATTAAAAATCTACACGGTACTTAAATCATACATGTGTGAGACGTTTGGAATGCCTTCTTTGCAGTGATGTAAGCTATGAGTGACTAAATGCACAGACGGTTTCAGAAAATTAGGATGGAATCATTGGCGAGTCATATTTTGAACTGTAAGAGTTCGTTCCCTTTGTCAACTGAGCGTATTCATACTTTTGACAGTTACTTTGATATAAATATGTATGTGCGAAACCTGCTAAATTTAGTCAACGATACTTCAGTGAGTATTACTGTGATAAGTCCAACAATATACATAATTACGGAGGATGTGTGTGTGTGTGTGTGTGTGTGTGTGTGTGTGAGTTTGCGAAGTGTTTTTAGTACGATAACCCAGTCCTGAAATAAATGTATGGCAAGATTTAATTAGTACGGCTTCGAACAAGAAATGCTGAGGGACCAACAAAGAACGATGATTCATTTGACTGAGTTTGTAATTCAAGATCGATGATTCACCAGGATAGGTTGAATTCCATCGCCCAAAACTAATAATTCATATGTATGGTAGAAATCATTAGTGATTGAGGTAACATAACCCCCTCCCCACTTTACCTCAACCAACGAGAGAGAGAGAGAGAGAGAGAGACAAAGAGAGACAGAGAGAGAGACAGAGAAAGAGAGAGATTCAACTATGCGCCTCATATGACTGTTTCTTTATTCATGTATACTCGATCTCTTTATGACATATATCCCACATTGCAATAAAATGTATGTCTTTATTAATGACAGACGAAAACAAAATATATTTTGCGGCATATCCAAAATATACCTTTTATTAACTTTACTGATACTTTTGTACATTATCGCTATAACCTATACATGAATAGATTCTATTCAGTACGGAGTATATACAGGTAACTCAGCGCGTTACAAAGTAGAGTACGAATGTTTTAGAATGCAACACTTTGTCAGTATTGTAGATTGGGTTGAACAAAGAGTTACTATAATATAGTTATTTTACTTCGGTCATGCTTTGTACCGTCCTCTTTAAATATTGGTAATGCGAACACTTCCTGGTTGACGCTTGTACCTTTCGTGCTATGACCGTCCCCATACCAACAGATAAACAAACCATTCGTTATGGGCACACATGGGGAAATATCTCAAGAGAAAAAAATCCCGTACAAATATAATATAATTATTTTGCATTAAAAGTGTTTTTAATGTAACGTCACAATTGCCATTAACGAGAATACCAAGTTAAATGTTTCCGAAAGATAGAAAGAATATATCGAACTCTTTCTCTATGTTCATTTTGAATTTTGATAATCATGCGTGATTGATCAGCCGATTATATAATCGCTTCCACATTTATACCTGAAGCGCCTTATGATACTTTCCTGTACAAAAGGATACATAATTTTAAACACAAGATCAAGTCAACTTGTGCTGAAAACGAGGCAGCAATCAGTCAATATTGAATTGCAATGCCCCTCGTCAGAAATAGGGTGCAGTTTACCGGGGCAATTTTTCTTTTACAGCAGGATCTGTGTGTGACTTAATTTGGAGTTTTATCCGCGTAGTTTCAAAATATGAGAGAAGTGATATTGATACCAGTATTCTGTGCATTACAAACTTTAAATAACAATGGATCATACACTTTGCATTGGAGATATTGTTTGTCTCTATTCTGCTGACTCCAACGGATACGTGTTTGCGTTTCAATCCAGGTAAGTTGAGATAATGAAGATAATGACGACGATAAAAGAGACGACTACGATATATATATATATATATATATATATATATATATATATATATATATATATATATATATATATATATATATATATATATATATATATCTATATATATCCCCTTATTCATCAAATTCCGACCAATTACGGGATTTGAATTCCGCGTCTAGAATAGGCATGCATATACTATCTTCATGAATGATGTAACAATAGAAAGAGCTGAAATTAATTTACAAAGATTAATCTGCAGATTTAGTATCTTCTGTACATCGCGAATTACTACATTACTACATTACTAATTACTACATTACTATTACACTGCATTACTAATTACTACATTACTATTACACTGCATTACTAATTACTACATTACTATTACATTACATTACTAATTACTCCATTACTATTACATTACATTACTAATTACTCCATTACTATTACATTACATTACTAATTACTCCATTACTATTACATTACATTACTAATTACTACATTACTACTACATTACATAATTAATTGCTACATTACTATTACATTACATTACTAATTACTACATTACTATTACATTACATTACTAATTACTACATTACTATTACATTACATTACTAATTACTACATTACTATTACATTACATTACTAATTACTCCATTACTATTACATTACATTATTAATTGCTACATTACTATTACATTACATTACTAATTACTACATTACTATTACATTACATTATTAATTGCTACATTACTATTACATTACATTACTGATTACTACATTACTACATTCCATTATTAATTACTACATTACTATTACATTAAGTTAATAATTATTAGATTACTATTGCATTACATTACTAAGCTCTGCGCGATATTTCTACATATTTCTAAATAACTGTGAAATATATTTTTTAACAACTTATACGCAGTACGAGTTATAGGTTACTACACTGATATGGGAAAATATGAACGAGTTTTTCTCGGAAAAATACTGCACAAACTTTGGGAGTGAGGTATTTCGAGAAAATGAGATCGTATTTTCCCATACAAATTCAGTAACGTTTTGTTATTATATAATCAGCTTATTATTCTAACGAAGGCTTAAATTATTTAAAAAGAATACACTACAAGAAACAAAGTAACTGAATTTATGCAGTATTGAAAATTAAATACATAGCCGTAGATTAATGAATACACAATAACAATATTAATGTGCACAGAGTACCGCCCTGCGATACTTTCGTCGCGTGGTCGATAGTAGTTTAAAAAAGAATCGTCGTTTTGGTCATATCATGAATGAATCCATATTAAAACGACTTTTCCATTTGGTCATGAATGGATGGATTTTGTTTTTATTTTGATCCAAGAACCCAATTATGCTTTTCTGATTATGACGGATTGAATTTTTGGATCAATTTAGTATCTATCTGCAGGATATGTCATTCGGATTTGCAGAACTAAGAAAATAGATTTTGAGTAAATTCAAGATGCATAATGTAAGTATATTTACTACAGTTCGTATAACCAGCTAAAGAAGACATATGTTCACTTGCATCTCGCTGTTGGAGGGACTCCAGCTTATGACCTGCGTTATACAATGTGTATCTTACATCGTTAGCCTAACATTGCATCAAAATAGTTACACGGGAAAATTGCAAAACGGCTGTTGTGTGACAGTCCATTTAGCCAGCTGAAATAATAATGTTTGGTCGTATTGTCTTATTGCCTCTGATGCTCTTTGTTTCCTACCAAAAGCTTCAGTTCATTTTTTTTACTCCAACTTAGTATTTTGACTGACTTGTAAAACGGTCTGATAGATATGCTATATATCTTGGCCACATAATACTTTTATGTGCTATTTTCAAAGACCCTAGAGTTGTTGTTGTAGGGTTTAACGCCATTTGTCAGCACAAGATAGGTTATACATGGCGGCCAGTATAATTGGTGGAGGAAGAACCCTGGAAAACCTCGGGAAGAACCACCAACCCACGAGCAGCTACTGGCAGGCTTTCTCACGTACCAACGTTAGCCGAGCCTGCGACTCGAACTCACGCAGACAGAGGTGAGATGGCAGTGATCCGTAACGGTGAGCGCTTTAGACCACTCGACCACTCGGGGCCCAGACCCTAGAGAACACTGCCCATACTCTGAATCATTCTATCTGCGAAAGGATACGAATATTTCTCCTAAATAACTTTCAATGATCAGAACGGTATTTTCAATTACTGCGTCTCTCACGTTTGTTGTTGTCATTGTGAATATCACGTTCATTAGAGTGCTTGTCTGAAAGTTTTGTTTCTGACGTGAATTCGTCCACGTCGTAAATTGTATAATCTATACTTTCAGATGGGCGAAAAAAGCTTGTTTACTTCATTTACAAACAAATTTATTCAGCCAAAAGCTAAAGCGCTTATGACATGAGTGTACCTGGTTTGTTTGCAAAGTAGTTCCAATTACACTATACTATTTTTAGATACACATGTCGTGCACATAAGTGCAATATCATGGTTTTCAGTATCGTAAAATACTGCACGATTATGAAAATGTAAAGTTAACGGAGACAAAAATGAGCATATAACAAGAAAGAGAACAAAACAACTAGTTCAAATATAAATCTGCGTTTTGCCAATGACTGCTGCGGACTGGCCGAAACACAACTCTTCCTCTGGAGACATCACACTGTTGGCTGATACTGGCTTGATATCGCTGGAACTCAATATTAGCTAGTTCACATTATTTTTTTATCAAGCTATATAAATAATATAGACAATAGTAGATGTGAAATATCGAGAGAAACGGCCTCTTTCCTTTCGGAACTCACACCCTGCAAAATATTTTCAAATTCAAAATTGTCGTTTTGAAATAGATCTGTAACTAGAATAAATCGGAACATGTCAATTCGATCTGTAACTAGGAATGACTGCAACATGTTAAATCGATCTATAACTAGAACGATTGGGAACATGTTAAATCGATCTGTACCTAGACTGATTAGTGACATGTAACTCGATATATAACTGGAATGATTGAGAACATGTTAAATTGATCTGTAACTAGATTGACTGGTGACATGTTAAATCGATATGTAACTACAATAATTGGGAAAATTTGCTTTTATGTGGTTGCATTTGAATCAAAGTTATTCATTTCTCTGATATAGTACTATGTACCAAGTCGTGTGACAGTCACAACAAATCGCGTGTCACGACAAGTCATGCAACAAGTTAGGTACATTTTTACAGTCTAAATCAGAATGTGCGCTATTGATACATAGATGAATACGTATGCTGTAGTTAATGTATCATACTATATTGCAAGTACATACGGTTTTAAGTGTAGCTTATGTAAATTTGCCTCTCTTTGCTTTTCAATCGTTGACTTGTTAAAACTCTCTTTTCTGATAAGCTATCAGCCGTGAAATGTTGTCTATCTTATTGTGTCTAGCTCACTCTCATCTACGTTGGGCGGATTCTCGTAGTTTGTAATGGCATATACCAGTATCATTGACTTTAATGTCAATTACTGTTATATTTTGGACATATTTGTTACTCGATGTGCATTCATATATGAATGCGTACCTTTGATTATTTCCGTACTCACTAGTTTGTAATGGCACAGAAAGAACGTTTTATGGTAGTGTCATAAGGTTTATGTACATTTATTCGCGAAGTCTTTCAAGTAAGGAACTGTTTTTTATTCTTCTGATGAACGCAGAATCTACATTGCTAAAGCGCAAATCCCAAAGGATTTTTGCACATTAATAGTAAAATGTTTCTCGCGCAGCACGATGGGTATGCCTATTTCAATTTCTGTCCCTTAGCCAGGCATTCCTGGACATTAAAAGCAAATGTTTCCCGTGCAACACGAATGGTTTGCCGATTTCAATCTCTATCCCTTAGCGTGGTATTTCTGCAATGACATGAAAACTATTAAATTTTTTAATAAAATAATACATGTTCGTGCTCAGAGATTTATGTATGATGACTTCACAAGCAGCTACCTAAATTCATACTATGGCAAATATACCAACGCTAAAGATATGCCGACTTTGGGTTATGCCTCTGGAGGCTTTAAAATGTCTGAATAAGCGTGCTCCCAAGTGTTTGCATGATTTGATATGTTTTAAACACAATTCGTATAATTTTAGATATTCAAATTGTTTCGACGTCCCTAGAAATTAAACCTCAATATTTAGCAAAAAAACTTTTAGATTTGCAGCTTCCATTTTAAGGAATGAGCTACCAAATCACTTCAGAAAGTAATCCAAACTTTATTCATTTAAAGCTTTAATTTTTTCATGGAATGGTAAAGACCGTAAATAATACCATGATGACGACAGCTAATGTTTGTGTTATATTATAGTTTATCTGTCCTTGCCTTATATACTATTAAGTGCCCTACTGTTAGCTCTTTTCTTTTTAAGTAATGAGTAAGGTTCATTGAACATGCTTGTAATCCAATCATGTTGTTCTGCATTATATTAATCTTCATTCTCTACCATTTTTGTTGTTGATGAAATCATTATACATTGTGGTTTTAATTTTTCCAGATACTAAATTTAATGTTATTCACTGTTTTGACGATGATATGCTAGCCCGTGTTATACGTTACGCACTATGCATTTTATCCAGTCGTATGTATGTGTTTTGCTGTGTTAAAGTGTCTTGCAAACCATGCTTATTGTAATGATTCATTTGTTTATGTAATGTCTGTAAAAAGCTCACTAGAGTTGATGTTCAATTGTTGTTCTAGATCATGTAGATATTAAATAAATCGTATCTTATCTTGTGATATGCCAACCTTCGCTCCAGGTGAAGATTGGCCATTTGAAAGGAAGGATTCGTATTGTTATTTTATTTGGTATGCGATACAATGTTTTAAACCTTTACCACAGTCCCGTCAAACTGCAACAATAGAACCACCCGACGTGTCCTAATCTCATTGTAACAATACTCCATATTTTGCAACAATACTCCATATGTGTAACAGTACTCTACCTGTGCAACAGTACTTCATATATGTAACAGTACTCCATATGTATAACATTACTCCATATGTGTAACAGTATTCGATATGTGTAACAGTACTCTATATGTGTAACAGTATTCCATATGTGTAAAAAATGAAATAGATATGTCAATTAATTTAGAATGTGTTGGTAATTCCAAAATCTAGTTCAAGTCGTGTGCCTCCCAAATTTGATATGAATCTATTTATTTCAGCACTTTTTTGGTGCAAATAAATAATTTATTTATAAACGTCTTTCATTGACATGTATGAAAAGTATGGAATGCATACATGATACCAAATTATGAAAACAAAGGCTTTCTCATGGTACTATTTTATGTGTCACTAGACTGACAAAGTTCGTCCTATATTTCCTTCATTTTCCCATATATGTATGAAATCGAGTTCATTGGTTGTTTAATTCAGATGCAATAATACTACTAGTATCTTCATTATGTCCGGAACTAATCTAGACATAACATGTAAATAATGCAGTCTAGACATAGCATGTAAACAATGCAGTATATGTTATGTTGCACATTATGGAAACAGTAGCATTTAAAACAGATGGTGTATATGGTGAAAGCGACCATTCCTGAACTGGCCGAATGGCATCTATCACCTTACGCAAAATCCAAGGGACTAAACAAAATAAACATTTTATTTTCTATTTCGGCTTTAATGCTCGTATCATCCGTCACTTGTTAGCAAATCACCTGGAAAAATCTGAAACTAATGCTTTTATTTGGGACTACAGTAAGATGCCAGAACCAAAGATTTTTTTAATGGCCACCTAAAATGAACTCTGACAACCATGAAACCAGGCGTTTATATGATACTTTGCAGTAAAAAGACACCAATCTTCTTAAAAGACTTGTTTGTAGCCAGAGTTTTGGCTCATATAAATAAGAGTAAAAATGCAAAGAGCGCCCCGACTTCCTTTTCCCAAACACTGAAACCAATGACTGTTGTCATAACACTGCATTAGTTTACGTAACATGAAAACGTCCAGATAATGCATGTGTCACGTATTTTGTTAACGTAGTTTAGAGAGCAGCCGAAGAATAAAAAGGATACCAGTACCCGGAAAAGGGGATTTCATCAAATGCCCCAGTTCTTATTCATCATGGATTATTCAAAACAAAGAAAGTAAAAAAAGGAAATGAATCCGAAGAACATACTTAGATCTTTTATCAAGCTGGATTTTTGCAAGAGGCGTTGAAAGATTCAAGCGGTTTTATGCACGCGCGCATCAACTGTCTTACCAAAGCATACAGTGCGTGGAACTTGTAGTTCCTGCTTTTCTCCATAAAAGCAAACATTAAACATAGTGACTATACATTAGCAATAATGTAACTAATACCAGACGAATTCAAAGGTCTTGTGTCAGAGCATTTTTACATTAAGCATAAGATCTACCTATGTAGATAATAGGTTTAAAAATATACCTGCTTACCGCTGAACAGGATTAAATATGAATTATTCACTAAAGCAAGCTAGATTACATTGGCATTTCAAAAGTTCTGAATGTTAGTGCGCTGTACAGCAAAGTTCATTATTAGAGAACATTAACCCAGTGCGTCTCCTAATGGAGCCGTGCACATCTGCATTCTTTATCAGTCTGATCGTCCATTTAGTACACGCCATTTTTACACATACATAGATACACACACACACACACACACACACACATACATACACACAAACTCCCCCACACATACACACACACTCCCCCGCACATACAAACATACATACATACATACACACACACATACACACACACACACCCACACATACACACACACACTCCCCCGCACACACACACACACACACACACACACACACACACACACCACACTCCCCCGCACATACAAACATACATACATACATACACACACACATACACACACACACTCTCCCGCACATACACACATACACACACACACACTCCCCCGCACACATACACAAATACATACATACATACATACATACATACATACATACATACATACATACATACATACATGCATACATACATGCATACATACATACATACATTTATACATACATACATACGTACATACATACACACATATATACATACGAACATACATATATTGAATGTGTCCGGCGTGATGAATGTTCAATTCCTGATTGTTTTAAAGGGCATTGTACTTGTCGTCATTCGACTGGTGTTAATATTCATTGCGAACTTGTCAAATGCCCTTCCTATGGGCTCGCTGTAGGTTATTACCATCTCGCATAAAACATACATTCTTAGTAAGCGTCCTATAAATTAACATTGAATTGGAACCCAAAAACCCCATCATAAACCGTCCTATAAATTAACATTGAATTGGAACCCAAAAACCCCATCATAAACCAATACTAGTCCTACTTCCACTAATTATAATAAAGATAATAAAAATGCTGGATGTTTTTTCATAGTGTAAAAAGGATCATTAATTATTATTATTATTATTATTATTATTATTAGAATTAGAATTATTAGTATTATCATTATATCAAGAGATGCACAATAAAATAATAATTATTTTAATGTTCTAGTAATCCAAAATTATATTACTATGACCACAGATTCGAATTTTTTTCCTCACATCGTCTGCAAGCCTTTGATAAGGCTAACATATTTTCTGGTTACTGTTTTTGTTGTATTCTTTAAATAATGTATATATAAGAAGAATACATCTAGTGGTTAGAGCGTCCGCCTCGGATGCTGGAAGTCGTGGGTTCGATCCCTGGTCGAGTCATACCAAAGACTTACAAAAATGGTACTAACAGCTGCTTCGATTGGCGCTCAGCATTAAGAGGTTAGTGTTAAGATTGGTCGGCCGAAGTTAGCAGACTGGTCAGCATTTTACTATGACCCTTAAGTGAATGTATCATGTAACATGCCGAAAAATGGGGCTAAATGCCTTTCCCAAGGACACGGGGTATTGAACATGCGACACTCCGCCTACGAGTCCGAGACTCTACCATCTTATCTGTTGCGGTCTTCTGCCTGATTTCGTGTACTAGCTAAATATGCTATATCAATCTTGCAGGTGATGGTCTTCAACATTTCTAGCTGTTAATAATAGTTACCTATTATAATTGGATAAAATTAACGAAAACAAAGAAACAACCTTTATCATAATTACCCTTTTTTACAAATTTTAGTTCTCGTATTTTTTTTAATTATAACAAAATGCTTTTTAAAATGTATAAATCACCTCGAAATCTACTTATTTTCCAGTGCGGTTCACAACGAAGTAGCTGTTGGGTCTAGTCAGGACAAAGTCAATCCTGACTTTAAAGACCAGCAAGGTAAGAGTAAGGGACAACTGAAAGAAAGTCACAGAAAACACGTAACGGATAAAAGGTTTAGCTGCGAAAAATAACAAAGTCACAATCCATTAGTGTGGAGGAGATAAAGCGAAACCGTACTGATTTCAAGCAATATCATTGTATTATTTCATTCGTCAACATATCACATGTAAACAATATTACATCATGACATATATAACAGGCCCAGTGCAATGATCTCAACGATTCTTCCCATCAATCATTGCTGTCACAACCATGGCTGTCACACCCGTTGCTGTCACAACCATGGCTGTCACAATCATTGCTGTTACAATCATTGATATCAAAATCATTGCTGTTAGGAAAGACATTCCAATCAATACCACGTAAACACTCTTCAGATGTCTTGTGGTCTACTCTGTCCAAACTGAACTATCAGACTGGCTTTTATATGTGAATACACGTTTTATTTTGGATTCAACATCGTTAATGATGGTGGTAACAATAGCGTGGTAATGTTGAAACCACTTAGTAACGTGCCAGATGGAAAGATGGTAGTCGCCAGCATGGTTGTGAAACGTATTCCTCCAGACCTTAACGACGTTCCTCGTTTGGGATCTCCATTGTCACTAGCACTGTACACTTTATAGACGAACTGGGAGTAACGGGGGTTGAGTAGGTCTGATAACCGTTCTTACTTCTGGCGGGAGTGACTTTTTAAAGTGCTAGTGATGTGGGTTCTCAGAAAGTAACTAAGAATTTCTGCTGTCTCGGGATGGTCGTCAGATTCGGCCGTCCTAAAAATGTCCATCATCGCGACGAAATTTTGTTGTGGCAAGAAGGCACGGCCATTAATCATAACGCAAAGTTGTAAAAAGCCCTCAATGTCATTGTAGCAGAGCTCCAATTCCCCAAACTTTGAAAAATTTCTAATGTGGCTCGAGTTAGGTATAATTTTTCACAAACACTGGTCATAAAACTTCAGACCACCCTCATATACACAATTGGGTAATTCATAGAACTTTATATATATATATATATATATATATATATATATATATATATATATATATATATATATATATATATATATATATATATATATATATATATATATATATATATATATATATATATATATATATAATAGATGTATAGTATGTTCTATGTATTAATGATACCACGAGACGTGACTTTTCCGTTACTTTCCCCTGTGTGTCTTTCCTGGATTCAGAAATATACATCAATATTTAAACATACATCGTATTCTGTGTCTTTTACTACCTTGACAGAGATTCAAGGTCAGTCGATATACCAGCAAGCTACTGAGAAAAGGTATCCATATATAAATTCAGTAGCCCAGTGAATGAACCAACGTATACACATATAAATATTCGTTAACCCATTCAAAGGAAGCAAGGCGCATGAAACATGCTTACTTCTAGATTTGATTTATTTCCTCGCTGATATTACAAGACACACACACACACACACACACACACACACACACACACACACACACACATATATATATATATATATATATATATATATATATATATTATTTCAGACTACAAAGTCCATACCTCTAAATTAAAATATAATTATAAAGTAAAAAACATTGTAAACATAAAAGAACATATATATCATACATACAAGTATACAGATACATTTAACACAAATAACTGTGCCATGCAGTGTTAAGAAAGAAATTAAACGGCACATTTAAATATTAATTTGTTCCATCTACTGATAATGTGAGAATTTAAATGAAAGTCGTAGTTCCAAAGAGATTTCAATATACAGTTCTTACTCAGATATTCTTGTCATCATTGAGAAAACATACTTTATATATATATATATATATATATATATATATATATATATATATATATATATATATATATATATATATAAACAAACATGATAGACCTGTCCCAGCATTCAACTATTTCTATGTCTCCAGACACAAGACGCCGGACCATGAGCAAAGTGCCTTAATTCACCACACCAGACCTGACCCAAACTAATATATCTCCTGGTCTTAGGGCGGGTATTGCTGGACCATGAATAAGGTCTCTTGTAGAACTGATTTAGGAGACACAATTCCTTCTCCCTCCATTTAAGAAAGGGATTTGTCAAAATAGAGGAGGAATTTAAGGAATAAATTAATGTCCACTTGTAAATATGACACTCGATGTTTGCACATTCTGGTTTTTTTTTTTTTTTTTTTTTTTGGTTTACTCTATATTTGAATCCTAGAATAGGCCCCGCCTTCACACATAGTTATGTTGGAATGTGGAAGGGGAGTTTGTGTTGTGCATAGTTACGTTGGAATGTAGAAGAGGAGTACGTGTTGTGCAGACATAGTTATGTTGGAATGTGGAATAGGAGTACGTGTTGTGCATATTTATGTTGGAATGTGGAAGAGGAGTACGTGTTGTGCAGACAGTTCAAGGGAGTTGAAAGTCGGATACATATGTCAATTGTGTTCAACAATAACATGCATGAAGTATAAATTTGTCGCTGATTGTCGTCTTACAAATTTTCGACTGCTTATTTATCCTTTGTTCTGAATGATTTTTGTAGTAAACTCTAAACAGATTATGAAGTAACTAAACGAGAGGCATAGATGATAAAAACGTCTTTTTACGTTTTTTATTTTTTTGAGTTTTTTATATTCGGTACTTTAATTTTTTTTTTTAACATGGGCCATACAGGCGGTCCTCTGTCATACTCTAGATTACAAATATCGATCAATAACGAATCTACGATGCTAGCCTACGATACT
This sequence comes from Sinohyriopsis cumingii, assembly GCA_028554795.2. Lineage (NCBI taxonomy): Eukaryota > Metazoa > Mollusca > Bivalvia > Unionida > Unionidae > Sinohyriopsis > Sinohyriopsis cumingii. Next base: position 154,478,949 of record CM068828.1, on the reverse strand, counting down.
TTACGTAAACTTGCTACAACATAGTGGTGATATCTGGTAGTGTAGGCCAGGCGTGGTCACATCAGTCAGATGGTGATAACGACATTGAGCGAAAAAAAATTCAATGTTATCTGGACTACGGTTTAAAACTTTTGACATTTTTTCATACTTGTATCACTGAAACTTTAAAACTGGTATGTAGCGTGTAAATAAGTAAAATGTTGATTTTTATGTTGCCTAAAATCACTGGAAGGTTTGTTGTTTGTTTTTTTTTTTTCTTTTTTTTTTCGTTTTTTATTTATTGAGAAAAAAATGCGGTTTTTTACGTTTTTTATTTTAATTTTAACGTTTTTAACATCTATGGGAGACAGCAATGATATTACTACGAATACGTAACTGCTAATCTGTTATGCACAGCCATTTGAATATAGCTGAAAGTTTTGGTTTCAAAACCATTCAAGAACGAAATGAGAATGTGCATGTGGGTGTGAATGTACATCTATCTTTAGATTGAAAACACATGATACAAATCCTCGACAATTTCTTTCTCGCCAGAGATACAAAATATAGATTCGTTCGATAAAAGAAACCTCACATTACATTTAAAGTGGCTTTGTGTATTTGCTTTAGGAAGGTCAGGATACTTAATGAGAAAATCGATAGATCGAGAGAATTTACATAGCATTTGCTAGGTGTATAAATATTCATTCAGATTAGAAGTAAACATTAATATTCAGAGTACATTCGTGATATATCTAAACAGTTTTAAACTACAGACGTAATATATATATATATATATATATATATATATATATATATATATATATATATATATATATATATATATATATATATATATATAAACATATATAAACATACATACTTTGCCATGAAAGACAAGTCCTGCTGTTGTTACTAAAGAAAAGTTGAGATACAATAAAAATTTACAATTATGTGTGGTGAATGAGACAATTTCAGATATGTCCTAATTAACTTGTATGGAAGGGAAATAAAGAAAGAAACATAACAAGTACAATCTAAGGGTTTTGTCACTTGTTTTATCAGGAGTAGATAAGAACGCAAAGTCATTCTAATATTAAGTAATATTATAATGAATAAATAAATCTGAAATATCCCTGTTAAAGGTTCCGGTTTAGTCATGCAAATGCACTCAGTTGACTTCATCAAACTTAAATGAATGAATACCCTATAATTTATTTTTAGTCCATTGTACTTACATAATCTCTCCAGGTTTGGTCCCATTTAAAAATACGAGTCCAAGTATGTGATTCTATCCGTGGTATATATTACCACTGACTTTTAATGTTCTTTATCCAAACGACAAAGTGTTGAATATTTACCAGAACAGCAAAGCATCTGCTAATGCAACTAGAACACTAAGTGTGCAAGTATGCAAGTGAATGATAAACAAATACACACTTACATTTTTAATAATTATGTATAGTTTTATGAGATTTTTGTTGCAACAATTCATAAATAGAAAGACAGTTCAGGTTTGTACAAAGGCAGTCCTCGTAAACATAACGGCAGTCCCTGTCAGTAGAAAGGTAGCCATGCTCAGCACAACGGGCAGTCCCTGTCAGTAGAAAGGTAGCCATGCTCAGTACAAAGGCAGTCCTCGTAAACATAACGGTGGTCCCTGTCAGTAGAAAGGTAGCCATGCTCACTACAACGGCAGTCCCTGTCAGTAGAAAGGTAGCCATGATCAGATCAAAGGCAGTCCTGCTCATTAGAAAGATGATCCTGATAAGAACAAAGGCAGTCCCTGTTTGTACGAAAGCAGTCCATCCTTGTCTCCATATTCCCGCTGTTCCATCTCTCACACAATGTTACGAATGCTACCACAGTTTTGATATCAGTCAGTATACTGTCGATCGATACGTCAAGGTGGTGTTGTTAGGGATATTCTTGTTTAGGATTTCTACTGATTGATACATCATGTTATTGTTATGGATATTTATATTCAAGAATTCTTTTGATCGACACATCAGGGTGGTGTTGTTAGGGATATTCTTGTTTAGGATTTATACTGATTGATACATCATGTTGTTGTTATGGATATTTATATTCAAGACTTCTATTGATTGACACATCAAGGTGGTGTTGTTAGGGATATTCTTGTTTAGGGTTTATACTGATTGATACATCATGTTGTTGTTATGGATATTTATATTCAAGACTTCTATTGATCGACACATCAAGGTGGTGTTGTTAGGGATATTCTTGTTTAGGATTTCAACTGATTGATACATCATGTTGTTGTTATGGATATTTATATTCAAGACTTCTATTGATCGATACATCAAGCTGGTGTTGTAATGGACACATCTTGCTTGAAATAATATATCTATATACCGTAATAAATGTTCAACTCTCGTTGTGTAGAATGCTCACAAACACTCCCTTTTTAAAAAGTGAATTTGTCTCGATCGCTTCTATAACCCGAGCAGAGCAGCTTGATTCTAAGGAACTTACCTTCAAGCATTCCATGTGTCTCAATACTAATTATCTGATAGAGACAGAGAGAAAAGGGAGATCACGCACAAAGATAAGTTTCCAAAATAGTCAAAGGGAGCTAATTCTTCTAATATGCGGCATTGTATACATGCTATGATGATCTGAATTTAACGAAATTTGCTGAAATTATTAGGCGAACAGTACATGTCTTAGATCAAACACACTGTATATTAGATCAACATAGCATGTGTTATGTTAACAACGGTATACAATTTATTAGGCCAACAGTGCATGTGTCATGTCGAATACAGTATATACTTTACTAGTCGAACAGTGCATGTGTTATGTCGAATACGGTATAAAAATATTACTCGAACAGTGCCTATGTTATGTCGAACACGGTATATAATTTGCTAGTTGAAAAGTGCATGTGTTATGCCAAATACGATATAAAAGTTATTAGTCGAACAGTGCATGTGTTATGTCGAATAAGGTATATGTTGTTGTTGTAGGGTTTAACGCCATTTTTCAGCACAAGATAGGCTATACATGGCGGCCAGTATAAATGGTGGAGGAAGAACCCTGGAAAAACCCGGAAAAAACCACCGACAGACGAGAAGCTACTGGCATGCCTTCACACATACCCACATTGGCCAAGCCCGAGACTTGTAAAATAGCATTGCAGATATGTCTAGATATGCCGAATCTATTAAAGGCCATAATATTTATGACAAACTGGAGATGCCACCATCCGTTCAAAACAAAGGCGTGATTTAGTCAAGACGTATAGCTACGGTTTCACAATATGATGCCAATATGAAGACAATATGAGGACAATATGATGCGACTATAGGACAACGTAATGCGAGTATGATACAAATATGAAGACAAAATGATGCGAGTATGATTCCAATATGAGGACAATATGGTGCGGGTATGATACAAATATGAGGACAAAATAATGCGAGTATGATACAAATATGAGGACAAAACGATGCGAGTATGAGTCTAATATGAGAACAAAACGATGCTAGTATGAGTCTAATATGAGAACAGTATGATGCGAGTATGATTATTCCAATATTAGGACAATATGATACAGATCTCTACGCGTCGGTTGATTTATTGAGCGCGTTTTCTTAGAAATTAGCACGAATATCTCAATTTTGCTCCGTATAAGACTCCCATAATATGTCAGGAACCGAGTTTATTTCTAAACTGGAACAATCTGTGGTATTTTATTTGCTGCACAAGACATACATGCGTTATTGTATGGTCTAATAGATTCCTAATCAAAGCAACATTTGTATTATTCTACATACACTTGAGTAATGGTGTTCGTATTTACAGAACCGTCATAAGAGTGCAACTCGAGACGACCCTGTGTGTATGAACAAACATTTCTATTTAAGAATGGTTAATCAAAATGGCAAGACGATTGGGTCGATGTCTGTAAACATTTTCAAAAGGTTTCCTCATTGTATTGTTGTTCATATGTTTGTTTCCAAAGTATCTGGTGGCGATGTTACAGCCTATGCTATTATCTATTGAAAACTGACAGACTTGCCAATATTGATCTTTTAGAAACATACAATTGTATCTTGTGAATATTAAAACTGAATTGATATGTGCTACAGTGTATTGCATAAATACAGAGTGCAAACTACTTGTTAATTTACAAGAAAATCTAGAAGCAGCCACATCGAAACATAAATGAATACACCGGGATTCTCAAATATGTGATAGAAGACAGCTGCCAGTAACATGGGGAAAATATAAATATAACAGGTGCTTGACATCATAAAAACCCAAGTTCGCTCTATGTTTGTGAAACGTTAGATCATAAAACAAATATATCGTCTATTTCTTCTTCTTACAATAACGCACTGGGTTCCTCTGGAACATAGTCGCACATGATTTGAATTATGTATTCAGTGTACAAAGTCCGCTCATTGGTTTTGCCTCGCACACCATAATGACGAAACCTGGCTGCAAGGCGCTTATGAGGAACTTTATCAAGGGCTTTGCTGAAGTCGAACAGCATCTTTCTGTTATTTGTTGTTTAGACAGGCTGTTAGATCCTGGTGTGTGATTATAAGTTGGCTCTCGCATGGTCTCTTCTTTCTGAAGCCATGTTGTCTTTCATATATAACCTTGTTAGTTTCAAAGAACTTCATCAGATGGCTACATATGATGTGTTCCATGACTTTACAGCAAATGGATGTCAGTGAAACTGGCCTCTAGTTGGAGGCTTTGCTTTGGTTGCCTTTTTTGAACAATGGAGAGACAAATTCTCCTCTCCAATTGTCTGGCACTACTCTAATGAGGCTTTTTGTTGGAAAGTTAGGGCTGTTGATATTGACGGTGCAAACTTTCATGAATCGTGACAAAATCGTGTCATGACCAGTCGATTTATTTGCGCCAAGGTCTAGGAGGAGCTTTAGTACCCCTTTATCGTGAATCTGGATGGGTGGGGCATTGCATTGTTGCTAGTACCGATATCAGACATGTGCGTTGTGTCTACATTAGTGTAGGCTGACGAGAGCTAGGCGTTCAGGATTTCTGACTTGTCATATTACTGGAATGAATTGTGCCATCCTTCTTCAGATGGGAGAAACCCAAACCATCATATTTCTTCGTTTAATTTCTTTAATTTCCTTTAAACTATAGTATAATTTCTGCTAGTGATTGTGTTGCTGGCCATATTGCTTACATATCGATCGACTCAGTAAGTTTTAGTATATGCCGTTATATATTTAAGTTCTTTGTATGGTTTGCCTGTCTTGCTCTCTTGCGTGCCGTTCTCTTTCTCCTGGAGTGTCTTTGTGTCTCATGGTTGCACCATGCTTGACTGAATCTACAAGATGTCATATTAGAGAGGACATAGGTCGTAGTGACCTGCATACTCTGTCTGGGACTTGCTAAGACTCAGAGGAAACGAAGAAATTGTCCTCCCGCAAGTAGCCTATGTTGGACTACTCAGCACATGCGCAAAAGTCTCCAATTTATTCAGGTGGTAATGGCTGAGAAGAGAATGTCAGTTGTACACAGCATACATAAATAAAACGAATAAAGAAACACGAAACCGTCTTGATTGGAGACAATGATTGCATGTAAATGTACTCTTTATCCCAAACTTAGGACATATGTAACAGTTTTAGAAAAAATCTAAAAGATAACAATTGTTAATTAACGTGATTCATAAGTTTTCTTTTAAAGAACCCACATTGTTTCAGAAGAAACTATTTATTCTACTGATTTTCTTCTGAAACATATACCTCCATTAAAACCTCATGTACCTTCACTGACGTGTCTCGTGCATCTCTTTTGAGGATTTTCATGTTCCTTAATTTCGGCCCCTCGTGCACCTCCTCTGACGTGTCTCATATAACTTGTAAGTCCATTGAAGCTTCTCATGGACTTGCAAATCAACAACAGGCGCAAGTGTTTGTCATTTGAATACTAAACCATAAATTGCTACATTGTATTAGGATTTAGCTATATGAAAAAAAATGCGCCAAATCACTTCTTAGAAGTTCCACTGGATCTAGTCGGCTGACCAGCAGATATGAGATAAATTCGTTTCATTGTTACTGAAAAAGTGATATTTAAACTTACTGGTTAATCAAATATATTAGCACGGTCATTTTAATTTCTCGTTCTAGTGTTTGCCTTTGAAATATGTGCCGCAAATCGCTATAAGCTCAACAAGAAGTATCGCAAGTTGAAAGCTAAACTTGAAAGAGATAAAGCGAATCCGAATCTTTCCAGACATGTTCACCAGGCTCAGGTTTGTGATAGTATTTTTGTTGTTGAGTTTAATTATAGTTGCGTGCGCACAATTGTGCATGTGCCACTTTGTGATAGTATTGAGATTAAGACATCAATGCAGGGGAGCACAACCTTTTTCGGCCAATGGCCAGATTGCATTTCCTAAGACCACTCGAAGGCCGGAATCGCTAATTTATCTAATATAATTACTGCTCATGGGCTAGGTTTCTGTTTTTTTTTAATTTATAATTTGCTCTGAAGGCCGGACAGAACACGTTCGCGGGCCGGAGGTTGTGCACCCCTGGTCTATAGTGAATTTTACCTAGAAGCAAAGACATTAATTCATTTATAGTAATTGTAATAACATAGTGAATTGTAATAATATAGTGAATTGTAATAATAACTGTTAAAATGTATAATCATTCCGACTTTTCTAAATACTTTAGATATATTTCTACTTTAAATACTAGTATATATGCTAACCATAATAAAGCATCACTCGTTTAGAATCCATATACACGTCTTAAAAGCAGGGCGTGTCACATTATAATGCCCATCGTATTATAATGCTCATCAGTCCATATGTCCTCCCAATTATTTTTTTGCTAAATAGCTCAAGTAATGTACCACATACTTTCAGGAAATTTTGTGAAAGTTTTGCATTTGCAAGAAAGGTACCAATAATTTCTGGGGTCAAAAGGCAGTGGTAAATGTCCTCGAAAATGAAAGAAATACATATAATTTGTGGCAGATAACTTGAGTTATATGTTTTTCGCTTTAGTCATGTTTTGCGGATGGCTTGTATTTGAAACCTGAAGACACTCGTTGATTTCAGATTGAATTATTCAAAGGCCCAGATCACATTGACTCCATGATGGAAAACTTATATACCAAGTACGTCGTTAAAAGTTGACTGGTAACTTAAATTTTTCGGCAACTTTGTTGTATGGTTTGCAGAAGGATCAAGGAAGAAACATATTAAAAATGAGGTCATAGGTCATAGGCCAAATGCCACACAACAGTGACATAGTACACGAGCGAAAAGGGTACTACGCCTTTCATTACCTCTTTGTCTCACAATTGGATGAGGGTTTTAAATACAGCACGTACAAAAGGTACAAGCTACTACATGGCGGGCATGTCATGTACGGTTTAATGCATGACGTGTAATGTACGGTTTAATGCACGGCATGTGATGTACGGTTTAATGTACGGCATGTAATGTACGGTTTAATGTACGGCATGTAATGTACGGTTTAATGTACGGCATGTAATGTACGGTTTAATGTACGGCATGTAATGTACGGTTTAATGTACGGCATGTAATGTACGGTTTAATGTACGGCATGTAATGTACGGTTTAATGTACGGCATGTAATGTACGGTTTAATGTACGGCATGTAATGTACGGTTTAATGTACGGCATGTAATGTACGGTTTAATGTACGGCATGTAATGTACGGTTTAATGTACGGCATGTAATGTACGGTTTAATGCACGACGTGTAATGTACGGTTTAATGTACGGTATTGTAATGTACGGTTTAATGTACGGCATGTAATGTACGGTTAATGTACGATCTGTCATGTACGGTTTAATGTACGGCATGTAATGTATGGTTTAATGTACGGCATGTAATGTACGGTTTAATGTACGGCATGTAATGTACGGTTTAATGTACGGCATGTAATGTATGGTTTAATGTACGGCATGTAATGTACGGTTTAATGTACGGCATGTAATGTACGGTTTAATGTACGGCATGTAATGTATGGTTTAATGTACGGCATGTAATGTACGGTTTAATGTACGGCATGTAATGTATGGTTTAATGTACGGCATGTAATGTACGGTTTAATGTACGGCATGTAATGTACGGTTTAATGTACGGCATGTAATGTACGGTTTAATGTACGGCATGTAATGTATGGTTTAATGTACGGCATGTAATGTACGGTTTAATGTACGGCATGTAATGTACGGTTTAATGTATTATTGTTTATTCATATGCCATGATTGTCAAAAGCTGTATATAATATTAAAGTTATTTTTAGTTTTGCGAATCTTTGTTAAACCTTTGTCTATCCATTAGCCTGTATGTCCGTCCACCTGTCCATCCATGAACATTTCGCGCAGTTCTGCAACCCTGATACATAATTGGACACTATATGGTAAATGATTGATTATTACACATAGATGTGCCTTTGATAGGTTTCATCCAATTTTCTGGAGTTGTTACCCTTTTTCTGGAGTTGTTACCCTATTTCTGGAGTTGTTACCCTTTTTCTGGAGTTGTTTAACTTTTTCTGGAGTTGTTACCCTTTTTCTGTCATTATAAAATTTCCACTACGTCATATCGTTGTTAATATTCAGCATTGCCCAAAATACATTTAACATTGATGCAGTTTTGATGAGTACATTTTCTTCATTCAGGTCCAATTTTATCGGAGCCTATGTACTAATTATATCAGGAATCTAATCTGCACCAGAGCCTTGTAATTACCAAATGCTTTTTTCTGGTGTAATTTGCTGTGAACATTGTTTTGTAGATCTATATATGATTTATATGGGTTTTGTAGCTTTCGTTTTGAAAAGGGTTGCAAGCTTTTTTAACGTTTTGTTGCAATATTGGACCCTGTGTTACACTAACACTCTGTGTGCTCACAATTTCAGGACGTTAACGTCACGCTCTTAGACGTAAGTGGTTCATGCCAGCATTAGACATAATGCATCCAATTTATTAAGCGAAAATACAAGTTATCAGATAAAGAATGCAAATATGTATATCGTGTTATCGCTTAAAGTCAATAGCAATACTGAAAAATAGTGAAATTACAGTTGAGGTTTAAATTTACTTAGTTTCGTTGATTTAGAAGATCCAGGAATTTTACGAATAATTGTAATCACCCTTTGCCCTGGTCGCTAAGGCCACGGCTTAGATATGATATAAGATATACAAAGTTAAATTATGTAATAAAGGAAATTGAAGAATGCGAGAACAGTGAGTTTTTTAATTTAGAATTGCATGAAGCTTACTTAGAAATAACGATTCCGTACAAATCAGTCCCAACGTCGGATATATTGTGTGCCTTACAGAAATTCGCTGGTAGTAACATATCCTTAAATATGTTATATACTAACTGTATATACTCACTCTGAATGCATAAATAATACAATAAGTCTTTATTGACTGAACGAACACACACACATACACACACACAGCAAAGCTAACCCTGTGGGAATATTTTAATGGTACGTTTATAGCATTTACTCTGTGTAACAAAAAAAAAAAAATCACTCATTTTTGTTTAACGTGGTTATATCTGAGTTACCTAATAAGATATCTATGTTAATATTGTAGAAATACCTAATAAGATATCTATGTTAATGTTGTAGAAATACCTAATAAGATATCTATGTTAATGTTGTAGAAATACCTAATAAGATATCTATGTTAATGTTGTAGAAATACCTAATAATATATCTATGTTAATGTTGTAGAAAGCGGCCAATGCTGAGAATGAAAATAATGAACTGCAGCAGAAAATACATCAAGGGAAGAACTTACTCTATGGACAGGTCATACAGGTAGATTATGATTATTTGTTCCATCCCCTCCATCTGGCACGTGATAAGTCCCAAACCTTGTCACGTAGAGCTTTTACTCTTGGACTATTAAATAAGGAAGCCCATATGTATACACCGTTGTATTCCATTGCACCCTTGGGAATAGTCAAGTTTGTTTGTTTTCGACTCCGGTTTTTCTGCAAGATCATAATTTTCCAAACCGAACGATGGATAAGTATTATACTTGGACCGTATAATTTGAGGAGCCAGTTATTTCGATTGCCTGAATTCATTGCCCTCTGGAAATATATTAAGGTTTACAGTTACGTTTTTCTGTATGGTCATAACCTTCATTCGTCTTTCATCCCTCTACCTACTCTCTGGCCGCCATGCAAGTCTATTGATAGTTATCAATATATTTTGGTTTAAATTATTCATCATGGTCACAAATCCCAAACTCTAGAGGGAAAATAAAGAAATTTTTGTTTTTTTAGTGTTTGTAAGCAGTGCTTTTTTATCTATGCACTCACAGTCTAGCTCTGATTTCCAGGAAAAGACAAGGTCATCTATGATCTGAGTTCAATTTTAAATGTTTAGCTGACCGGACCATATAACCAAGCTAGCTTATGGTATGACTGACTGTCGTCCGTTCCTTAACAATTCTTATGACAATCTACTAGATCAATTTTTACCAAATTTAGCAGAAAGCATTTTAATATAAAAGCTCTCAATGTTAATAAATTTGTGGGGTATGTGTAACTAAAATTTGAAAAGAAATTAGTTATAAAAAAATTAAAACAACATCTTCAAACCATTGAAGAGAAATTGAACACGTACAGGTCTGTGCAAATTAATTAAATTAAAAGAACGTAAAATTGCGTAGGATCTATAAATATATGCTTACATATGTGTTGACAGTTACTATTAAAAACATTATTAGTAAATATGTTTACGAGATTCGGCCATTTTTTCAATTGGACTGTTCGGTCAAGTGGTATCTTAGAAGAATTAAGTTAATTGGATGAGTTTGGGTCACATGAATAAGTATATTGAAACATTAGAATATATCTTACTATACGTGACTTATCTTACTATATATTATAATATATAGTAAGATATGTCACGTGGGGTTTATTGTGACATATAATCAGAATAGAATCAGGAAGATGCAATAAGAGAACTGAGCAATGAGATTTCATTACTACTTTTGAGTGATTCTTATTTCTTGTATTCATGTTGTAATATCAGGTCTGAAGACATATTTTATGTTGTACTTAGACATTAATTTAGGGGTAAAACGTTTGTTCGACTGTTCAGTGTAAAATGAAGATGCTCATTTTTGAGAGTATAATGTATGTATGGAGCTATCGAGAATTATTAAAAGGAGTTCTGGGTAACGCCATTTTGACAATGTTATGATTCTATCTGGGCCTGTACATTTCTGGTTATAAAATTTATACGGAACTATTCATTTTTGGGACTTTAATATAAATTTTCAGTATGTTCATAATACTGTAAGTTTCTCTCACATTTTCACTTATGGCATTGATAATTAATGTGTTGATTAAGTTTGAAAAAAAAATATGTCGGTTTTGCTTCTTTCTGTTGCCTAGTTACGACCATAGAGTCGTAACAATATATTAAAATAAAAATACTCACAAATCAAAATTTCTTCATAATGTTTTCATCTGGCTCATTCAGTTTTATTATGTTGTGCTTTACAAGTTACTGCATCTTATACTTTGTCCGTTCATTTTACTATGAGATAATGCATGACGTTTTGATCATATTGGAATATTGTTCTTGCGACGCGATATATAAACGTAAATGTTTTGTTCTGCGGAAAAATATAGACATTCCTCTGTGTTGATTTGAAGGTATCACAAATGACATACAGACAAGAGATGTGATCGAAAATGTTACATGGTGACATAAGCGTATAAAGCAAAAGTAAATTATTGGAACGAAGTGTACTTAGCTAAAATATTTTAGTATTCGTAAATGATTTATTTGCTTTCAGCTGTTAGCTTGATATTTTTAAATTAAAATGGCCTCCATTATTGTTTTGTTTAATTCTGTGTTATTATTTTTTCAGTTGCGGCATTTATTCACCAACAAGTATATTCATGTCAGCACATCTACCTCCATCGCAGAGAGTAGCAACATGGCGGTGAGTTCGACATTACAGGCCATAGAACACAATTAATTTTGCTATATGTTTTCTAAATTTGTTTCTCAGTACTGACCTTTCCACTGTGTGACAATCAATACAAATCATATGTTAATCTAAAATACCTTCAAAGATGACTTCATGGTGAAGTTCTTGTCAAAGGTTGACCTGCTCTTTATTGAGAGGCTGGACTTTCAACAGAACAGCATGTAAACAGAATACAGATTTCACTTCCAGATCATCACCAAGGCCTTATTACTCACTGTGCACCATTGCTGAAATACACATGGACAACCATACCCTGAGCTCATATTCTCAAGAATAAACATTTACCTTTAAATCCCTACCAAAAATGCATAAATAAAACTGTTCTATCACCACGAAAATGAGAGAGGAAAAAATGTTCCAAAAATAGACTAGAACTACATTCGTTGGGTACTGAGCTAGAAGTACTAATTGTGACCCGATTCCATTACTAGTCTTACTGAGTGTCAACCAGAACACAAATGTATATAGTGTCAAACCTATCTACAGAGGCCAGACAGGTGTTAGCGAAAGTAGCCTTTTATGGACAAGTGGTCTTTGTGCAACAGGTCATCAAACCGGACAACTCCATGAAATCAAGGTGGAAGGGGATTGATTGTCACGTCGATATTATTTGTTGTCATGATATACCTGTTTACTTCATATCTGATATGAACAAGTCTTTAGGTAGAACATTTCCCTTAAACTTGCCTGAATGCTACATACTAAACCATACGTATTTGAAACCATTTCAAACTGATACATGTACCTCAGTGGTGAACCTATCTTCAATGTCAAGGTTAGGGCTCAGAAGTGTATCTTTTTTGTCATACTTTTCTTTCTTCTCTATATCTTTAAATTCAGAATTTAAACTTGGCATAAATATGCAGCTTTATTCGAAGGTGTGCCAAGCAATAATTGGGGATCCTATCTTCAAGGTCAAAGGTCACTGCTGAGTATTTTATTTGGAATTTCTGTACAATTCTGTCCTGCTCTTTAACTGTCAAGGCACTTGAGACTAAGGGATACAAATATGTATACGTATTCATCATTACTATAACGTACACCATGAACACATTGTGGGTCCTATCTTCAAGGTTTTGACACAGTATTTTGAATTTGTCAACAAAATTTCCATTCCACGCCATAACTTTAGAGTTGTTTTAGATTAAGGAATGAGACAACGTATTCTTATACAACACCATTTCATACTAGACCTGCTGTATTGTCACGTGACATAATGGTGATCCCGTGTTTAGGTCAAGACATCACAAGACAACATTTTAGATTTGCATTTGCTTTATAACTTACGTGCTGTTTAGATCAGTATTTGTTTCATTTCAATATTACCTCCCAGTGAGGTATAACATTTCACAGTTGGGATTCTGTCTTCAAGGTCGGGTCACATGTGTATATTTCATACTTGCTTTTGTTTCTGATTTAAGTCTTAAAGCTGTTTGAGGCTCAGAGATGAGAAATAGTACTCTGACTTTTCTGTTTGATATAGTCTTATACATGACCCTTGTCTATGTATACTGTGATATAGATGTGAAACTTGATTACCTTCCATGTCTGCCTTGTACATCTACTGCTTTTCAAAATGGTCATTGACAGATTGCATCATTGCATGTTTTAGATGATCTAATCACAGTTCTTGGGGAACAAAATGCTACTAAATTTGCTTGCTTAGTCTCTGGCGACTAATGCTAGAATAGATGATGTAGGAGTTTATTCATTCAGTATCTGCTGATAGTAAAATGTCTTTTAAATTGCAGCAAGGATTTGCCATTTGATTCTGTAAGGGAATGTATCAAATGATTCATTTGTCAAAGGGTTAGGCCAAGTATGGTTGGAAGCCATGGAAATATCCATAGGGACAGTCCACACAGGGAGGAAAATAATGGGAATATCTGTAAGGACAGCCCACATATGAGTGCACATCGCAGTAATACCCGTAGGGTCAGGGAACACAGGGTTGGAAGTCATGTGAATTTCCATAAGTACAGGCCACACAGGGGTGGACGTCATGGTAATAGCCATAGTGATAGGCCACATAGGGTTCATGTCATGGTAATAGTCACAGGGACAGGCCACACAGGGATGGATTTAATTGTAATAGAATTATGGTCAAGTCCCATACTTTTGGAAGCCATGGGAATATCCGTAGGGATAGGCCACAATGGGTGGAGGTCATGGTAATATCATTATGGTCAAGTCCCATAGTGATGGAAGCCATGGGAATATCCATAGGGACAGGCCACAGGGGTGGAGGTCATGGTAATATCATTATGGTCAAGTCCCATAGTGATGGAAGTAAAGGAAGAGTTGTAGGGTCAGGCCACTAAGGGTAGAAGTCACAATAGTATCCATAGGGTCAGGCCACTCAGAGGTGGAAGTAACGGAAAAGGTCATAGGGTCAGACCACACAGGGATGAAAGTCATGGGAGTATCAATGGGGTCAGGCTACACAGGGGTGGAAGTAAAGGAAAAAGTCGTAGGGTCAGACCTCACAGGGATGAAAGTCATGGGAATATCTATAGGGTCAGGCAACACAGGGATGGAAGTCATGGGAGTATCAATGGGGTCAGGCAACACAGGGATGGAAGTCATGGTTTATCAATAGGGTCAGGCTACACAGGGGTGGAATTCATGGGAGTATCAATGGGGTCAGGCTACACAGGAGTGGAATTTATGAGAGTATCAATGGGGTCAGGCTACACGGGGGTGGAATTCATGGGAGTATCAATGGGGTCAGGCTACACAGGGGTGGAATTCATGGGAGTATTAATGGGGTCAGGCTACACGGGGGTGGAATTCATGGGAGTATCAATGGGGTCAGGCTACACAGGGGTGGAATTCATGGTTTATCAATGGGGTCAGGCAACGCAGGGGTGGAACTCATGGGAGTATCAATAGGGTCAGGCAACACAGGGATGAAAGTCATGGGAGTATCTATAGGGTCAGGCAACACAGGGATTGAAGTCATGGGAGTATCAATGGGGTCAGGCTACACAAGGGTGGAATTCATGATAATATCCATAGGGTCAGTCAACACAAGGTTGGATCTAATAGACATAGCTATAAGTTCAGGCCACATAGGGGTGAACATGATGGTAATAATCATAGGGTCAGCCATACTTGGGTGGCAGTCATGGCAATGGCCACCATAGGGCCATGTCAGACAGCGGTGGAAAGTCATGTAAAGAGCCATTGGGTCGGGTCACACAGGAATGGAAGTCACAGGAATGGCCATTGCAATAGACAACACTAAACATTTTGATCTTTTTCCTGCTATATTTGCAGTACAAGTTTAACATGAATTTATGTATTCACAGGTGGAGTTGCAGGCATACAATGCAAAACACGCCCAGTTTAAAATCATGCCAATGTACAAGGTTAAGGCAGGGGGTGTTGTGGTAAGTATATACTTCATAATCATTTATGTTTTATCCATTTACACAGTTTTGATGGTACTTAAACTCATAGAATCTTGCCTACTGTTTCCACAGAAATGTTGTTGCATGTAAGCCCACATTAAACTAAAATTGACAGATTTTCCTTACATTAGTGGCTGTATTCAACTGCAACTTTATTATGATACAAGTTCCTGTCTTGCTAGTTTGATGCAAATCATATTGTTCCACACAAATGAGACTGTGTTCTGCACATCACTTTTTATATATGTGAACAAATCTTTCAATGGCTTTGGGAAACAGTTACTTACATTAAATGTATTCCTATATACTTGTATTAACCCTAATAGATGTATATAAATTGTGAAATCAAATCAAAATAACCATTCACAATGACTACAAAATTTTCTACATAATTTATGTTAAATGAATGTTACAAAATCTATTTGGAAGTGACAATATGCATACAAAATTGAAGGCAAAAACCTGTCTGGTGCTTGCAATGCACCATAAGTCACTCCTACTGACTGACCATTCTCAATCATGTCATATCTTTTTTGTGACACGATTTCAGATGCATGTTGACTTGGTTCTGATGTGAACCAAAGTTCCCAGATGCAGATAAAATTTCACTAACTTGATTCTGATATAAATTGGAACTAATTAGATGATATTTTGTTATGATTGCAGGTATAAAACTATGTAAAAGAAAGAAGATAAACCAACAAGTTTAGTAAAATCAATAAATAATTTATATTTTTAAGTTACGAAGTGAAACTCTAAGAAATACTTACAGTATTGTGGTATAAATTCTAAATAATCCTAAATGTCCTATCACAAGGTCAAAAGTATCAAATGTTCTGAATGAATTCCATTAATCTTGAAGGTCCTGATTCGGCAATGATTGCAATCCAGAATGCCTTTGAATAAATTAACAACAATTAAAAAATAATGTGTTAATCAAGTCAATGAACACTTAGCAATTATAATGAGTGATTGAAATAAATACTTGTCCTTGAATTATATCTGAACACACCTGAAAACTCTGAGCATAGACTCCCAAAGACTTGTATGAAACAGGAATGAATAATTCTTGACCTTTCATACTTGACCTTCATCGCAATACAAAGTTCTGGAATTTCCAAGATGTGAGTAAACGGGTCTGTTTCTAGAATATTCTGAACTTAAAAAGCTACGTGAACAATTTATTTACAACTTACAAACATTGACAAATAACTGTCCATGTAAACATGTTGTTTACAAATGACCACCATTTTATAGTATAATCTACAATTATGGACAAAAATTTATAATACCATATATATAACTTCACATACAAAACAGACCACAAGCTGACAAGGTTTTGATAAGACCTTAAAATCCACATAAAGCATGTGGCATGCATTTTGACTAGATTCCGATCTATCTCGACAGGTTCATGCGGATGATCAGATTGTGTTAGAGAGTGTCAAGTGCACAGGCCAGTATCTACATGTCAGTGAAAAGCATCTGAGAAAAATCTCTATTTACGAGAAGAGGTATGTGGACCAGTAATGTCAAATCTTCTCATTTCTGTCGTTTCTAGCACATCCTAACCAATTTGCACATGGTTTCACAGTGATTATTCTGGCAAGAACCCCCTTCAGACTTTCTCATCGTGTTCTGTTCCATCATTCAACACTGATTCCATTGCTAAATATTGTGAAAGAAATAGACAACTTCTTCATAAAAGCCACTATACAACATTTAGCAAAGTCTCAAAGACTGTCATCTGAAATGTAAGTCTTTCAAATTTGTCTGATCGATGCCGACCCTCTTTCAAATATAACTACCAGTACAAAAATAAAAAACATTTAAAACACTTTTAAAAATTCTGTAAACAGAATATCACCAGATTTGAGATATCTGATTTCATTTTGGTAATTACCTTATAAAATATCTTCTAAATTTTATTATTGATTGGAGAAAAAGAGCCAGGGACATTTTTGATAATTAGTTCTTGAAATTTGGGTACCTGAATATATACTGAATCCAAAGTAACTTGCCGTCTACATTACTGAAATCTATTAGTAAGTGATACATTCTGCAGAATAAGAGATTTTTCAAAGTTTAGATATATATATATATATAAACAAGAACACTAATTGCAAATATCTCACAATATCTCAGAAATGTGCTACGGGTTTTTCTTTTTTCCCACCTCTACAGTTTAAATGCGTAAGTGAATTTGTATTCACAAGTTGACTATTCATTCTTCAGTAATTATAAAAATATTTTTTGTTCAGCTCAGTTTGCTTGACACTGTGGTATATACAGTAATGAACTTTGAGCATATTACTCTTTGCAGTTGTTAATTTCTTACAGTGGTACTCCATTCAACACTGTTCATGTTACTGTACTGAGTGGCATTTGTTTGAACATTTTGCTTCGACATTCATCGTCATGAAACTGGATTCATTTCGGCTACTAAAAATCGAAGTTATAAAACATGGTTACACTGACATACTTTGCTTGCTCTAGCAATTTTGATAGATACGTATTTTGGATTGTATAATGGTAGAACAGGCGAAATATATTATTCTGTGAAATTCTTATTTTGGACAAGTTTGATTTAACACTGCAGTAAATCTTTGAGAGCATATTAATATCAAGGTAAATGTGATTTATTTATTGCAGCCATGAATTGAATTTGTCTGTCCATCAATCTGGGTTCACAGTCTGCAAGAAGCACAAACCTGCTCCAGATGATGACAAGAAAGTTAAGGTTCGAAGATGGGATTATATTTTTATTATTTCAGCTATTGACAAGTTTATATGATAAAGGCAATGTCAGTTTTTATATTACTGACTTAACTCATGGATAATGTCAGTTTTTATATTACTGACTTAACTCATGGAGAATGTCAGTTTTTATATTACTGACTTGACTCATGGAGAATGTCAGTTTTTATATTACTGACTTGACTCATGGAGAATGTCAGTTTTTATATTACTGACTTAACTCATGGAGAATGTCAGTTTTTATATTACTGACTTAACTCATGGAGAATGTCAGTTTTTATATTACTGACTTAACTCATGGAGAATGTCAGTTTTTATATTACTGACTTAACTCATGGAGAATGTCAGTTTTTATATTACTGACTTAACTCATGGACAATGTCAGTTTTTATATTACTGACTTAACTCATGGACAATGTCAGTTTTTATATTACTGACTTAACTCATGGAGAATGTCAGTTTTTATATTACTGACTTAACTCATGGAGAATGTCAGTTTTTATATTACTGACTTAACTCATGGAGAATGTCAGTTTTTATATTACTGACTTAACTCATGGACAATGTCAGTTTTTATATTACTGACTTAACTCATGGACAATGTCAGTTTTTATATTACTGACTTGACTCATGGACAATGTCAGTTTTTATATTACTGACTTAACTCATGGACAATGTCAGTTTTTATATTACTGACTTAACTCATGGACAATGTCAGTTTTTATATTACTGACTTAACTCATGGACAATGTCAGTTTTTATATTACTGACTTAACTCATGGACAATGTCAGTTTTTATATTACTGACTTAACTCATGGACAATGTCAGTTTTTATATTACTGACTTAACTCATGGATAATGTCAGTTTTTATATTACTGACTTAACTCATGGATACTATTCACCCATAATATATATAATATAATATAACATAATATATGCAAGCTTGCCTAGAACCGATGTGACTACTATTGGTAATGTAGTAAAGTATGCAGTGCACGGAATATTTTATAACTTTCAAACCTATGTGTGTCCTTTAAAGAATTGTTTCCAACTTTAAAGAAAAATGTAACTGGCGATTTTATACACTGCCAGTTAGTACCACTATTGCTATATTCTCTCTAAATTATGTCTAAAGTCTAAATGACTAATATTGCTATCATTTTATGCTCTCTTAATAAAGTGAGTCATGGTACAGCCATTATTTTATACTCTGAATTCTTGGGTTGGCCCACACTTGTATCAGCCACACACACCCTTCATGGATCCACCATACGCACAAGTTTACAAATTAGGGGTTTTGTCTTTGTATGGCCTTGATGGTTACATCATCTTCCATGTCCATATAGACACACAGATGGCCAGACAGCCAGCCTGATATACCCACACACACAATTGTACAGACAACACACAGTTCTCCTGAATTGGGTTGGCCCTCACTTATATTGGCCACACCCATCCTTCATGGATCCACCATGCGCACATATGTATAGACATACATACAGACAGCTACAATAAAAGCAAACTGGTCATAATAACAGGTCTAGAAGTAAAATTACTAAATTAGACCCCTAAAAGCAACTTGTAATAATTCAAATGTTCACAGTGCTTCAAATCCTCGTAGCAGTAAAGGCATCATTTAACGATACGACATTAAAAACTGAATATGCTTCACATATCCAATAAAATGCAAATGTAGCACTTACCCCTATGGCTGGAGAACAAAAATGGAGAACGTTCACTCCTTGACAAGATCCAAAAGACCAGTGCGTCAGTTAGAAAATAAACCTGCCTTAAATCTACAGGAGAGTGAGTATTAGTAAGGGTAAAATACCCATGCATACCATATTTTTAGTTTCTCTTGCCACAAGTGATCTACAATGAGATACATGCTAGTTCAGTTGCTTAACTAGAGAAACAATTATCCACCCTTGGTAACGTTGTACACATGTAGGACAAAAATGATCAAATCATTCTAAGGCAAAATCAAGTTATTTCCTGCATATTCTGTGACAAATACTGTATAAATAAAGTAAAGGCAAGTGAATAAGTGTGTTATTTCTACAAAATCTAAAGCAAAGTGCATTATTTATGATTTGTTTAAAATATAACATACTGAAAGCGTTGATACCTATTGTTTATTGATGGAGATTTCACTTATGTTGATCTGCTTATGGCTATTTTTATTTCCAGGCAGGAGACGTGATTCGATTTTACCATAACGATATTGGAGCATACTTGGTGGCAGAAGGACTCTTCAATAATGAACTGACAGAAGATGGTAGTGTATTTGCACCTGTTAAGTTATTGTATAACATTATTATAACATTTATAACATTGTTAAGTTATTGTATAAGATCTATCCATAAAGGACACTCACAAAACACATAAATATGTCCTTTCATTGCATGTGTCTTTCATATTGAGGTTAGATACAACAGTGAAATAATGAATATATACATCTGGATGATGATTATGTTTTCTACTGTAGACCTATGATATGAAATGTTTCTCTCTTTCATCATTTGATGGTTGCCTTTAGTCAAATGACCCCTATTGCCATCAACATGGATAAAACTATAAGCACCAGGATTTCCATAGGACATTGAACAGTCACTAAAATTATTATGAGCATTAATTACATCAACTTTACATAACAAAACACATGTCAGTTAAAAAGTTAGCGCCCCACAAATAAAACAATTTCCAATAATCAGCCTTGCTTAGCATGCTTAAAGCTAGTCAGTTTTGTATCTCTTGTACAAATTTTAGTTAAAATATTGGTGCATTCTTCAGACATACACATTCACAAATATTATTCACATAGACACTTTTATGCAAACTAGAAGATGTTATAAAATTGCACGTTGTGTTTTGTTTTTGTTTTTGAATATAACTTTTTTCTTTGGCCTCCCCCCCACCACCTACCAAAGAAACAACAATGTAATGAGAATGTCAAATAGCTGAATAAAATATTATAAAATATCACATACCAGAAGTTGACAACAGGGTTTGCTTTTCCTTAAATTCATTTCTATTATTTACTTAGGCTATTATTGTTTTCCAGCATTTTAAATAATTAAACAGAATGTTTAAAATAAGTGAGAGTTTGACATTTCGAGGCACAAAGTGATTTATATGCATGCATAGCATTGTTTGCAAGAATAATTAGGAACTTAATGTGATCAAGAAAGTTGTTTCTTCCCCTAGAACATTTTTAGTGTAATTAAAAAGTTTGGATCACAAGTTTTGATCTACTCCAAAATGAACTCCCAGATGTGTTAATCAATAAAACCAACCATAGAATAAGTACTGTTATGTCTGCCGATTTAATATTAAGTAACAAGTCAAGGTAAACCCATCAAGCATTCAATCTTCCAAAATAAAATTTTTTAAAACTAAAATATAAAATCAAACAAAGTTAAAGAATTAAAAATTACTTACAGTGTATGAATTCCTAGAATATTATCTTAAATTGTGCCCTCTATTTCACACTAATCCAGAAACTGTTCAAAGGTATTACGAATGAAGGTTCTAATGTGTGTATTTGCTACTGCGCTAATACCACTGAAGAATTACAGTTGTAAATCCAAAATGTTGCTATGTCAAGGTAATCCTGTGAACCTAGAATATCAATGAAGTCCTTCAAAATTTCACATACTCCAATAGAATTATTTAAATATTCCAATCCTTGATTAAATTCACGTCATCCAAAAGGTACTAACTGTTTAAATTAAATCTTTCCCACTAAGCTAAATCCAATGAACAAATATTATAAATAAATCATTACTTCATCTCCACGACTGTTACAGAACTGGCATATACTGAATAATAGAATATGTGGTGTTTGTATTCTCATTATACAGTCTCTATATATGCACCCAATCAACATAATCTGATTCACTTCAAGATTCTTAAAAAAAATTAAATCAATAAATCATGTTATGACATTCTTAGTCTGTTGAACCATGATAACTCTATAGGGCAAATACACCTATTTTCACACGATCTTTAGGTGGCCTCCATTCAAATTAATGCATGGCATATTTGACCTAAATAGTTGTTAAC
This sequence comes from Sinohyriopsis cumingii, assembly GCA_028554795.2. Lineage (NCBI taxonomy): Eukaryota > Metazoa > Mollusca > Bivalvia > Unionida > Unionidae > Sinohyriopsis > Sinohyriopsis cumingii. The sequence goes on along the minus strand of CM068828.1, from coordinate 154,456,699 downwards.
CTGACCTTTGCGATCTGCCTTGGTTTATGAATGAAATTCCTACAACATAGTGTACATGTACCTTACTATAGTGCTAGCCAGCCACTGAATTATATAATTTAAAAATAAGTGTCATAAACCCAAAAAGACTTAAATAAAACTATTATAAGTTAAAAAGATGAAACAGATATCCGTAATAGCTAAAGGCCCACATCTTCTGATAGTTATTGAATGCTTTAAGAAATTTGATTCATCTCAAAATCAGCATTTCTTTAAATAGCATTTGATCCCTCATGACAAAGTTGAAATTAGTTCTTTATTTAGAAACTCATCCCATTGAAAAACTAGAAAATTATGGAGTAGAGCCTCCGCATGGAAGTAATTACTCCAATATATTAGGTCATGAAGTCAGGGCAGTTGCTACCAGCTTTGCATTGATTGAATTTGCTCTCAGAAGGATCTTATCAAACCTCTAAAATGGTGGTCAAATATGATACCTTTCATCTAAGAAAGTTCATTTATACGTGGTAGGTCCTTTATCAACATCTTTACTTGTTATTGGGGTCCCTCAGCACCTATTCAATGCCGTGGATTACATTTTCTGTGGTATTTGCAGGAAGGAAGTTTCAGTCTGTACAATGTGATACTTTTGTCCATACCTAGTGCAAGACTTTCCTCGAAGCTGCTGTACAAATGTTACAGAAGTTAAGGCCACAACCTGGGTAAGGGGACATAACTCCATCTGCCACCTTCCCTGCTCTCCTAACGAATGAATTTTGGAAGAAGCGACGAAGGTTTATAAATTAAAAATGTTTCTTGAATAATAATTACACAGTCAAAATTAGGGCACTCGAGTGTCAGCCCTCCCATTAGTTACATGATCAGAAGAGTGCACTTTCAGGCCAGTTTAAACTGAAGAATTAATGGGTTTTGGAACCAAGCCCTCAATTCAAGATGCAATAACTCACATCTGATTTCTGGCTGGGTAAGCAAATTAGTCATTAATTCATCAATTTATAATTTCTAACTGGTTGTCGCCATTTGGCATCTTGATCGCGATTCAACAGAAGCTGTCTATGTAAACATCCAGACTGCCCACTGTCCGGGTTGTTAGAACAGTCCATGTATGGTAAAAATGTGTCGCCTGCATCCAGTATTTGAAATGACTACTTTTAATATTTCTAAAATGAAATTGAACAAAATAGAAAAGCATAATTCTTACATAGACATTTTCAATGGGATGCAACTACCAAAAACACAGAAACTTACAAAATTATTCGAAGACTGCGAAGTACATCCAGTCTGTTGCCCTCTAACTGCCCTCTCTGTGTATGCTGAAATGTTTTAGAACAATACAGACTTTTTGGGCCAAATCCATATAACAACTTCAAAACTAGTATTTATAATCAGATTGCTGTGAAATTGTACACAGTGATGCATATATGCAAGCAGATTGCAAACACTAAAAATGTTGGTGAGATTGACATGTTCATGGTTACCATAGCAGCCAAATAGAGAAAATGGGTGGAAAAGTTTTTTTTTTACCAAAAAGATCAAATATAGTGTTCCATCAAATATAGTCATTCTGAATGTGTACATGGACAGTTAATTTGTTTCTACATTTTACATATCCTTAGTTCATTACTTTTAGGCCTCTGCTAGATAATTAAAACTTTACTTTCAAACATGTCTCTACATTTCAGTATGGTACACTATTTAGATGGCGCAATATTTATGTAGTTATTATTCACAAAGTTTCTCCACATAAAACATAATTCCATTCTCTTATATAGTTCATTGATAAGGAACAAATACTAATCATACTGAAAATGATAAATAATTATAAATTTACTTTGGTTGCCATAGCAACCAAAAAGTAATGTTAGTATTTGAAAGGTTTAAAAGACTGTTTAAAATAATATTGTTGGCAGAATCTTTTATCCAACTAAATACAGCATTCATTGTTTAAAGTACTCGATGTTATCAAGTTGTTTTAATTATGAAGGTAAAATAATAATTATCATAATGTAGAACAATTATATTTGTCATGTTTTAGGGTGAAGAGAATACTGTTTATTCAATGAAGTCATACTAACCGAGAACTAGTTATCTCATTTGAAAATTGTTGAAAGGCAGATGTCTTACATAATTTTGTGTAAACATCTCTATAAGCAGTTACTGTTGGTTGCATTTTTGATGAAAACAATTATCTCTATACATGTGACAAATTTAGTAACTGACACAAAATCCAGCTGCAGGTTTGTTATCGACTGCAGTGGACTATTATTTCATCACATCATGTAAATGAAACAATAATAAATTTTTCTTTCAAAATAAAAAAATACTGTTAAAAATTATTCACTTCCACAAATGTTAGTGGCCTACCAAATAGACACATTAAATTATTTTACATTCTAGTGTCTACATCTGAATGATTTGAATGCAGTATCATCAGATAGAGCAATATTATCACAGGCATTAGTTTGGGTATTCTCGCGACACAAGAGTTTTGTACCAATTTTCGGTTATATATGGTAATGAAACAACCAAACAATGCCAGTGTGCTACCAAGTTAGCTGTTTAATCTTTACCACCAAGCGAGGCAGAAATAAACAACAGTATGAACACTGAGATGGAGTTTGAAACACTGGGGAGTGCTTGTGTCCGGTACACATGTACAATAGTGATATTGGCTATCAGGTATTCTTTCAAGTGAATTGTACATTTGAGAGGCCTGAAAGTCATTATTATCGAAAATTAACATAAATATTTTTCATTGATTATAAATTATGTAGTTGTGAAGTTTTCAATGATAATTAATAATTGCAGCTTGCCTAAATTATTTTAAATTAAATTTTTCAGCAACAATCTTAACATATCTTAACTTCTACATTGTCAAACATTTGAGGGAAAAAAAAAGAGATCAAGTTTTTTGTTTATTGGCCTACCTCGGAAACTAGCTCTGTTAAAATGAAACAAAATGAACTGACGAGGAAAAAAAAAAGATTTCTACTGGGTCGAAAGTTCAGATGTTGGATGGTGGTCTTGATTATTAGATTCCAAATCCACATACATTTCACGTTGCTGTCGTAAGAGTTGGTTACATTAAAAAGTAAATCTCTCTCTCTCTCTCTCTCATCCATTTCTTTCTCAACTTGATTGTTGAGAGAGAGAGAGAGAGAGAGAGAGAGAACCTAGCAAATTGAACTTTATAATGTGATAGAAATATTGTAATTTTTATTTTTTTAAATGATAGGCAAGGAAGGAAGATGCTGGAGTTGACACTCGACCCTCCCCCCCCCCCCCCCCCCCCCCCGTAAAATCAATGGTTGGTCACTTTCAAGCTAGTACAGACCTCACTCTTGATGATACAATATATCACCTGATATAAGAAAAGGCTCTGCACATGACAGACTTGTTGATAAACTTGGCTACTATATAGTTTAAGCTCGATTTAGTGGAACTTGAAGTTGTTACTGAATGGGATGGTCATGTTAAAGCACTTATGTATCAACACATGATAGTGTCAGAGCAATTTCATGTCAACACGTATATTCCTGCAGAAAATTCTCAGATTTGGAAAACTCTGCATATGGCTATTGAATCCACCACACAAAGCCCTAAAAAAACTTTGTTCTAATTTGTACTATCCCATACATATATACAGTAATCAGCGCCAACTGAGAATAGGACAGCTGTGAGACTGCAACTACTTAACAGCCACCATATTGTTTACATCAACGTCCACTGTTGACAACAGACTTTCCTCTGCAAATAAGTCGGTTTGAATATTTGTTTCACTGATATTCTTTTACAGTGATGCAGGGCCGTGATTTTCGAGACAATAACATATGCTATCACCCTGTTATTATTAGCACATAATTAATGATCGGCCTAAATTGGACATCCGTAGACGTCACTGTCCTGTGCCATAAAAATATGGTATCTGCACACAGAGCTAGGTGAGGTTTGACATAAATATATGGTTCTCGCATACACAGCCAGGTGACATCATCCATAAATATATGGCTTCTGCACTACCAGGGTTAAGAATTTTAAAAATTCAGATCATTTTATTAATGTGTCAATTACTTTTAACAGATTTAAAATAGAAGGACTAATCTAGTTTTACAAGAACATTTTCAGAAAAATCAGCAAGAACAACTTTGATGTAGAAAAATGAAATCATGCTTGTATTCAAATGCAGATGGACTAATTAGATTATCATTCCATTACAACAAATTTTCAAGTGCCATTTTAACTTCTGGATTTTGTTCAAAAACTTTTAAAGTACAACTAAGCAAATATGTTTTAAGTAAGACAAATTAAATTGTTTCAATTATTTAAACTTGTTTTTATTCATGAGGAAATGGTGTCATTGGATTTTCAGATCAATATGGCAAGTTTTCATTTTTCATTTTGAATTGTTTCTTTTACTTAAATATGCTTAACAATTAAGGAAACAGAGCACAGTTTAAAAATAAACAAACAACCCCACCCCCAGTAACATTAAAAAAGTGAGCCACCAGCACTTAAATGTTTGATACTGTTGTCAAAATAGAGTTTTACTGGTACATGTTGACTACTCATTTGCTGCATGATATTATCACTTCACAAGATTCCATTGACCCTACTGACTTGTCTCAAGACTCCACTGACACCACTGACTTGTCTCAAGACTCCACTGACCCCACTGACTTGTCTCAAGAAATTCCACTGACTCTGCTGACTTGTCTCAAGACTCCACTGACCCCACTGACTTGTCTCAAGATTCCACTGATCCTACTGACTTGTCTCAAGATTCCACTGACACTACTGACTTGTCTCAAGACTCCTCTGACCCCACTGACTTATATTAATATTTCACTGACTCCCAGTGACTAGTCTCAAGATGTCACTGACCCCAATGATCTTCCACTAATGTATTTTGTTTGTACCTTTCATTAGAAGAGCTTACTCTGTAAGGTTTGAATCTATTAGAATTTATATCAAAATTGAAAGCAAAACTGATGCTGCTGACAATTTAAAATAATTTTACTGGTAGCTTATGGATGTAATAGTCTGTGTTAAAAATTGTGCTGCAAATGTAGGAAAACATGGTGTGGCACAGGAAGTAAAGATTTACATGTAGATGTTGACAACTGTGTTGTAATGAAGTTAAATGCTGTGTGGAACAAAGATGTATGTATATTTAGATGTTAACAACTGTGTTGCACACATTGTGGAGCACTGTGTGGCACAGGAAATAAAATATATTCATGTGGATGTTGACAGCTGTGTTGTAAACAGAGGAAAGAAATATGTGGCACAGGAAATAAAGACATGGTTGTAGATAATTGTGCTGTAAACATGGGAGAGCACTCAGCATGGCACATGAAATAAAGTAATAAATCATTGTCAAGAAAGTTGTAATGAAAGATGATCAACTTAAAAAATAAAATTAATAAGTGTTTTATTTTCTTTGCTAAGTTCACCTACGAATGCGACCGGTTGAACAGTCCAAGCCCAGGACCATGTTTCCAAGTAGTTCAGCCATCACCTACTGGGAAATTGAACTCCAGGAAGGTCCTGTCAGGGGTATGATATTAATTGATTTTTATTTTGGTACATTACAGGTATCTGTTTTGGTCTGATATTAACTGATGTTTATTTGGTGCATTACATATATCTATTGTGAGATGATATTAATTAATGTTTATTTAGTACATTACATATCTCGAACTTTATCTGCTATATCCATGAGTGGTATGGATAAACAAGCATCTAATGTATCCTGATATTTAAATCTATTTTTGTCTCACTAGCATTAGCATGGTTGGACATAGGCATAATTTTCATGGAACAATGATTCTGTCATTGTCAGAAAGTTTTGGTGAAATTTGTGCAAGTCATATACAATGCTGATACATCAACTCATGGATGCAATGTGACAGTGGCTTCTATGGAACTCTTATTGTCGTTGTTAATTAAAATTTTATTCCAACATATTCTTTGTCAAAATGTAGATTACACATTCATGGATAATTACATCCTGAATTCATTTGAAAGTGTAATCAATGCATTGAATTAAATTTTATGATTTTGACACAGAATGGGTCAAAATTAAAAATTCTCCAACAATTTATCATTTTATTTGACTTATAGGCATTTCTGCATCTGTTATTGTTTAAGTTTTGTTTAATTTTTGGAATAAAATGGCATCTTAATCAGTTTTTTAACATCATTTAATGATGAATGGCAGTTTTAACCAGTCTGTCAAGATCATTTAATAATGGTTGACAATCTTAACCAGTCTGTCAAGATCATTTAATAATGGATGGCAGTCTTAATCAGTCTGTCATGATCATTTAATAATGGTTGACAGTCTAAACCAGTCTGTCAAGATCATTTAATAATGGTTGACAATCTTAACCAGTCTGTCAAGATCATTTAATAATGGATGGCAGTCTTAATCAGTCTGTCATGATCATTTAATAATGGTTGACAATCTAAACCAGTCTGTCAGGATCATTTAATAATGGTTGACAATCTTAACCAGTCTGTCATTGTCATTTAATAATTAATGGCAATATTAATCAGTCTGACAGACCATTTAATAAAGGACAGCAAACGTAATGAGTCTGTCAGGATCATTTAATAATGGATGACAAACCTAATCAGTCTGTCATTGTCATTTAATAATTAGTGGCTATATTAATCAGTCTGTTGGTATCATTTAATAATGGACAACAATCTTATTCAGTTGGTCAGGATCATTTTATAACTGATGGTTATTCTAATTATTTCAAATTATATTCTACATGGATTTTATGAACATTTTCTATTCTATGCTGGGACATGATTATCCAAATTTTTAGCGAGTGATACACAAACTAGCTCATACAGATTATGTATTTATAATGTACTTCAGACTAAATAATTTATGAACGTATTGCAGGTGGAGTTTTAAAATGGGATCAGCAATGCAAGTTAGTGCATTTGTGCACCAGAAGGTATTTAAGTGTGGACCAATCAGGAAAAGTGACCTTGATCTCAGATCAACTTGACCCCAGAGCTGTTTTTTGTTTGCATCCTGTGATACATGTGAGTCTTCTGTGCTTTAGTCATGATTATTCCAAGTTTTTTTTCCTATTGTCCATTTAATTTAAAGATGGTTTTGGCTGGTTGGCTGGGATGTTCTTTCAAATCAGGATATTTTTTCCTTTCTGAAAATAATTATTTTCTTTAAGTATTTTAATGGATGCAGTTAGTTCCTTTTTTCTATTAAGTATTTTAATGGATGCAGTTAGTTCCTTTTTTCTATTAAGTATTTTAATGGATGCAGTTAGTTCCCTTTTTCTATTAAGTATTTTAATGGATGCAGTTAGTTCCTTTCTTCTATTAAGTATTTTAATGGATGCAGTTAGTTCCTTTTTTTCTATTAAGTATTTTAATGGCTGCAGTTAGTTCCTTTTTCTATTAAGTGTTTTAATGGATGCAGTTTATTTTTCTATTAAGTATTTTAATGGATGCAGTTCCTTTTTTCTATTCAGTATTTTAATGGATGCAGTTCATTTTTTTCTATTAAGTATTTTACTGGATGCAGTTCCTTGTTTCTATTAAGTATTTTAGTGGATGCAGTTCATTTTTTCTATTAAGTATTTTAATGGATGCAGTTCCTTTTTTCTATTCAGTATTTTAATGGATGCAGTTCATTTTTTCTATTAAGTATTTTACTGGATGCAGTTCCTTGTTTCTATTAAGTATTTTAATGGATGCAGTTCCTTTTTTCTACTAAGCTTATCAAGAACATTTTTTTCAAACTATATTTTTATTTTTAAACATCCCATGCTTAAATCCCTTGACTAGAAAATTAAATGGTTGGTCCCTTAGTAGTTAACATATTTTTTCTTGCTGAATATAAAATCAAATTCAGGAATAATTTATACATACATACATATATATATATATATATATATATATATATATATATATATATATATATATATATATATATATATAATGCTTTGCTGACCCATCATTCAATTAAATGGATACTTGTACAGTGCTTTCTATAGTACAGTTTGAATAATAATATATCCACAATGACTTTATTCAAGATTTGTTGCCTTCAAAAGGTCTTTTCTATCCAAAATGTATAGTCAAGTGTGGTTACAAATGTCATCTGTATCTAGCAATAATTTAAATTTTAAGCTTGTAAGTCTCTTCAATTAAAAAGTTTGAAGACATTGTATTTTGCAGAATCAATCTAGCACTGTCAGATCATATTAGCAAGTGGGGCTGGAAAAATTCTACAGCATTCTATTTTCCCTGTATTCTGTTTGCCCCATTGTATTATGTTTGCCCATCATATTCTGTTTGCCCATTGTATTCTGTTTGCCCCATTGTATTGTTTGCCCAGCAGTATTTGTCATTTCCAAAATGTAGAATTTTCAAAGAGCATCATATAAATCTGTACAAAATCCTTGAAAAGAAACAATATTTTACTAGCCAACACAATTTTAAAACTGCCCCAAGCTCCTGGGCATGAGTTTTTCCTATCGTGGTACTATATATATAGCACATAATTAAATTACAGTTGTAGCGAGTTTTTTCATACAAACAAACATATTCATTTTATTATGAGACAAATAATGGTAGGTAATCCCTAAAACATGCATACAAGTTTTCTCAATATTATGCAAATTTTTTATATTTCTACATCACATGTGCATTGAATTGCCATCCCAGATTTATGAAGTCTAGTATACTTATTATAATTTTATGATATTTTACTAACAGGAAATTATTGTTTTTTTTTATAATGCCTCTTAATGCTTCATAGACAGTCTTATCTGAATGCTATTCTCTAATTCTTTTTTTTCTTCATGCTTTGCAGGGAGTGAGTATCCAGAAACAGTAATTTAATGGAAGTATTTTTATCTTGCCTTCACTAGACAATAACAATACATAAGTATCACTTTTACAATGACCATGGTAACATAGGATGCCTTATTCCCAGAGTGTTGGGATGTTTCTGAGACTCACTAAGTATGTTTGGCAGTCCCAAGAAGCATCAGTGCTCTTGACCATAAAATGAGTCGTGTTGTCCAATTGAGAATACATTGTCCATCTTGTTCAAAGCATTTAGTACACTTGCGATAAAGTAGTTGGTAGACTTAATATTGTCAAATATCACAATACATGTACACCTATGTGCAAACCACACTAGCATTAAATGAAAACATCACCAAGTTTCTGTCTTTACAAATCCATTGGATGGCAATGATAGGCTTCATTAGATAAAGTCTTTGCTAATATAGATAGTTCTGTAGGGGTTTAAAGGTAATTTCAGTGTCATTAGTATTAATCTTTGCAGCTGCTGGAGACTGGAAGGCACCGTTGTTCAAACTTTCCTGCTTGATTCTTTGATTGATCCTGGCAACTGAGTGTTCTTGACGATCATAACGTTTGTATTGTCAGAACGGAAATCTGATATAGTTTGACCTTGAGATATGCTTGTGTCTATATAAAAATGAATATACATCACTGATGTAGTTTGACCTTGAAATATGCTTGTGTCTATATAAAAATGAATATACATCACTGATGTAGTTTGACCATGAAATATGCTTGTGTCTATATAAAAATAAATATACATCACTGATGTAGTTTGACCATGAGATATACTTGTGTCTATATAAAAATAAATATACATCACTGATGTAGTTTGACCTTGAAATATGCTTGTGTCTATATAAAAATGAATATACATCACTGATGTAGTTTGACCTTGAAATATGCTTGTGTCTGTATAAAAATAAATATACATCACTGATGTAGTTTGACCATGAAATATGCTTGTGTCTATATAAAAATAAATATACATCACTGATGTAGTTTGACCTTGAGATATACTTGTGTCTATATAAAAATAAATATACATCACTGATGTAGTCTGACCTTGAGATATGCTTGTGTCTATTTAGAAATAAATATACATCACTGATGTAGTTTGACATTGAGATATGCTTGTGTCTATATAAAAATGAATATACATCACTGATGTAGCTTGACCTTGAGATGTACTTGTGCCTATATAAAAATAAATATACATCACTGATGTAGTTTGACCATGAAATATGTTTGTGTCTATATAAAAATGAATATACATCACTGATGTAGTTTGACCATGAAATATGCTTGTGTCTATATGAAAATGAATATACATCACTGATGTAGTTTGACCTTGAAATATGCTTGTGTCTATATAAAAATGAATATGCATCATTGATATAGTTTGACCTTGAAATGTGCTTGTGTCTATATAAAAATGAATATACATCACTGATGTAGTTTGACCTTGAGATATGCTTGTGTCTATATAAAAATAAATATACATCACTGATGTAGTTTGACCATGAAATATGCTTGTGTCTATATAAAAATGAATATGCAACACATTTGGGGCTGACCATTTAATTGGGGGAAGGGGGAGGGGGTATACTATTTTACATTTTAACGGGGTTTACATGTAATGCAACAGTAATATAGAGAACTAAACTGAATTTTCAACTGAGTGTGTTCAGTATGTTACATACAGGTGGTGCTTCACTAGAGAGTTACTTATGTCAATATGTTGTTTTATAGTTTGTGCAGTGATTTAAAAGACTCATCCTTGGATTGAACAATATATTGGCTTTACATAAGTGAAACAAATTTAGTGGATTGATCTATGTCTTATTACCAGAAGATTAAATGTCTTGCTCACTGACTGAAAAAAATAATAAAATTGTTTCTGCACAAAAATTTCAGTTCTCGACCATGTATTACCAGAATTGTTTTTGGATGTCGTATAAATTGGGCAAGAAAGAAGCTTATTGATCTGGGTCAAAAGGATTAATGGTCAAGGTCACTGACAAAAAGACTAAATATTATAATGACTTTAGTTGTAGACCACCTAACAACATAGCTGATGCAGAATCGGTTGTGTTTTGGTCAAATTCCTTGATCAAAGTTTATTGATGGCTTGCACTTAGGGTAATAAAGAAACCTCTAGATCCTAGGGTCAAATTGTATGATGGCGATGGTAAGTCCCTAAAGAAATAATTGGTTTTCATACACCTCATTTAACTGAAAACTTCATACCCTGATCAAAAGGTGCAATTCATTTAGATCATTTAGCCATTACCTTGTAGAGTCAATGATGCCTTACTAATTTCTGAATAGAGAACTAATAAACATGGGGCACGTGTACCACCATCCACTGTATTCTTGTTACTCTTTGACTTCTTTACATTTGTGTGATATAAATTAATTTCTTTTCCTTATCGAACCTAATATTATTCTACTGTGATACATTAAAATCCATCTACAGTGGGTTTTAGAGACCACAGCTAGGTCCTTTGTGGGTAACTACACTTTATATAGAGGTTGAATATAAAATTGAAATAAAGAAAGGGACATGATCCACTTGCAACAGATACACTTTAAATTCATTTGATTGCTAAGACAGTTTTAAGAATAATTGATATTTAATCTAGCCCTAGGACAAAAGAAATAACTTCTTTTATTACTTGCATTGACTTTTAAACATATGTTTATTCTTTTTTTTTAAATATATGTAAGTTTTGTGAATAAGTAAATTTTGATCACTCCTAAAGATAAGTATGGTGAAGATTACAAAGAAAAGCAAGGTCTATTTTACCAAGATATGTAAGGTCAAGGTTACAAAGGTTTAAAATGTAGTTTCTGAGTGTAAGAAGATTATTACAGTATTTTCAGAATATTAAAATGATCACAAAAGGATATTTGTGAATCATTAGCAAGACAAACATTGTGTAATGATTGATTAAATATAGCTACCATTAAATTATAGAATTTACTGTGTATATACAGTATTTGTAAGCATTCAGTTTACTTACTCAGGTTTAAAAATATATGCTAATGCTAAGTTTGTGAAATACAATGTTGATTTTAATTTATTTGAAAAAATCTTTCTCTTCCATTACAGGAAAAGTTCATAAACAAGGGCAAGGGAAGTCAACTGGAGGTATGATGCTTAGGTTTTCAGTAGTTTAGGTTTACTATAGTAGTCTGCAGATGAGTAAAGTAAGGTCCTTACTAAAATCAGAATAGACAGACCAGTTTACTATAGTAGTCTGTTGATAAGTAAAGTAAAGTCCATACATAAAGTCAGAATAGACAGACCAGTTAGGGTCACCTTGCTTAAGAGCTTTTTGTCATCTGAGCTTTTTACAGAGTCATGCATAACAATATCTCAAAGAATTTGACAGTCATGAATAACAATATCTCAAAGCATTTGACAGAGACATGCATAACAATATCTCAAAGAATTTGACAGTCGTGAATAACAATATCTCAAAGCATTTGACAGAGTCATGCATAACAATATCTCAAAGAATTTGACAGTCATGCATAACAGTATCTCAAAGCATTTGACAGAGTCATGCACAACAGTATCTCAAAGCATTTGACAGAATTACACATAACAATATCTCAAAGCATTTGACAGAATTGCAGATAGCAACACCTCAAAGCATATTTAATCATATCAAGACTGACTGGGTCGACCAAGTTTCTCTTACCATCTCAAGATTTACTAGGTCATGCAAGATAGCATCCCAAAAGCATCTCTTACCAGGTTGAATTTTAGTGTTTCAAAGCATCTAAATGCATCTCAAGATTGACAGGGTAGTACATACCATTATCTCATGTCATCTCAGGAAATCTTGAGATTCATAAGGTAGTACATGCCATTATCTCCCATCACCTCTGGAAATCTTGAGATTGATAAGGTAGTACATGCCATTATTTCACGTCACCTCTGGAAATCTTGAGATTGATAAGGTAGTACATGCCATTATCTCACATCATCTCTGGAAATCTTGAGATTGATAAGATAGTACATGTCATTATCTCGAGTCATCTCTGGAAATCTTGAGATTGATATGGTCAGGCACCACAATGTCTCAAAGCATATCTGAAAATATCAAGATTTTACAATCAGAAAACAGTGTCTTAAAGCATCTCAGGAAACTAGGTTAGTTATCAGCTGATGCATGATATATTTTATTGTACAGGATGCAATACACACCACAGTGCAGACCACACACATACCTTGTCTTTTTGTCTTTGCATGTAATGTATATGCATACGGTAAAGTTACTAGTATTACCAGAATATATCATGACCATTATGGAGATTCAGCATTTCATTTTCTTAATATTATATTGTGTTTTATAATTATTTATATTTTATTCTGCAATTTTTATATTGTCTTCTGTAATTATTTATCTTGTGTTTTTTAATTATTTAGTTTTTGTTTTGTGATTATTTATATTGTCTTCTGCAATTATTTATATTGAGTTTTATAATAACTTTTATTGTTTTCTGTAATTTTTTATATTAAGTTTTGTAATTACATGACCAATAAATTATTTACATATGTGAGTTGTGAGTGTAGCTGACAGATTTATGTTTGAGATATCATCTGCCCCTTTCGGCCTTATGTGAAAGGAAGTTTTCTCATATTGACAGTAAATATTGAAACTCTCTTACATACCTGAATTTGTAAATAGAAATATAAATCTTCAACGTATGGTTCATTATTCATTTTATATTACTTCATCGGACTCACTTTGCCAAATTATGTAGGTCACCCCAAACCACCACCCACAGTCTTAATATCTTGTGTAACTCAATTGTACGATTATATTTTATATATATATATATATATATATATATATATATATATATATATATATATACATATATATATATAAAAGTAATTATGAATAATTAAACTTCAGAGTTACTCTTGAATGTGATGCAAAAGTCTCCTCAAAATTATTTAAATTTCACATTTAAACCCCTTCACTGGATGGTGGTGATTGAAAAATTTGCAAATTAACTTTGATCTTGACGTGTTCTATTACACCTACATAAGATGGCAAGTTAAAATCTATACAAATGTTTTGGATTTTTGTACATGAGATGTTAGCAAACAGAAATGTTACAAGTCTTTTGGCACACACCCTGTCTACGCCACTGATTTATTTCTACTAATTATTGCTATTGCATATGCTTATTTCTCATGGCAGTTAATTTAATCAACAGTGATTTCAATCAGCAGGCATCATTATTGCTCTATGGAATGTTTGTTTAAAAGGTTTTGCCCAATGAAGAATTATTATCATTTGTTATATACTTGATGCATACACATTTGGTATGAAATAAGTTTTAGACCTACATATTTTAAGTTAATTGATATTAGTCCTTGCATGCACATTTTGAGTTAATTGATATACAAGTATACTTTTGGTATGTATATTGCAATTTAATAGGTATAAGCATTATTTAGGCATGCATATTTTGAGTTAAGTGATACAAGTTTAGCTTTGGTATACATATTTTGAGTTAAAGATACAAGTTTAGCTTTTGGTATACATATTTTGAGTTAATTGATACAAGTTTAGCTTTTGGTTTACATATTTTGAGTTAATTGATACAAGTTTAGCTTTTGTTTTACATATTTTGAGTTAAGTGATACAAGTTTAGCTTTTGGTTTACATATTTTGAGTTAAGTGATACAAGTTTAGCTTTGGTATACATATTTTGAGTTAAAGATACAAGTTTAGCTTTTGGTATACATATTTTGAGTTAATTGATACAAGTTTAGCTTTTGGTTTACATATTTTGAGTTAATTGATACAAGTTTATCTTTTGTTTTACATATTTTGAGTTAATTGATACAAGTTTAGCTTTTGGTTTACATATTTTGAGTCAATTGATACAAGTGTAGCATTTGGTTTACATATTTTGAGTTAATTGATACAAGTTTAGCTTTTGGTTTACATATTTTGAGTTAATTGATATAAGTGTAGCATTTGGTACACATAGTTTGAGTTTATTGATATAAGTGTATTTTTGGTACACATAATTTGAGTTTATTGATATAAGTGTAGCATTTGGTACACATAGTTTGAGTTTATTGATATAAGTGTATTTTTGGTACACATAATTTGAGTTTATTGATATAAGTGTAGCATTTGGTACACATAGTTTGAGTTTATTGATATAAGTGTATTTTTGGTACACATAATTTGAGTTTATTGATATAAGTGTATTTTTGGTACACATAGTTTGAGTTTATTGATATAAGTGTATTTTTGGTACACATAGTTTGAGTTTATTGATATAAGTGTATTTTTGGTACACATAATTTGAGTTTATTGATATAAGTGTATTTTTGGTACACATAATTTGAGTTTATTGATATAAGTGTATTTTTGGTACACAGTTTGAGTTTATTGATATAAGTGTATTTTTGGTACACATAATTTGAGTTTATTGATATAAGTGTATTTTTGGTACACATAATTTGAGTTTATTGATATAAGTGTATTTTTGGTACACATAGTTTGAGTTTATTGATATAAGTGTATTTTTGGTACACATAATTTGAGTTTATTGATATAAGTGTATTTTTGGTACACATAATTTGAGTTTATTGATATAAGTGTATTTTTGGTACACATAGTTTGAGTTTATTGATATAAGTGTATTTTTGGTACACATAGTTTGAGTTTATTGATATAAGTGTATTTTTGGTACACATAGTTTGAGTTTATTGATATAAGTGTATTTTTGGTACACATAGTTTGAGTTTATTGATATAAGTGTATTTTTGGTACACATAGTTTGAGTTTATTGATATAGGTGTTGTCTAAGTCTATACAACTTTATACTGTGAAGAGTTTTCCCTTTAGAATTATATGCATCCAAACTAGAAACATGCAGTTATCATGTTTTGGGAGAATTTATAAGAAAACATGAAAAATACTGGGCAACCTTATTTGCAGACTGTTGCAGTAATCAGTTTGAATAATAATACAATAGCAAAAGAAATGAATATGGCAGCAAGTTAAATTTAGACTGGCTCTATATCATTTATACACCTTTCATTGCAAAATTTCACTCGGTTGCAATGATGAATTTTCTCATTGGGTATATTTTTCTTTCTCTAGAAGCAAATTAATGATATTTAAATTTTCATACAGATACCCCACATGTAATTAAGTTGCAGTGTAATGTTACCATATGATATCATCTGGGCTGATGTTATACACTTCACATGTAATTAAGTTGCAGTGTGATGTTACCATCTTATATCATCTGGGCTGATGTTATACACTTCATGTAATTAAACTGCAGTGTAATGTTATCATATTATATAGCCTTTGCTGATGTTACATAGTTAACGTAATTAAGTTGCAGTGCAATGCTACCATATTATATCGTCTGGGCTGATGTTACACACTTCACATGTAATTAAGTTGCAGTGTGATGTTACCATCTTATATCATCTGGGCTGATGTTACACACTTTACATGTAATTAAGTTGCAGTGCAATGCTACCATATTATATCGTCTGGGCTGATGTTACACACTTCACATGTAATTAAGTTGCAGTGTGATGTTACCATCTTATATCAACTGGGCTGATGTTACACACTTCACATGTAATTAAGTTGCAGTGTAATGTTACCATCTTATATCGCCTTTGCTGATGTTACATAGTTAACGTAATTAAGTTGCAGTGTAATGTTACCATATTACATCATCTTTGCTGATGTTACACACTTCACATGTAATTAAACTGCAGTGTAATGTTACCATATTATATTGTCTGGGCTGATGTTACACACTTCACATGTAATTAAGTTGCAGTGCAATGCTACCATATTATATCATCTTTGCTGATGTTACACAGTTAACATGTAATTCAGTTGCAGTGAAATGTTACCAAATTATTTCATCTGGGCTGATGTTACAAAGTTTACATGTAATTAAATTGCAGTGTAATATTAGCCATATTATATCATCTAGGCTGATGTAACGCAAAGAAGATATCAACTGTTTGATATGGAAGCAAACCCTTCGATCTGCTGGGCTGTCCTAGCCACCCCCTGTCTATGTGATGTAACACAGCTTACATTTAAATAAATTGCAGTGTAATCTTAACCTTATTGTATTGTTGGGACGGATGTAATAAGGATTACATAATGCAACCATAAGTATATGTTTATTTAAATTTCTGTTTTTTTATTTCAGGAGAGTGATGACATTCCTATGGAGAGTTATTGTCTTATACAGCATGTTGTGACAAAACAGTGGCTTCATGCCTCTACAGGTATGCTTTATCAAACAGTGGCTTCATGCCTCTACAGGTATTCTTTATCAAACAGTGGCTTCATGCCTCAACAGGTATGCTTTATCAAACAGTGACACCATGACTATATGGTCATACAAAGTAGTAGAAAAGAGTGAGAAGCAACAAGCTTTCTAAAAGTCAACAAAAAATATAGTTCTCAAGAATGCAAAGTGAAAATGTAAAAAATTTAACTTACACAGTATTTTGAATTAAATCCCAAATAATCCTCAAATTTCTAACACAAGTTCTTTTGATTAATATTCCGAATGTACTTTAGTGGTCATCCAAAATAAATCCAATGCTTGAAGTGTTGACTTGCCTGTGATGGCCTATGTTGTTATGATGTGACAACAGTTTTGATGTGTTGACTCGAAATAATATAATCCAAGAATATATCCCTATTTGAATTTCACTATAAATCCAAGTCTCTATTTTCAAGAATGCTATTTTTGATCACTTTGAATTTCCAGAGAAGAATAACTCGAATTAAATATTTTTTAATAAACAAATTCTATCTGAAATACTGGATACAACAATAATACAAATGATTCTTCTAAGATCTTACAGCATAAATAAATATTTGTTCCAGTAAACAATGCTACATAAAAAACTAAGACATAAAAAAGAAGAGCCAGGCTGTAGGACAAAAATTAATTTCTTGAAAAATCTTAGTTATAATTAGAAAGTCTCTTATTAAACATACAATAAAGAACATGGCACTCACAATTCCTTGACTCAGTATAGTTAGGAAATAATTAGGAAATAGTTAACCCATACTCACAGAGAAAATATTAGCTATGTATTAGTTGTTTACAGAATTTAAAAAAAATCAATCATTCAGGTCCAGTAGAAAATGAACTTGATTTTGGACAAGGTCAAGTCCAAAATATAATTATCTGCCATAGCATATAGTGAATAAGAAAAACATAACAAACAATGCAAATTATATATACATAACAAACAATGTAAATTATATATACATAACAATTGCTTCATGCTAGTGCAGGTACTCTTCATCAAACAGTTGCTTCATGTTAGTACAGGTACTCTTCATCAAACAGTTGATTCATGTATGTACAGGTACTCTTCATCAAACAGTTGCTTCATGCTAGTGCAGGTACTCTTCATCAAACAGTTGCTTCATGTTAGTGCAGGTACTCTTCATCAGACAGTTGATTCCTGTTAGTGCAAGTACTCTTCATTAAACAGTTGCTTTTCATGCTAGTGCAGGTACTCTTCATCAAACAGTTGATTCCTGTTAGTGCAAGTACTCTTCATTAAACAGTTGCTTCATGTTAGTGCAGGTACTCTTCATCAAACAGTTGCTTCATGCTAGTGCAGGTACTCTTCATTAAATAGTTGATTCCTGTTAGTGCAAGTACTCTTCATTAAACAGTTGCTTTTCATGCTAGTGCAGGTACTCTTCATCAAACAGTTGATTCATGTTAGTGCAGGTACACTTTATTATGAACTACTCATTACATTTGAATGGTTTTCATTAAACAGTTGCTTTTCATGCTAGTGCAGGTACTCTTCATTAAACAGTTGCTTTTCATGCTAGTGCAGGTACTCTTCATCAAACAGTTGCTTCATGCTAGTGCAAGTACTCTTCATTAAACAGTTGCTTCATGTTAGTACAGGTACTCTTCATCAAACAGTGGCTTCATGCTAGTGCAGGTACTCTTCATCAAACAGTGGCTTCATGTTAGTACAGGTACTCTTCATCAAACAGTTGCTTCATGTTAGTGCAGGTACTCTTCATTAAACAGTTGATTCCTGTTAGTGCAAGTACTCTTAATTAAACAGTTGCTTTTCATGCTAGTGCAGGTACTCTTCATCAAACAGTTGATTCATGTTAGTGCAGGTACTCTTCATTAAACAGTTGATTCCTGTTAGTGCAAGTACTCTTCATCAAACAGTTGCTTTTCATGCTAGTGCAGGTACTCTTCATCAAACAGTTGATTCATGTTAGTGCAGGTACTCTTCATCAAACAGTTGATTCATGTATGTACAGGTACTCTTCATCAAACAGTTGATTCCTGTTAGTGCAAGTACTCTTCATTAAACAGTTGCTTCATGTTAGTGCAGGTACTCTTCATCAACCAGTTGCTTCATGTTAGTACAGGTACTCTTCATCAAACAGTGGCTTCATGTTAGTACAGGTACACTTCGTCAAACAGTTGCTTCATGTTAGTGCAGGTACTCTTCATTAAACAGTTGATTCCTGTTAGTGCAAGTACTCTTCATTAAACAGTTGATTCCTGTTAGTGCAAGTACTCTTCATCAAACAGTTGCTTTTCATGCTAGTGCAGGTACTCTTCATCAAACAGTTGATTCATGTTAGTGCAGGTACTCTTCATTAAACAGTTGATTCCTGTTAGTGCAAGTACTCTTCATCAAACAGTTGCTTTTCATGCTAGTGCAGGTACTCTTCATCAAACAGTTGATTCATGTTAGTACAGGTACTCTTCATCAAACAGTTGATTCATGTATGTACAGGTACTCTTCATCAAACAGTTGATTCATGTTAGTGCAGGTACACTTCATCAAACAGTTGATTCATGTTAGTGCAGGTACACTTCATCAAACAGTTGCTTCATGTTAGTGCAGGTACTCTTCGTCAAACAGTTGCTTCATGTTAGTACAGGTACTCTTTGTCAACCAGTTGCTTCATGTTAGTACAGGTACTCTTCATCAAACAGTTACTTCATGTTAGTGCAGGTACTCTTCATCAAACAGTTGCTTCATGTTAGTGCAGGTACTCTTTGTCAACCAGTTGCTTCATGTTAGTACAGGTACTCTTCATCAAACAGTTGCTTCATGTTAGTGCAGGTACTCTTTGTCAACCAGTTGCTTCATGTTAGTGCAGGTACTCTTTGTCAACCAGTTGCTTCATGTATGTACAGGTACTCTTCATCAAACAGTTACTTCATGTTAGTGCAGGTACTCTTCATCAAACAGTTGCTTCATGTTAGTGCAGGTACTCTTTGTCAACCAGTTACTTCATGTTAGTGCAGGTACTCTTTGTCAACCAGTTGCTTCATGTTAGTACAGGTACTCTTCATCAAACAGTTACTTCATGTTAGTGCAGGTACTCTTCATCAAACAGTTGCTTCATGTTAGTGCAGGTACTCTTTGTCAACCAGTTACTTCATGTTAGTGCAGGTACTCTTCATCAAACAGTTGCTTCATGTTAGTGCAGGTACTCTTTGTCAACCAGTTGCTTCATGTTAGTACAGGTACTCTTCATCAAACAGTTGCTTCATGTTAGTGCAGGTACTCTTTGTCAACCAGTTGCTTCATGTTAGTGCAGGTACTCTTTGTCAACCAGTTGCTTCATGTATGTACAGGTACTCTTCATCAAACAGTTACTTCATGTTAGTGCAGGTACTCTTCATCAAACAGTTGCTTCATGTTAGTGCAGGTACTCTTTGTCAACCAGTTACTTCATGTTAGTGCAGGTACTCTTTGTCAACCAGTTGCTTCATGTATGTACAGGTACTCTTCATCAAACAGTTACTTCATGTTAGTGCAGGTACTCTTCATCAAACAGTTGATTCATGTTAGTGCAGGTACTCTTTGTCAACCAGTTGCTTCATGTTAGTACAGGTACTCTTCATCAAACAGTTGCTTCATGTTAGTGCAGGTACTCTTTGTCAACCAGTTGCTTCATGTTAGTACAGGTACTCTTCATCAAACAGTTGCTTCATGCTAGTGCAGGTACTCTTCATCAAACAGTTGCTTCATGTTAGTGCAGGTACTCTTTGTCAACCAGTTGCTTCATGTTAGTGCAGGTACTCTTTGTCAACCAGTTGCTTCATGTATGTACAGGTACTCTTCATCAAACAGTTACTTCATGTTAGTGCAGGTACTCTTCATCAAACAGTTGCTTCATGTTAGTGCAGGTACTCTTTGTCAACCAGTTACTTCATGTTAGTGCAGGTACTCTTTGTCAACCAGTTGCTTCATGTTAGTACAGGTACTCTTCATCAAACAGTTACTTCATGTTAGTGCAGGTACTCTTCATCAAACAGTTGCTTCATGTTAGTGCAGGTACTCTTTGTCAACCAGTTACTTCATGTTAGTGCAGGTACTCTTCATCAAACAGTTGCTTCATGTTAGTGCAGGTACTCTTTGTCAACCAGTTGCTTCATGTTAGTACAGGTACTCTTCATCAAACAGTTGCTTCATGTTAGTGCAGGTACTCTTTGTCAACCAGTTGCTTCATGTTAGTGCAGGTACTCTTTGTCAACCAGTTGCTTCATGTATGTACAGGTACTCTTCATCAAACAGTTACTTCATGTTAGTGCAGGTACTCTTCATCAAACAGTTGCTTCATGTTAGTGCAGGTACTCTTTGTCAACCAGTTACTTCATGTTAGTGCAGGTACTCTTTGTCAACCAGTTGCTTCATGTATGTACAGGTACTCTTCATCAAACAGTTACTTCATGTTAGTGCAGGTACTCTTCATCAAACAGTTGATTCATGTTAGTGCAGGTACTCTTTGTCAACCAGTTGCTTCATGTTAGTACAGGTACTCTTCATCAAACAGTTGCTTCATGTTAGTGCAGGTACTCTTTGTCAACCAGTTGCTTCATGTTAGTACAGGTACTCTTCATCAAACAGTTGCTTCATGCTAGTGCAGGTACTCTTCATCAAACAGTTGCTTCATGTTAGTGCAGGTACTCTTTGTCAACCAGTTGCTTCATGTTAGTACAGGTACTCTTCATCAAACGGTTGCTTCATGCTAGTGCAGGTACTCTTTGTCAACCAGTTACTTCATGTTAGTGCAGGTACTCTTCATCAAACAGTTGCTTCATGTTAGTGCAGGTACTCTTTGTCAACCAGTTACTTCATGTTAGTGCAGGTACTCTTCATCAAACAGTTGCTTCATGTTAGTGCAGGTACTCTTTGTCAACCAGTTGCTTCATGTTAGTACAGGTACTCTTCATCAAACAGTTGCTTCATGCTAGTGCAGGTACTCTTCATCAAACAGTTGCTTCATGTTAGTGCAGGTACTCTTCATCAGACAGTTGCTTCATGTTAGTGCAGGTACTCTTCATTAAACAGCTGCTTCATGTTAGTGCTGGTACTGTTTGTCAGCCAGTTGCTTCATGCTAGTGCAGGTACTCTTCATCAAACTGTTGCTTTTCATGCTAGTGCAGGTACTCTTCATCAAACAGTTGATTCCTGTTAGTGCAATTACTCTTCATCAAACAGTTGCTTCATGCTAGTGCAGGTACTCTTCATCAAACAGTGGTTTTGTGCTTCTGCAAGTACTCTTCATAATTAATGTGTGTTCAGTTACCAGGCAGCAGCAAAAAGCATTATATTGATTTGTAGTTTTGGGGCATGATAATACAAGTCTTTTATCTGCTTTTACAATAACCCTGTGTAAAGAAAAGGGCAAGTTATGCTATTCACATTGTCTGTCTGATGGCATATCTGCAATTCAATAAATGCAGGTATAAAGTTTTGTATCCATCTTGATAATAAATATTATAGCAGCATACATATTGCTATCAAACTTAAAAGCATCCTTACATTGTAATTACTCTTGAGGATATGTTTTGGGTGCCAAATCATAGCCACTGTGACCTTTATTCTGACATTTATTAAGTACTGCTTAAATATCTTTCTGGATCGTATCACCAAACCATTTCATCTATGCCACTCAACTTGTGTTAAAGTGTATTTTATGCGATAGAATCCTTTTTTTGTTTGTACCAAAACTAGATTTAGTTGATCCACGGTTTCTTCAGCATTTCGGAATGCCATTTAGCTCACTGCATTTAGTTGTAATTGATTTCAGAGAAATATAGACCAAGCCAAGAAACAAAGTCACAAGGCAGCAAATCTTTGAGTTCACTGAAGTGGAGCAGTGCCGAATTGAAAATGGTATGGTATTTTTTCCTTCATATTTACCTTCTCTTTTCTCATTAGAAGGAGATAGTACATAGTGAGAAAATGTTGATGGTGAGCTGGTTTATATCATATATATAATGTTTCATTCTGTTATCATCCTTATTGATAGTCTTATCACTTTTACCAGAGAAAATATTTTGATGTATTTTTTATTTCATAAAGAGATACTGAAATATATGTATATCAGTAGAGAAAAATGATATTGCATCATGAGTGGTGATACCAATTGTACATCCTCAGTGGAAATATCCCTTTTGGAGCATAACTTTCATTTTTCATGTAGGATATGTACCTACCCTGATATATGCTACTCAAGCATGTACTTCTATATTTAGGCTAGCTTCAGTTTTTCTACTTTTTCTTCTCTCTCTCTCCCACACTTTCTTTCTCTGCATCGAGATGAATAGATCTTAACATGTGACCCTGTAGTGCATGTAATGAATGAGATGGTGCCACAAAGAATGCCTAAAAATGAACTCAAACAACAAAAAGTAGGTTTCAACTTTTTATAATTAGTTTTTCATGTGAATGATGCAAAGTATCAGTGTCTGAACTATTTTGATATGTTGATATTTGATATTCTGTGTCAGTAAGGTATAAATGTTACCATTCAACAGTACACATTTTTAAGAAAAATACTTGATTACAGTAATAGTAATAAAATTGTTTTATGTTGCAGTTGTAACTGTCATCACAGTCATATTCATGTCTAAAAATGATTGAAAAATCAGGCAATAATTTTAAGTGTCAGTTCTAAACCAAAAATAAAGTGCCCATCAAAATTTGGGTGCCTCATGTATTACAGAAACAGACTGCATACTTGCCAACACACAAAAATTCACATATGAATGTAGAAATAAACAAAATTTGAAACCAACATTCTTATAAGTAAATTACAATCATTAAAATATATTGGTAAATGATGTTATGCTCTAAAGTATGTAATCTGTCAAGTTTCAACAGTACCCCTCCCCACCATCCCAGCTATGTATGTAATTTGTCAACAGTACCCCACCCCATCATCCCACCTATGTATGTAATCTGTCATAAGTACCACACCCCATCATCCCAGCAATGTTCAGTGTATCAGTCAGTGCAAGAAATGTCTTAAAAATATAAAATCTTCATTTACATGCACAATCTATAATAGTTAAAGGTTCCTGTTCTAAAATTATTGTAAAATTGTGGAACTTCTTTTTATTATATAGCAACATGACCATTAATCACACTGACATGGAATGGAGAAACAGATCCATGCGTATCAAAGTTTTTTTTTTGTCTGAAAAATATATAATTACATTAACTCATGGGATATTAATGGTTTTCATTACAAAGCACTGATTACATGGGGTATTAATGGTTTTCATTACAAATCACTGGTTATATGGTGTATTAATGGTTTTCATTACAAATCACTGATTACATGGGGTATTAATGGTTTTCATTGCCAGGCACATATTACATGGAACTTTACTAGTTTTTATTACAAAGCACTGATTACATGGGGTATTAATGGTTTTCATTATAAAGCACTGATTACATGGGGTATTAATGATTTTCATTACAAAGCACTGATTACATGGGGTATTAATGGTTTTCATTATAAAGCACTGATTACATGGGGTATTAATGATTTTCATTACAAAGCACTGATTACATGGGGTATTAATGGTTTTCATTATAAAGCACTGATTACATGGGGTATTAATGATTTTCATTGCCAGGCACATATTACATGGAACTTTACTAGTTTTTATTACAAAGCACTGATTACATGGGGTATTAATGGTTTTCATTATAAAGCACTGATTACATGGGGTATTAATGGTTTTCATTGTAAAGCACTGATTACATGGGGTATTAATAGTTTTCATTGTAAAGCACTGATTATATAGATTTTTAATGTTTTTTTGCAAGGCACAGATTACATGGAACAATACAAGTTTGTATTAAAAAGCACTGATTACATGGAGTATTATTGGTTTTAATTGCACAGGACTGATTACATGGAACTTTACTAGTTTTTATTACAAAGCACTGATTATATGGAGTATTAGAAGTTTTCATTACTCATTACATTTGAATGGTTTTCATTACAAAGAACTGATTACATGGAATAATAATAATTTTCAGTACTAAGCACTGATTACATGGAGTATTTCTGGTTTTCATTACAAAGCACTGACTACATGGGATATTAATGGTTTTCATTACAAAGCACTGATTATATGGTATATTAATGGTTTTCATTACAAAGCACTGATTACATGGGGCATTAATGCTTTTCATTTTTAAAGCACTGATTACATGGGGTATTAATGGTTTTCATTACAAGGCACTGATTACATGGGGTATTAATGGTTTTCATTATAAAGCATTGATTACCTGGGGTATTAATGATTTTCATTACAAGCACTGATTACATTGAGTAATAATGGTTTCATTATTGATCACAGATTAAAAGGGGTATTAATGGTTTTCATTATAAAGCACTGATTACATAGGGTTGTAATGGTTTTCATTCAAAGCACTGATTACATGGGGCATTTATGGTTTCCATTACAAAGCACTGATTACATGGAGTATTTCTGGTTTTCATTGTAAAGCACTGATTACATAGGGTTGTAATGGTTTTCGTTACAAAACACTGATTACATGGGATATTAATGGTTTTCATTACAAAGTACTGATTACATGGGGTATTAATGGTTTTCATTACAAAGCATTGATTACATGGGGTAATAATGGTTTCATTATTAATCACAGATTAAAAGAGGTACTAATGATTTTCATTACAAAGCACTGATTACATATGGGTTTAATGGTTTTCACTACAAAGCACTGATTACATATGGGTTTAATGGTTTTCATTACAAGGCACAGATTAAAAGGGGTACTGATGGTTTTCGTTACAAAGCACTGAATACATATGGGTTTAATGGTTTTCATTACAAATCACTGATTATGTGGAGTACTAATGGTTTTCATTACAAGGCACTGATTACATGGGGTATTAATGGTTTTCATTACAAATCACTGATTACATGGGGTATTAATGGTTTTCATTACAAGGCACAGATTAAAAGAGGTACTAATGGTTTTCATTACAAATCATTGATTACATGGGGTATTAATGGTTTTCATTACAAATCACTGATTACATGGAGTACTAATGGTTTTCATTACAAGGCACTGATTACATGGGGTATTAAAGGGGTACTAATGGTTTTCATTACAAATCACTGATTACATGGGGTATTAATGATTTTCATTACAAATCACTGATTACATGGGGTATTAATGGTTTTCTTTACAAGGCACTGATTACATGGGGTATTAATGGTTTTTATTGCAAAGCACTGATTACATGGGGTATTAATGGTTTTCATTACAAAGCACTGATTACATGGGGTATTAATGGTTTTCATTACAAATCACTGATTACATGGAGTACTAATGGTTTTCATTACAAGGCACTGATTACATGGGGTATTAATGGTTTTCATTACAAGGCACAGATTAAAAGGGGTACTAATGGTTTTGATTACAAATCACTGATTACATGGGGTATTAATGGTTTCATTACAAATCACTGATTACATGGGGTATTAATGGTTTTCATTACAAAGCACTGATTACATGGGGTATTAATGGTTTTCATTACAAATCACTGGTTATATGGTGTAATAATGGTTTTCATTACAAAGCACTGATTACATATGGGTTTAATGGTTTTCATTACAAGGCACTGATTACGTGGGGTATTAATGGTTTTCATTACAAATCACTGGTTATATGGTGTATTAATGGTTTTCATTACAAAGCACTGATTACATATGGGTTTAATGGTTTTCATTACAAAGCACTGATTACATATGGGTTTAATGGTTTTCATTACAAAGCACTGATTACATATGGGTTTAATGGTTTTCATTACAAGGCATTGATTATATGGTGTAATAATGGTTTTCATTACAAATCACTGATTGCATGGAGTACTAATGGTTTTCATTACAAGGCATTGATTATATGGTGTAATAATGGTTTTCATTACAAAGCACTGATTGCATGCGATATTAATGGTTTTCATTATAAATCACTGATTGCATGGAGTACTAATGGTTTTCGTTACAAAGCACTGATTACATATGGGTTTAATGGTTTCATTACAAGGCACTGATTACATGGAGCTTTAAAGGTTTTCATTATTAAATATTATTATTTTCTCAACATAGTCTTTTTTTTTCTTAACATGCAATCCATCATTTTTTAACGTTGGAGATGTTTATCCAGGAGGTCAGATGTTCATGACATTTGAAAAGTCCAGATTACCAGCTCATGCAATATTTAACATTAGGAGAGATCAAGTCATATATAATTTATATATATATATATATAGATCGAGTCATATATATATATATATATATATATATATATATATATATATATATATATATATATATATATATATATATATATATATATATAATGGTTTTTCATTACATGGAGTATTAGATAGTACATATATATATGTATTACTGTTATATATATCCATGCAATACCTGGTCTAATTTCAGATATATTGCACTGAAAACAAGCATCAAGGTAGTACCTTTACTGTGCAGTGTGTGAAAAAGGAACTTGTTGACGTTTTCCATTTCATGGCAGGAATGGTTCCATTTTTACAGAAACTTGTACTGACAGATGTACGTATAAAGCATTTTGTTTTTCATTTTCATATTGTGTATATAATTTGAATGCAGTCTGCACTCAAAGACAAAGAAACAGAAGAAGCTTTATTTAAAGTCAGTATACAAGTTAAAGAACAACCAACATTTGTCCTCATCTATTTTTCATGTTATATGAAGACAATCTACTAACACCAAAGGTGAGAAAATCACTCATACAGTACTAATTCTTATTGCTTTACTAATTCTTAATTACTTGACTAACTCTTATTACTTGATTGAAATAAAGAAACAAACTCTCCATGCTAATTTGATGCTTGCTTTTGCCATTGCTTGAGTTTGAGGAGATAGGGAAATGAGGCATCTATAGGGCAATATAATATTTAAATACAATAATGATAATAGTGTGGGTTTAATACAGCGCTGTATCCTTAGAAGCTCCTAGCTCTTTACAATATTAGGTAACACATGAAAACTTGTACAGTGACAAGATACAAAAGCAAACATGAAATTACAAAACGAAAACATGCTGACAATAATTAAGGAAGTAAACATTATTAAGTCTTTAAGTTTGTTCTTCTAGTAAAAATAGGTGAGTTGTAAGAGCAATCTCAAATGAGATCACAATGTCCTTGTGTACATCATCTGTTGGCGATTCATTCCATCTAGCTGGCCCCTGATACTCAAAAGAGCGCTGTGTGTATGAGTTTGTTTTAATAGTGGGAATGATGAAAATGCTGTTAGAAAAGGAACATACATTTTATAGATGGGGGTGTACACAACAGTGAGGTCAGATAGGTATATTGTATTGGAGCCAGTCAATGAAATGTAGCACAGTGAACAAATTTTGTGTTTGATTTCGGATTGAATGGGCAACCAGTGAAGGTTACAGTGCAGGAGAGAGTTGTGCTCATTTCTTCATACTCAAAGGATGATTTGAGTAGCCGTGTTTTGAACTTTTTGAAGTTTCTGTAGAAGCTACTGACATGAACCAGATAGAATTGAATTACAGTAGTCAAGTCTTGAATGGAACACATTTGTTTTACCAGCATCAACAGAAAGAAAGTTATGAATGGAGCAGATGCATCCCAGTTCCAGATATGCAGTCTTGCATTACATGTTGGTGTAATGAGAGTGTACTGTTGATATGCAGCCTTGCATTACATGTTGGTGTAATGAGAGTGTACTGTCGATATGCAGTCTTGCATTACATGTTGGTGTAATGAGAGTGTACTGTCGATATGCAGTCTTGCATTACATGTTGGTGTAATGAGAGTGTACTGTCAATATGCAGCCTTGCATTACATGTTGGTGTAACGAGAGTGTACTGTCGATATGCAGTCTTGCATTACATGTTGGTGTAATAAGAGTGTACTGGTAATATGCAGCCTTGCATTAAATGTTGGTGTAATGAGAGTGTACTGTCAATATGCAGCCTTGCATTACATGTTGGTGTAACGAGAGTGTACTGTCGATATGCAGTCTTGCATTACATGTTGGTGTAATGAGAGTGTACTGTCGAGAATAACACCTGTCATACTGACTGTGAATTAATGTTGGTATTTCTGATACTTGTTGTTTGATTCAAATACCATAGACAAGTCAAGAAGGGTGAGGACTGTAATCTTTCCACTATCCAAAGTAGAGAGAAGGTCATTAACTAGTATCAGAAGGGCAGTTTCAGTACTACATGCAGACTGTACATTGCTACAGGCAGACTGTACATTGCTACATGCAGACTGTACATTGCTACATGCAGACTGGACATTGCTAAAAAGACTATTTGAATTCAGATGTAATGCAAGTTGGGATAGACCAACATTTTCTTAGATTTTGTAAATGAATGAGAGGTTACAAACAGGTTAGTAGTTCTTTAACTCGTTAGTGTCAAGTGATGGTTTCTTTATCAGAGCTGCCTATACACACACACCAGAGCTTGTAATACACACACATCAGAGCTGCTAATACACACACATCAGAGCTTGCAATACACACACATCAGAGCTGGTAATATACACACATCAGAACTACTAATACACACACATCAGAGCTGCTAATACACATCAGAGCTTGTAATACACACACATCAGAGCTGCTAATACACACACATCAGAGCTGCTAATACACACACATCAGAGCTTGTAATACACACACATCAGAGCTGCTAATACACACACATCAGAGCTTGTAATACACACACATCAGAGCTGCTAATACACACACATCAGAGCTGCTAATACACACACATCAGAGCTTGTAATACACACACCTCTGAGCTGCTAATACACACACATCAGAGCTTGTTATACACACACATCAGAGCTTGTAATACACACACATCAGAGCTGCTAATATACACACATCAGAGCTGCGAATACACACACATCAGAGCTTGTAATACACATACATCATAGCTTGTAATACACACGCATCAGAGCTTGTAATACACACACATCAGAGCTTGTAATACACACACATCAGAGCTGCTAATACACACACATCAGAGCTTGTAATACACACACCTCTGAGCTGCTAATACACACACATCAGAGCTTGTTATACACACACATCAGAGCTTCTAATACACACACATCAGAGCTTGTAATATACACACATCAGAGCTGCTAATACACACACATCAGATCTTGTAATACACACACATCAGAGCTGCTAATACACACACATCAGAGCTTGTCATACACACACATCAGAGCTGCTAATACACACATATCAGAGCTTGTCATACACACACATAGTTTGTAATACACACACATCAGAGCTTGCAATACACACACATCAGAGCTGGTAATACACACACATCAATATATTGAATGAGCATAAATGCTTATGTATGACTGCATATTTTGCTGTATCATAGGATCTGTGTTATTATATGTGTATGTATCTTTAATTCTCTAATATTTAATTCATTAGCTTGAATTATAATTATATACTTGCTTCTTTATGAGAAAGAATACACAAATGAGAAACTAATTTAATACTCAGAATTATGTTGCTAGCTTTTCTGTCTTGTTTTGTATGTAACCTTATGTATTACCAAATTCTTGGTTTTTGCTTTCTTGTAATCTCTTATTAAATTATTCTTTGATAATATCACAGCTCTTGCTCAGTATTTGTGCCAATTTTTTCATTTGACAGAAAAAAGAGAACAAAAAGCTGGATGCTGTAATAGCCTACAAGACCTCCATGGTGAGTTATATTCATCATTTCCTTCCTTCCTTCCTTCCTTCCTTCCTTCCTTCCTTCCTTCCTTCCTTCCTTCCTTCCTTCCTTCCTTCCTTCCTTCCTTCCTTCATTCATTCATTCCTTCCTTCCTTCCTTCATTCCTTCCTTCCTTCCTTCCTTCATGGGACTAATTTTCTGCTTTGAAGATAGGGAAACTAAAGGATTATAAATCTATTTTTGAATTTATTCACATATCCCTATGATTTCCCTTTCTTTTCTTTAAATTAGAATATATTTTTCCTCTTAGGGAAGACAATTAGCTGGTACTTGTGGATACATAACTATCTTTCAGTCCTACATGTGGATACAGAATAATCTTTCAGTCCTACACTTGGATACAGAATGATCTTTCAGTCTGACATTTGGATACATAACTTTCTTTCAGTCCTACATGTGAATACATATTAACTATCTTTCAGTCCTACACATGGATACAGAATGATCTTTCAGTCCTACATGTGGATACATATTAACTATCTTTTAGTCCTACATGTGGATACATAACTATCTTTTAGTCCTACATGTGGATACATAACTATCTTTCAGTCTGACATGTGGATACATAACTATCTTTCAGTCCTACATGTGGATACATAACTATCTTTCAGTCTGATATGTGGATACATGACTATCTTTCAGTCCTACATGTGGATGCATATTAACTCTCTTTTAGTCCTGCATGTGGATACATAACTATCTTTCAGTCTGACATGTGGATACATAACTATCTTTCAGTCCTACATGTGGATACATAACTATCTTTCAGTCCTACATGTGGATACATAACTATCTTTCAGTCCTACATGACTAATTGCATGCTATTTTGGAGCAGCAGATAAATTAGGATGGCATGGTTTAACATATATACCATTTGCAAGACTGAACTGTTATGATATAAAATACCAAAGGCTCATTGCATGACCTGGGGTTGCATATTTAACTTATTAAACACTGCCATATATTATTGTCCATGGCCATATTTTATCATCCATTGCCATATATTATCATTTTTCTCTATATTATCCTCAGGTGCCATTTATTATCATCCATTGCCATATCTTATTGTTCATTGCCATATAATATTGTCATTTGAAATATGTTATCATCTATTTCCATATATTATCATCCATTGCCATATATTACTGCTCATTGCCATATAATATTTTCATTTGAAATATGCTATCATCCATTTCCATTTATTATCATCCATTGCCATATCTTATTGTTCATCGCCATATAATATTGTCATTTGAAATATGTTATCATCCATTGCCATATATTATCATCCATTGCCGTATGTTATTGTCCATTTCCATATATTATCATTCATTTCCATATATTATCATCCACTGCCATATTATCATCCATTCCATATGTTATCAGCCATTTCCATATAGTATCACCCAATTGCGATATATTATTGTCCATTGCTATATAGTATCATCCATTGCCATAAATTATCATCCATTTTCATAAATTATCATCCATTGTCATATATTATCACCCACTGCCATATATTTCATCCACTCCTGCAATCTCTTCCAAAATTATTTGGAAATTAAAAGCAGAACATTATTGTATTCCTCTTTTTGTCAAGCAACATACAATAGATGATACCTTCATCCTTAACACTTTTATTTCTGTTACATACAATAGATGACATACCTAACACTTTTATTTCTGTTACATACAATAGATGACATACCTAACACTTTTATTTATGTTACATACAATAGATGACATCCTTAACACTTTTATTTCTGTTACATGCAATAGATGACATACCTAACACTTTTGTTTCTGTTACATAGAATAGATGACATCCTTAACACTTTTATTTCTGTTACATACCACAGATGACATCCTTAACACTTGTATTTCTGTTACAGACAAGAGATGATACCTTCATACTCAACACTTGTATTTCTGTTACATACAAGAGATGATACCTTCATACTTAACACTTTTATTTCTGTTACATGCAATAGATGACATACCTAACACTTTTGTTTCTGTTACATAGAATAGATGACATCCTTAACACTTTTATTTCTGTTACATACCACAGATGACATCTTTAACACTTGTATTTTTGTTACATACAAGAGATGATACCTTCATACTCAACACTTGTATTTCTGTTACATACAGGAGATGATACCTTCATACTCAACACTTGTATTTCTGTTACATACAAGAGATGATACCTTCATACTCAACACTTGTATTTCTGTTACATACAAGAGATGATACCTTCATACTCAACACTTGTATTTCTGTTACATACAGGAGATGATACCTTCATACTCAACACTTGTATTTCTGTTACATACAGGAGATGATACCTTCATACTCAACACTTGTATTTCTGTTACATACAAGAGATGATACCTTCATAGACAACACATGTATTTCTGTTACATACAAGAGATGATACCTTCATACACAACACTTGTATTTCTGTTACATACAAGAGATGATACCTTCATACACAACACTTGTATTTCTGTTACAGACAAGAGATGATACCTTCATACTCAACACTTGTATTTCTGTTACATACAGGAGATGATACCTTCATACACAACACTTTTATTTCTGTTACATACAAGAGATGATACCTTCATACACAACACTTGCATTTCTGTTACATACAATAGACAATACCCTTCATACACAACACTAGTATTTCTGTTGGGGCCCCGAGTGGCCGAGTGGTCTAATGCGCTCCCCATTACGGATCACTGCCATCTCACCTCTGTCTGCGTAGGTTCGAGTCTCGGATTCGACCAATGTGGATATGTGAGAAAGCTTGCCAGTAGCTTCTCGAGGGTCAGTGGTTCTTTCCGGGGTTTTCCCGGGTTCTTCCTCCACCATTAATACTGGCTGCCATGTATAGCCTATCGTGTGCTGAAAAATGGCGTTAAACCCAACAACAACAACAACAAAGTATTTCTGTTACATACAACTAGATGATATCTTCATACATAAAAACTAGTATTTCTGTTACATACAACTAGATGATACCTTCATAAACAACACTAGTATTTCTGTTCCTATACAATAGACAATACCCGTCATACTCAGTAGATTTTATGTATTCTTTTATATGCCTGCCATAAGGTGGAAAATATTATGCTATGTCCTTCTGAGTGAAGCTTATTAATTTTGGAGTCCAAAGTTCAAAGGTCAAGGTAGCTGTGACTGAAAGAGGAAAATGTGTGTATCGTTATTAACTTTTGTTCTTGTTCTTGACAATAAAACTTTATCAAGATTTGTGGAGGGCTCATGCATAAGATATGGAACATGCCTGTTGATTTTTGTTTTGAAAGGTTAAAGGTCAAGATGATTGGGACTAAAACAAATGGGTTTAGAACACTTATAATAAGTTTCCAGACAAATATTTTGTTATTGTTTATACTTAATAGATGACAAATTCCTTCAATTTGGTGTTTTAGAATTAAATGTCAGGGCCAGTGTGAGTTTATTATGAAACGAATTATTCTGTACAGTAAGTTTAGCTCAAGAGGTTGTTGAAATCAGTTATATCTGTAAAAGTTTACATTCAAGACTATTTTGTGTAACCCATTATTTTTAAGGCTACTTGTCAGGGTGTATAATGTGTTATTCTCAAGACTACTTGTCAGGGTATATAACATGTTATTCCCAAGACTACTTGTCAGTGTGTATAACATGTTATTCCCAAGATTACTTTTCATGATGTATAACGTGTTATTCCTAAGACTACTTGTCATGGTGTATAACATTTTATTCCCAAGACTACTTATCAGGGTGTATAATGTGTTAT
Organism: Sinohyriopsis cumingii; assembly: GCA_028554795.2. Lineage (NCBI taxonomy): Eukaryota > Metazoa > Mollusca > Bivalvia > Unionida > Unionidae > Sinohyriopsis > Sinohyriopsis cumingii. The sequence continues at coordinate 154,421,838 of CM068828.1, read as the reverse complement.
TCCTAAGACTACTTGTCAGGGTGTATAACATGTTAATCCCAAGACAACTTGTCATTGTGTATAACATGTTATTCTACAAGACTGCTTATAATGATGTATAACATGTTATTCCCATGATTACTTGTCATGGTGTATAATGTGTTATTCCCGAGATTACTTGTCATGGTTTATAATGTGTTATTCCCAAGATTACTTGTCATGGTGTATAACATGTTATTCCCATGATTACTTGTCATGGTGTATAACATGTTATTCTATAAGACTGCTTGTCATGGAGTATAAAACATTATTCTACAAGACTACATGTCATGGTGTACGTGTTATTCCCAAGAATACTTGTCATGGTGTATAATGTTATTCTACAAGACTACTTGTAATGGTGTATAATGTGTTATTCAAAAGAATACTAGTCATTTTGCAGTTGTATAATGTGTTGTTTCCAAAACTCAGGTGTGTTAGACCTCCATACTTTCATGTTTTCATTTTCATTATCAAAGGCCTTGAAAGAAATGAAAAATTTTATGATGAAGGATGGAGAGCCACTTAAGTCCAGACAGAAGCTGATGCGGAATTTGAAGGTAGTTATCACCAAATTTCTTTATTTCATGTCATTATTTCTTGTCATGGGTTGATGATTTTCATGTCATGAGTTGATGGCTTTCATCATGGAATGACTTTCATGTCATGGATTGACTTTCATGTCATGGAATTACTTTCATGTCATGGAATGACTTTCATGTCATGGATTGACTTTCATGTCAAGGGTTGACTTCCTTGTAATGGGTCAATGACTTTCATGTCAAGGGTTGACTTACATGTCATGGTTTATGACTTTCATGTCATGGTCTGGCTTTCATATCATGGGTTGGCTTTCATGTCAAGGGTTGACTTTTCATGGGTTAATGACTTTCATATCATGGATTGATGACTTTCATGTCACAGGATGACTTTGGCAATTGAATTGACCAGGAACATGGTATATAATTCATTTTGATATAGATGTAATGGAAACATGTTATATTATTCATATGTATATCAAAGTAGTGGAAACATGATATATTATTCATTTTTATAAGGATGTTGTGGAAACATAAGATTATTTTTTGTTTTATATGGATGTAGTGGAAACATTTATTAATGTGCATTTGGATTGAAGCAGGGACTTGTGGATGTTTATACATATGTAAGGTCCTTAAGGTCCTACTAGACTGTTAAAGCTAGGCACATAAAGCTTTGGTCAGTTATAGTCCTGCATATGTAGATTAACACTTTAGAATTTTCATCATAGTCCTGTGGATGTAGATTGTGCCAATTAACACTTTAGAATTTTCATAACACCTCTGGGCCTGAGAATGGGAGATGGATATGATTTTATATAAATTTTTAACTGTTACTCTGTCCCCTAATTAGACGGCTATAGTTTCCAAGACTTCTCATCATGTCTGGTTTCTCCTAAATGAAAATGGTTCCTGTGTGATATTTATATTGAGTGAAATCATGGTCATCATTATTTTTGTGATTTTTTTTATTGCTATTTCTTCTAAACCAATGATCACAGTGACAAGAATTCACTAAATGACTTATAAATTGTGTTTTTTGTCCAATACCATTCTGACAACTAACATAAGATTTAATTTTATTGGAAATTCTTCTGAACAGATGGTTATATCGACATGGCACTTTCAATAGAATACTTTCATAAATGAAAATTTAGCCAAACAGAACTCAAACATTGCTACCATGAAAATAGTGATATTGCTACTTCTGATAAATGCAAGGCCTACTAAATATGGGGTATTCAGTGAAAGACGTTATTTTTATCTATTTGATACCAGATGAAAACAACTCAGATTTCCTTGCCAATTTGATGGCAGTGGTGGCCATCTTGAAATCTTCTAACTATGTCTCCCAAATTGATGTTCATATCAACATTGTGTTTTCACAAAAATGCTTCTTATGATATGAAGTTGGTCCAGATGAAACCCCCTATGGACCTGGAAAACCATGAAGACCTCATCATAGTATGCTGTAAAACGTGATTAACTAATGCAGAGGCCACAGTGGCTGAGTAATTACTATGTCATTCTGGACAACCTCTACAGTGCAGGTTCGAATCCTACCACTGGATAAGAATATATTGGCTACCATGTTTTAAAAAACAGGTCAAGGCACTTTGTTACAATTAATTGCAATAACACTAAATAACCTACTTAGAGTTATTTTACCCTAAAATAACACCCAAGCAAAACATAAATGAAAATAGTGCTGCTCAAACCTCCATCATCTCTACCAAGGTAACTAGCTTACAAGTCTTAGGAACAGATGGTCATACTGAACTCGGCTTTTCATAAAATATTTCTTATAACATTGATGTGATTCTAGTTAACCCTTTACCTCATAGAGCATAGTGACGAAGTGCAGCTCTCTATAAATAGAACACCTGTTACCTAGTTGACCGCATACGCATAGCCTGCCTGTGAAATATTAAGCAATGTAGTGTATATCATTGCATGGCTGCTTCTTTTGAATGGATGGTCAAATGGAATGAGTTCTTCACTTTATAATGTTACCTGAAAGGATGGTCGAATGGAATGAGTTTTTCATTAAAATGCTACCTGAATGGATTGTCAAACATAATTAAATTTTGCTTTGATGCTCTCTTAATATACCTCTGGTTGCAAATCAAAATGGTGCTCATCTTACCTGCAATATTGTACATAGTGGCGGATCTCATAACTCTTGTTATTACATGAATGGTGGGACTGATGCAAGATAAAAAGAAATCTTATTTTAATATTAATTGCTTGTGAATGAAAATGGTGCAGACCTAAACACTAATATACATGCTATAACATGAAGCAGTTTTGGGGTACAACAAAAAATATGTCATTGCATGCATTTTGTACTTCCCTGAGCTTGTGACATGAGCACATTGACATTGTCTTAACATTGTCTCCGACAAGTTGAAGGATTGGTATTCATGATAACAACTGATGGATAAAGGTCATGACAAAGAACTTGACCTGAACTTATAGATATCTTGTGGATATCTTAACTCAGTTGTATTTAAAAATTTATCTTACCAGTTTGATATGTTGGATCATCTCTACAATGTCATTGATAGTTTCAGTGCATCTTATTTACAAAGAAGAAACAGGCTTATCTTGGATTCTAGGAATTTCGTTATTTAAATCGAGCTTGAAGTCTCATTAATGGACTCAAGTGTTACTGATTTTTGTTGTAGAAATGTGTTATAGACTGTACAGTACATTTATGTTTTTTTACAGATTGTGGACATGATGGTAAAACTTCTGATGATTCCAGTCAAGGGACGAGACCAAGAGTGAGCAGTTTCTACCTGGTTTTTAATTCTTAGAATTTAAATTTCTCTTTAATTCTCATGTTTCAACTTTATTACATCAAACAGTGTCAAAACTGTAGCAAGACCAAGTAAAAGTAAATCACTACTAGGAAATGAGTCACTAATGTTATTTCACTTTACAGTGAGCTTTTTATCCATCAAATGTGGTTTGTCAACAATTGCTTGGGGCCATAAATCTGATCCTTGCTTGATCTAATTCAGAACATAAGCTTAGATCATCAAATCTTAGATGACTTTCTTAAAAGAGCAGTGCCTAGTGTTACTAATTAGAAAATTTTGCATCTAATTGGCTGGTTTTTTTTTACCACTCTGGAGGTCATGGTTTTAACTTGATTTTGAGGAGACTTAGGATATAAGCCGGCATCATCAAGATTTGTCCTATACTTATTGACCCTATCTTGGGCATTCGTTTTGAGGTTGCAGTGTAAAATTTGCACATACTTTGTTCTGTAAAGTCATTAATTGGACATAACTGATGGGCTGTTCTTTCTGTACAGTTTTTATTTTCTGTATAATTAGTAATTTCTTGTACACACAGGATGGGTTTTTCATGTGCTTTATTTCAGCAAACATTCAAAATGACAATTAAATTCTGTTTATAATTGCTGATTTTAAATATTCTTTTATATTGAACCTTCCTCTCTCTTATCATATTAGTTTTGCTTTAAACTTTTTCAATTTAGGATTGTGAAAGCCTAGATTTCCAAACTTTTCTTGGCTGGCATTGTCCAAGACACAACAAATGCTTTGATTGCAGTCGGAGAGGGAACACTCAGTATATTGAATGGATTGGAATTTTATTCCCTCCACACATATGGCATTATATCCATTCTGCATCACAAAATATAGCTTGTACTACTAATAATAGTAATAAGCTTTGTGGTTTTACTAAAATTAAAAGGAAGTATATATCTACAAGCAATTATGTAAATTTTATATATCAAGGGAGGCAACTGAAATTTAGGTATTTGATTGTGTGTGTTGGCATCCGTTAGTCTCGAGTAACGATGGAACTGCGCCCATGAGAGATGTCCCAGTTGGTGGTTGTGCAGCGTCTGCTGTGGCTAAGTAGTTCAATGCAGGAGTGGCAGTCCCTGCTGCACTTGCTGCATTTGAAGGTTGTGTCAGGTGTTGGTTGAAGCTGCTTCTTCTTCCTCTGCCATCGTCTTTCATCAGCTAGCAAGTGTTGCTTGTCCTCTCCGGCTTTCTGACCTGTGATCAGAGCATGTCGCCAGCTTGATCTGTCTAGAGCGAGCTCTTCCCAGGTGTTGACATCAATATCAAGGGCTTTCATGTCGTGCTTACAAACATCCTTGAAGCGGAGATGTGGCCGTCCGATCGACCTTTTGCCAGAGGCAAGTTCCGAATAAAGAAAGTCTTTGGAGATCCGTCCGTCATCCATCTGACGTACATGGCCCAGCCATCTGATGCGGCATTGGTGGAGGAGTGTGATCATGCTGGTAATCTTGGCAGGGTCAAGCACCTCGTTGTTTGTTACTCGATCGCTCCAGGTGATCTCGAGTATGTGTCGGAAGCATCGCATGTGAAAGGCGCTCAGTCTTTTCTCTTGTGAGTCGTACAGAGTCCAGGTTTCACTGGCATACATGAGAGTGCTTAGCACACATGCATGGTACATGGTGATCTTAGTGTTCATGGTCAGCATGCTGTTGTTCCACACTCTCTGCGACAATCTGGAGAGAGTTGTTGATGCCTTTCCGATCCGCTTGTTGAGCTCAGCATCGAGCGAGAGGTTGTTGGTGATGGTAGAGCCAAGATACATGAACTGACTCACCACCTCAAGTTTGTAGTTGTTGATGATGATGCTTGGTGGGTCCGCGTCCTGAACCATCATGTTTGTTTTCTTTAGGCTTATGGTTAACCCAAACTCATCACATGCTTTAGCAAAGCAGGCCATCAGGCGCTGAAGCTCAGCTTCTGTGTGGGTGGCTAGAGCAGCATCATCTGCAAAGAGCATGTCCCTGATGGTTACTTCACGCACTTTGCTCTTTGCCTTCAGTCGTGCCAGGTTGAACAGTCTGCCGTCTCATCGTGTGTTCAGGTAAATCCCTTCTGTGGACGTCCCAAAGGCGTGCTTGAGCAGGACTGCGAAGAAGATGCCGAAGAGTGTGGGGGCAAGGACACAGCCCTGTTTAACTCCACTGCGGATGTCAAAGGGGTCGGATGTTGAGCCATCATACTGCACTGTGCCTTTCATGTCATCGTGGAAGGACTTAGCAGCTTTGGAGGGCAACCAATTTTTGCCAGGATTGTGAAGAGTCCATCTCTGCTGACCAGATCGAATGCCTTGGTGAGGTCTATAAAGGCCAGGAAGAGGGGTCTGTGTTGTTCTCTGCATTTTGCCTGCAGTTGCCTGACAGAGAAGATCATGTCGATTGTGGACCTCTCTGCGTGGAACCCGCACTGCGACTCTGGGTAAACTCTGTCAGCAAGCGTCTGCAGTCTGTTCAGGATGACGCATGCGAACATTTTACCCACGATGCTGAGAAGTGATATGCCCCTGTAGTTGTTGCATTCACTTCTGTTGCCCTTGTTCTTGTACAGGGTTATGATGTTAGCATCTCTCATGTCCTGAGGCACTGCCCCCTCTTCCCAGCACTGGCAGAGGAGGTCATGCAGGTGTGTGAGAAGCACGCTACATCCACACTTGATGAGTTCTGCTGTGATGCCATCCTTCCCTGGGCTTTACCTTGGGACAGTTTCTCTATAGCCTTCTTTAGTTCGTCTACAGTAGGTTTCTCGTCCAGTTCGGCCATTGGAGGGAGGTTTTCAATGGTGTTGAGGGCATCATTGTTCACATGGTTCTCTTTGGAGTACAGTTTGGAGTAGTATTCCACCCAACGCTCCATCTGCTTGCCCTTGTTGTGGATGGTATCGCCTGTGGCAGACTTAAGTGGTGCTGTCAGTTTCTTCATGGGACCCATTGCTTTCTTTATGCCATCGTACATGCCACTGATGTTTCCAATATCTGCTGCTGACTGGATACTCTGACAGAGCTGAAGCCAGTATTCACTGGCACACTGCTGTGCTAATCTCTGCACTTTGCTTCTGGTAGACCTGTATGCCTGTAGTGTCTTCTGACAGGGGGATCACTTGTATTGCAGGTGAGCACTGCAACGCTCTTCTATGGCTGGCATGAGTGTGGCAGAGTTAGCCTCAAACCAGTCATTGTTCTTTGATTGCTTCTTACCAAAGATCCATGTGGCTGTGCTGTATACAGTCTCTCTGATGTAATCCCATCTTTCTTTGGCACTGCCGTTGTGGGGTTCTGAGTCAAACGTTTTGGAAAGAGCATATGTGAATTTCTCAGCCTTGTCTGGATATGATGTCTTGCTCACATCAATGCATGGTTGACCCTCTTGCCTAGAGCAGTGGATCTTCTTTGGCTGAAGCTTCATTTTGCAGCACATCAGCGAGTGGTCGGTGTCGCAGTCAGCACTGTGGAAGGTACAGGTAAGAAGCACACCCTTCATGGCTGACCGTCTTGTAATGATCAAGTCCAGCTGGTGCCAGTGTTTAGACTGGGGATGCCTCCAAGACACTTTGTGCTGTGGCTTTGTCTGAAAGAATGAATTGGTGATGCTGAGTTTGTGGTACGAGCACATCTCTAGAAGGTGCTGCCCATTCTCATTCATCTTCCCAACGGCAAACTTGCCAAGACAGGAGGGCCAAGAGGCATGATCGGCACCCACCCTAACATTGAAGTCGCCCAGCAAAATCAAGTTCTCTTCCTTGGGAATTGTGTCGATGAGCGAGTTTAACTCATCATAAAACTCATCCTTGGTATCTGTGGTGGATCTTAGTGTGGGAGTGTATACACTGATCAGGTTGACAGGCCCGTTTGTGGTGTGGAGGCGGAGGGATAGCAGTCTTTCATTTCCTTGTTGGCAGGGTTCTATCATTCCAGCAGAGTGTTCCTGACAGCGAATCCAACACCATACTCTCTGGCTTCATCTGCGCTCTTTCCTTGCCAGAAGAATGTGTAGTTCTTTACTCTGAGGGACCCAGAATCTGGTAGTCTTGTTTCCTGTAGTGAGGCGATGTCGACCTGGAGCCTTGCAAGTTCATCGTTGATGACTGAAGTCTTATGAACATCACTGATTGTCTGGAGATCATCTGAAAGCCCAGTCAGCATGGTCCAGACATTCCAGGTACCTAGCTTGAGGATTGAAGTCTTCTTTTTTATTTTTATTTTGTTATTTCTTGGTGCAGTAGTTGCAGTCTGCTTGTCAGGTACTCGCGTACCTTAAGCCTTACGCACCCAGCAAGGCAGGCAAACTGTGGCGGGACAGCACCTAATTGGCTGGGGCTGCCCAGTTTGAGGTGGGCGGTAGCTGTCCAGTGAAACATGTTGGTCTCTCCCACCATCAGAAGCAACCCCTGGCGTCTGGCTCTACGCCAATCGAGTGGTGACTTATAACCGGTAAACTGCTGCTTCCCATGTTGTGTCGACGCTATGGAGCGAAGCTGGAGTGTCCTCTCCAGGGCGCAAGCCTGGGCAGGGTGATATGGAGAATCAACTGTTGCCCATGCAGCTGATCCCCCCTCTCCACGCAGCTGATGGATCCAAGGGAAAGGACAAGCCGATACGTCATGGCACCAGCTGCGTCGCAGGAGTTGCCGAGATGACACTGAAATCAATGCCAAGTCGCCTTAGGGACTCCGACTCCAGATTTTCTGTTGGGGTTTACTCCCTTAGCCTTTCCCCTGAGAGGGTATAGTTGCAAGGCAGTGAAGGTTTGAAATCGGAGTTTACCTTCTTCTAGATGGGTGACCACCCAAGGTTAATGAGCCCCATCTGCCTGAAGCATCTGGTTTTGAGGCACCAGAAGCTCCCCTGTCATCCCTTCTCCAGTCAGTTTAAACAGGTTCCTTCACTCGTGAAGGCCTGGAGCTGGATTTGGTTGTCAGAGGCTCTATCAGACGCAAGCCATTGGGAGATTTCCAAGGGAAGTGGGTGCTTATCTCCCACAACCGCCCCCGGCGATGACAACCCTTGAAACCCAGGTATTTGATTAGACCTGACAGTATTAATCTTCTTTGATTATTATTCCAGTGATTGTACTACTTTAAACAATAGTATAATATTAATTGTTTTAAAGAAATCAGGATAAATTCATAAATAATATTTAAAATTTTAATCAAAATTCACTTGTGATATACAAATAAAAGACAAAATATGAAAGTATATTAATAGAGCAGTAAGTTTATGAAAGTACACGTGACCATGAATAACAATATCTTAGTATTTATGGTAATCTTTTTGTATGTTTATTAGTGTCAATTAAACACTTTATGACCATCCTTGAAGCCAATATCATTCTGAATGCATTGACTCCTGTACATCCTGTATTGGTACTTTTCATTGATAGACTCATTTGATGTTCATTCCCTCTGGAGATTGTATTTTTGATAGGACTTGGATTAATAGGATTATATCATTAGCTGTCAGCTTTCTACTGTTATGAGTGAGATCTATGAGAATAATGATGTGATCTTGCATAAGACTGCCTGAGGTTTCTCATCAGATTTTATCAAATTTATGCTAGGTGCTGTATGAGTTTGAAAATGAGCAAGATCTTCACATCTTTATAAGATACTTTAGTATGTGATTGGCTAATATAATTTTGTATGTGATTGACTACAATAATAAGATATAAGAATTCTTCATTTCAGACTACATATTCCATACATCTAAATTAAAATGTAGATATAAAATAAAACATTGTAACCATAAAATAACATATTGACACTAATCAACATATATACATATACAGATACATCTACACAATTAACTGTGCCCTGCATTGTTAGGAATGAAATTAAGTGGCACATTTCAAGAGTAATTTTGTATCTGATTGGCTAACATAATTTTATGCTGATTGGCTACAGTAATTTTGTATCTGATTGGCTAAGATAATTTTATGCTGATTGGCTACAGTAATTTTGTATCTGATTGGCTAAGATAATTTTATGCTGATTGGCTACAGTAATTTTGTATCTGATTGGCTAGGATAAGTTTTTGCAGATTGGATATGTTCTTCACTACTCTGGATACTGGCATTCAATCTTATTTTTGCCCAAAATGGTAAATAAGATTATATTATCATTGACCTAGACACATTCTATAATAATTGAGATGTGCACATGTTCAGTGAGATGATCTTGCATCTGATTGGCTGAGCTTGTTACCTCTCTAGATTTAAATGCTAATAATAATAACTTCCATGAATAACTTCCATGATGAGCTAGATAACATGTATGTTAATTATGCAATTGTCTTTGAACATTTTGTTCTCACTCTGTTTGCAATACAGGAGAAATTAACATTCTCACTCTGTTTGTAATACAGGAGAAATTAACATGACATAATATTTTTAGGGTTAATAATGTAGGGTTGTGTTCTGACATAATCCTGCATCTTGAAATGATACACTTTTAAGTTCTGTATGTCAGGTGAGCCTATCTGGGCCATTTGGCCTCTTGTTTTGATTACTTGTGAAATTATGAAAAAGTCAAAATAGGGATTAGTGTGCAAAGTCAATTTATAAATACACCAAAATTCATGCACCTGTTAGTACACCACTGTTCAGTTCAGGCAGTATTGGATAAAACATTAATTAAAATATCTGTAAAAGAGATAGTTTGAAGTAATTCCTCTTTGTTGTATTGCAGGTACGTGTGGAAGATATTTGTGGATGTTTATGATGCATTATCAACCTGCCTGCTGGGGCATAGTCGGAAAAATAAACTGTACATTGCCAGATACATAGACACTTTCCTCAAACAGTTTGATATCAAGGAGGTAGGTCAACACAATTATGTGTTCATTTTTTTACCGTTACATATTTTATAATTCCTACTGAAGATTACCGTTACATATTTTATAATTCCTACAGAAGATAAGCATCAAATAATTTAAGTTAGCATTGAATGTTCATTTTGCAACAGATTGTTATGTCATAAGTTTTTGTTAATTTTTTTATTAATATTTGTTGAAATCAGTATTTTGGTTTCAGAATTTTTAGAAAGAAGTGAAAGTTGACAATTCACCTAAATTTAACTTTGTTATGCTTATTTAATGAAAATGATTATGAAAAATGTCTAGAAATTATTGAAGATTTGATTACATTGCACATCAGTTTGTGAATCTTATACAACAATGTGCAGAAACTTTGTCCTGTTTAGTATGTCTATTTATTTTCTTTCTTTAGAGGAAGATTGGGCAGAATGCAGTACACATGGTGACGGAGATAATCAGGGACAATCGTAAGATTGTGGACAGAATTACACATGATCATATTGATATGTTTGTAGACTTGTTAAATACAGAAAAGCATTATTGTTACCTGGACTTGCTGATGGTGTTGTGTGTATGTGACGGAGTTTCTATCACTGAGAACCAGAAGTACATTACTGATGTCTGGCTAACAAAAGGAAGTAGGGTAAGCATAATTTGATGGGTATTTAACTGTTATGGCCAGTTTTCAACTTGGCAGTAAAATCATGTCTTGGTCAGTTTTCAATTTGCCAGTAAAATCATGTGTCTTGGTCATTTGGTCAGACTTCACCTTGTAATTGATATCTTGTGTCTGGTCAGTTTTCCACTTGCCAGCAATATAATGTGTCTTAGTCAGTTTTCTACTTGCTTGTAATATAATGTGTCATGGTCAATTTTTGAGTTGCCAGCAATATAATGTGTCTTGGTCAGTTTTTGACTCACCAGTAATATAATGTGTCTTGGTCAATTTTTGACTTACCACTAATATAATGTGTAATGGTCAGTTTTTGACTTGCCAGTAATATGTGTCTTGGTCAGTTTCAACTTGCCAGTAGTATAATGTAAATTTCTGCTTATGATAAAATTATTTTTTCAAATGTTTTGTCATGAGTGTTGAATTAGAGTTTTAGGTATTCATTGCACATAGAATGTGGGCATTGTGAGTTTCTTTTTATCTCTGCAAATCACCATCCTATTTCTCTTATTTGGCGACAACTCAGAATCTATTGGACTTAAATAAATATTTGATGCAGTATATGCTTGGTTATGAAATCCAACTGCAAAACATATACTTTTATCTGCAACACATAATGTATTGCAGATCAGAGATTTTGCTGCTTGTAATACACATTGGACCTAATAAAATGCAGAGACCCAGCTCTACCAACACATTATGCAGTGTCAGATCTAGGTTTGTGCAGTTTGCAGTTTTGACTTGTGAATTATATATAGCAGGCATGTTGTTATAGGCATAAGAAGATGGCCATTTTGTAATCTGTGTTTTGCAATGTTGAGACTCTGACATTTTGTAATCTGTGTTTTGCAATGTTGAGACTCTGACATTTTGTAATCTGTGTTTTGTAATGTTGAGACTCTGACAATATGTAATCTGTGTTTTGCAATGTTGAGACTCTGACATTTTGTAATCTGTGTTTTGCAATGTTTAGACTCTGACAATATGTAATCTGTGTTTTGCAATGTTGAGACTCTGACATTTTGTAATCCGTGTATTGCAATGTTGAGACTGACAATTTGTAATCTGTGTTTTGCACTGTTGAGACTCTGACAATTTGTAATCTGTGTTTTGCAATGTTGAGATTGACAATTTGTAATCTGTGTTTTGCAATGTTGAGACTCTGACAATTTGTAATCTGTGTTTTGCACTGTTGAGACTCTAACATTTTGTAATCTGTGTTTTGCACTGTTGAGACCTTGATATTTGGTAGTCTATGTTTTGTGCCGTTGAGACTTTTACATTTTGTAATCTGTCTTTCTTATTGTAACATTGAGACTTTGATATTTGGTAGTCTCTGTTTTGCACTGTTGAGACTGACATTTGGTAGCCTGTGTTTTGCACTGTTGAGACTGACATTTGGTAGCCTGTGTTTTGCACTGTTGAGACTGATATTTGGTAGCCTGTGTTTTGCACTGTTGAGACTGATATTTGGTAGCCTGTTTTGCACTGTTGAGACTGACATTTGGTAGCCTGTGTTTTGCACTGTTGAGACTGATATTTGGTAGCCTGTGTTTTGCACTGTTGAGACTGATATTTGGTAGTCTGTGTTTTGCACTGTTGAGACTGACATTTGGTAGCCTGTGTTTTGCACTGTTGAAACCTTGACATTTTTGGTGGGTATCTGGCTAGAAGGATTAAACAAATTTAGACAAAATGACTTTTGTTTATTAGCATGCATTGTAAATGCTACTTTCTTCTAGGGAAAAACATCATTTACTAGAATTAGTATAAGAAATAAAATTACCTAGAAGATGTTTTACCCTTCTAAGTCCAATATATTTGATCAAATTGATATTTTGTGTGGAAAGGTGATGACTGATAAAACCAGATATATAAATTGCTTGATGATTGCATACTTTGTATCTACCTAAATCAGTGCTGATCACTGTAAAAAAAAACCATTGCACACTGTTAGCTCAGAATACAATCTTTGCCCCAACAAACAATTTTTTGTTTTATATTAATTTTCAGTCTAGTTAGTATCAATATTTATTAGCATTTTGTAAATCTTTAAGTCATGTTTTTCATAGATCACCAAAAATAAACATTATGTCCCCCCCCAAATGCATATGTAGTCATTATCATTGAGTAAATTGGTCATATTAATGATACTGTGCATATATCTACTGTATATCTCTCATTTCCTTGCCTCTGTTGAACAGTCTTAGTTGAAAAATCACATACAAACATCACAAGCAGTATGAATGTTAACTTAGCACTACACATACAGACATCACAAGCAGTATGAGTGTTAACTTAGCACTACACATACAAACATCACAAGCAGTATGAGTGTTAACTTTGTGCTACACATACAAACATCCCATGCAGTATGAATGTTAACTTAGCACTACACATACAAACATCACAAGCAGTATGAGTGTTAACTTTGTGCTACACATACAAACATCACTTGCAGTATGAATGTTGATTTAGCACTACACATACAAACATCACGAGCAGTATGAGTGTTAACTTAGCACTATACATACAAACATCACAAGCAGTATGAATGTGAACTTTGTGCTACACATACAAACATCACAAGCAGTATGAATGCGAACTTAGCACTACACATACAAACATCCCATGCAGTATGAATGTGAACTTTGTGTTACACATACAAACATCACAAGCAGTATGAATGTTGACTTAGCACTACACATACAAACATCCCATGCAGTATGAATGTTAACTTAGCACTACACATACAAACATCACATGCAGTATGAGTGTTAACTTAGCACTACACATACAAACATCACAAGCAGTATGAATGTGAACTTTGTGCTACACATACAAACATCACAAGCAGTATGAATGTTAACTTAGCACTACACATACAAACATCACAAGCAGTATGAATGTGAACTTTGTGCTACACATACAAATGTCACAAGCAGTATGAATGTGAACTTTGTGCTACACATACAAACATCACAAGCAGTATGAGTGTTAACTTAGCACTATACATACAAACATCACAAGCAGTATGAATGTGAACTTTGTGCTACACATACAAATGTCACAAGCAGTATGAATGTTGACTTAGCACTGCACATACAAACATGACATTGCACTACGAATGTAGCTTAGCACTACACATACAAACATCACAAGAACTATGAGTGTAAACTTAGTGCTACACATACAAACGTCACAAGTAGTATGAATGTTGACTTTGTGCTACACATACAAACATCACATGCATTATGAGTGTTAACTTAGCACTACACAAACATCCCATGCAGTATGAATGTTAACTTAGCACTACACATACAAACATCACATGCAGTATGAGTGCTAGCTTAGTGCTACACATATAAAAATTACATGTTGTACAAATGTTAACGTAGCACTACACATATAAACATCACATGCAGTATTAACGTTAACTTAGCGCTATTAATACTAGCATTACTAAATGCAGTCCATGGTAAGTCTAAAAGTGAAATGCCTTGTGGTATTCCTTTGCCATCCAGGTGTTACCCCTGTTATTCAGGTTGTCCCCAGTGCTAATCTAGGCGGTACCTTTGTGCCATCCAGTTGTCACCCTTATGCCATCCAGGCATTACCCCTGTGCTGTCCAGGTGTTACCCCTGTGCTATTCCGGTGTTTTTTATGTGCCATTCAAATCCCCAGTTGAATAATTGTAAATGCTTAAAATTGTCAAATAGATACTGAATGAAAAATAATTAACTTCTTAAGAAGACTTGTAATCATGATTCCCTTTTGTGCTTTTTGCAGGGCAGTGTTTTCTTCACTCAGTTTGGGGAAAGTATTGGATATGAAACTGGTGTGGTGTATGTCTCAACTGATGGACGGAGTTGGGATGAGTTAAAGGATTTTGCTGAAGTATGTATTTTAACATTGCCTTCATTTTGGTCATTTAGTCTAAAAAATATGTTACCTTTGTTTGTCCTTTCTGTGTATGGAATGTTTGGGTCTGTGGTTTTAATGATTAGCCGATTATATGACAAGGAATAAATTACTGTACTTATTTTTGACAACAAAATAACTTTTCCTCTTTGTGCCCTTATGAGAGGTTGTAAATTTAACATGATGCCAACTCTTTGAGTTGTAATATTTGCTAGAAATAAAAATGTTCACAAACAAAAAAGAACCAGATTTGATAATATATTTTTGACTCCAGTGGATTCACTTTTTGGGTGTGTGTGTGTGTGTGTGTGATTAGGATTTTTAACATAGCTTTAACAATTTTTCAGTTTTATTGCTACGATGTCTGCAGTGTGGCAGTTTATTGTGATGTCTAGCACTGGGGCATCATGCTGCAGACATGTAGCATGATGTCCCACCCAGTCACATTATCCTGACACCAGGCTGACCAATTCTAACACTAGCCTCTTAATGCTGAGCGTCTAGTGAGGCAGCTGTTAGTACCATTTTTGTAAGTCTTTGGTATGACTCGGCCAGGGTTCGAACCCACAACCTCCCCCTTCCGAGGTGGACGTTCTAACCACTCGGCCACCGGAGTGGTCGGATTCACTTTTTGTAATGTGAGACCAGTATTCTTGGATGTCATAGTTGCTCATCTATCGTATCTTTCTTTTCCTTTTGTGAAGACTAAAACAACCCTTTCCATTTCTGCCAATTTAAGTAATGGCAAAATTGTATTTTATGACAAAACCAGGAAAATTGAAACCCACAAATAGAAATGGAGCTGGCAATAAAAAGTCAAACCCATTCATTTGTGTGTTTGTATTTTTCTTCATTAATTTGTTAATGTTTATTACAACTGAGTAATTTGAGATTATTTCACCTTGACTCAAGGAAATTAGTATTTGGATGTATCTCCAGGAAGTCCGGTTAAAGATACCAGGTGTAGGTAACTGTGACCTAATTTTCATACCTGAGTGGCTTTGGAATTTTCAGCTTTGTACTAATTACATTATCAATATCTTTTACCATATTACATGCAGACTCATTAACATTTGCATGTGAATGTATCTCCATGAGAGCAACTGTACCATATTAAAATTAGGTCAGTGTAATCTAACTTTCACATTTGAGTGACTTGTATGTAACGCCAGGTATTCCCAGTGCTACTACATTCACTTGGATTAATGTGATAGGGTTAGGGCAAGGATATTAGCCTACCAGAGACATATATAGAAAATGTCACACTGACAGCTGAGGGGACATTTGCCTACCAGAGACATATATATAGAAAATGTCACACTCACAGCTCAAGGGATATTTGCCTACCAGAGACATATAGAATATGTCACCCTGACAGCTCAGGGGATATTAGCCTACCAGAGACATATAGAATATGTCACCCTGACAGCTCAGGGGATATTAGCCTACCAGAGACATATAGAATATGTCACCCTGACAGCTCAGGGGATATTAGCCTACCAGAGACATAGATATAGAAAATGTCACACTCACAGCTCAAGGGATATTTGCCTACCAGAGACATATAAAATATGTCACCCTGACAGCTCAGGGGATATTCGCCTACCAGAGACATATATATAGAAAATGTCACACTCACAGCTCAAGGGATATTTGCCTACCAGAGACATATAGATTGTGTCACCCTGACAGCTCAGGGGATATTTGCCTACCAGAGACATATAAAATATGTTACCCTGACAGCTCAGGGGATATTAGCCTACCAGAGACATATATATAGAAAATGTCACACTCACAGCTCAAGGGATATTTGCCTGCCAGAGACATATAGAATATGTCACCCTGACAGCTCAGGGGATATTTGCCTACCAGAGACATACAGAATATATCACCCTGACAGCTCAGGGGATATTAGCCTACCAGAGACATATAGAATATGTCACCCTGACAGCTCAGGGGATATTAGCCTACCAGAGACATATAGAATATGTCACCCTGACAGCTCAGGGGATATTAGCCTACCAGAGACAGAGATATGGAAAATGTCACACTCACAGCTCAAGGGATATTTGCCTACCAGAGACATATAGAAAATGTCACACTGACAGCACAAGGGTTATTAGCCTACCAGAGACATATAGAATATGTCACCCTGACAGCTCAGGGGATATTTGCCTACCAGAGACATATATAATATGTCACCCTGACAGCTCAGGGGATATTAGCCTACCAGAGACATATATATGGAAAATGTGACAGTGACATATCAACTCATATACATTGCTAAATCTTCTCATTTGTGTACAAATTGTGTCAGTGTTGTATCCGATGTTGCAGTCATTGACAATGTAATAATTAAGTAACTTTAAAAGGAAATGTTTGATTAACTTTAATTATACTGATTGGAGAGCATCAGCAGTTATTCACTTATTTCATGCACATGATGCTGATCTAACAATATATCTGCCTACCTTTACATAAAAAATGGCATCAAAGTCTTGGCAATCTGTATACTCACCAATCTGTACCCTTGCCAATCTGTACTCCAAAATAACACAGTAAACTGCTTCATTTGCAAAAGTTCTTAATCAGTACGTTTAAAAAGTATCTCCTTTGGAAAATAATTTATTTTCTACAAAGGATACGGTTGTGGACAATGGAAAGGATACAGTCAGGTGAGACCAATATCTATAAAAGAGAATAAAAATAAATAATGTTTCCCTTTCGATATTATTTGCTTAACTGGGAATCTGCTTTCAAATATGTCACCACATTTTCAACTAAAATAGCATTCTGATTTGACATATTTTCAAATATACTCTTTTGATATGACATATTTTTTCAAATATACTCTATACTTTTTTGATATGACATATTTTTCAAATACACTCTTTTGAATTGACATATTTTTCAAATATACTCTTTTGATATGAAATATTTTTCAAATATACTCTTTTGATATGACATTTTTTGAACATACTCTTTTGATATGACATTTTTTAATATACCCTTTTGATATGACATGCATTAGATTATACTATTTTGATATGACATGCTTTCAAATATACCATTTTTATATGACATGTCTTCAAATACTACCTAACCTTTTGTAACCAAATTTGACAATTACAATCATGCCTTTGATTATAAGGCTAGTTAGTGTAAGCAATGTGAGCAATCTCAGCTACACATGTACACATGGAGTTTTGTACATGAAATGGATTTTGTACAGCTTAGGTGACATGTTTTGTAAATGAAAAGGATTTTCTACAGTTTATGAGACATGTTTTGTACATGAAGTGAATTTTGTGCAGCTTACAACACATGCTTTGTACATGTAAAGGATTTTGTACAGTTTATGAAGTATGCTTTGTAGATGAAATTTATTTTGTACAGCTTATGAGACATGTTTGGTACATTTAATGGATTTTGTACAGTTTAAAAGATATGCTTTGTATGTGAAAAGTGGATTTTGTGCAGTTTATGAGACATGTTTTGTGAAATGGATATTGTATTGCTTATGTGGTACACTTTGTACATGAAATGGTTCTGATGAGACTTGTCTATCCTTTTTATCAGGACAAATCAGGATACTGTGTCATTAATGAGTTGACGATCAGTACATACTAAACAAAACATTTTTTTGAGACGTACTTGAAAAGTATTGAATCTTAAATGACTTTTCTGTGTCTTGTTAATTGAGGCCATCTGTTTTAATGTCATTAGTTTCCAAAGAAAATGTAATCAGTGCTAAATAGAATTAATAAAATTTGACAGAAAGTTATGACACGAAGGATGTTCAATTTTATAAAACCAATAATGCTACACCATCAATTACTAAAATTCACAATATTGCCAATATCTCTTGAAATTTCACTTCTAATGTAAGGAAATCAATTGTTTGCTGAATTTACTTAAATCATTGGTTTTATTTTCTTTCTATGATACATTGAAACCTATTTAAATTACTTAATCTCAATAACCATGTTACATAGCTTTTACAGAATTTGATAGAAAGCATCGTGACATACACCTGCCTTTCAAATTTTTACTAATGATTAAAACAGTTAAGAGACTTCAGAAATCTCTGCATAATTTGACCAAATTTGACAAAAATTATTTTGGCTTGAAGGTCTTACAAATGATGCAGGTTTATTATCATATATGGCCAACATTATTAAAGACAGTACATTTTTTCAGTAACTTCTAAACGGCTGATGATAAATACGGCTGATGATAAATATGACTGATGATGAATACGACTGATGATAAATATGACTGATGATGAATACGGCTGATGATAAATAATTTGACCAAATTTGCTTCATGGCATCCTGTTTTTCTTTTTTGTACAAATAAAGTTGATCCAATATCAAATATGGTTCCTGTTACTATCAGTATAAAAATCTTTCATGATTTTTTCAAAAATTACTCAGCAGAAATGGACCATGTTTGACAGAAAGTATCCTAGGTCTTTCAGATTAATGCATGTTATGTCAATATATATCAAATATGGCCACTCTTACTAAAGATGGAACAAAAGTGTGAGGAGCTTTATTTATAAAAAGCAGTCAACGTAACATGACATGAGTTAGCTTGACATCTCAATGCCATTTTGACATCACATATATATACATTCTTCCATTGTTTTGCATTTTCATATATATATATATATATATAAAACAAGAAATAAAACATTAGGGTAATTATCTAAATGATCAGCAGTGTACCATCAACTGACAGCAATATATGCCGCAGTGCCAAGTATTGCATATATCAGTAACCTTTATATTTCAAACAATATGTACTAGACTGGGAATAGATTTAGGAATATGCAAGTGAATGTCCTAGAGTTAGGAATACCCAAGTGAATGTAATAGAATTGGGAATTCCCATGTGTATGTACTTAAGAATTGGGAATACCGAAGTGAATGTACTAGAGTTGGGGATACCCAAGTGACTGTACTAGAGTTGGGAATACCCAAGTGAATGTACTGGAACTGCAAATACACAAGGGAATGTATTGGAGCTTGGAATACCCAAGTGAATGAACTAGAACTGAGAATTACCCAAGTGCATGTACTAGAGTTGGGAATACCCAAGTGAATGTCCTAGAGTTTTGGAGTATCCAATTAAATCTCCCTCGAGTTGGTGATATCCAAGTGACTCTAATAGATTTGGGAATACCCATGTGAATTTAATAGAGATGGGAATACGCAAGTTTAACCTAACTAAATTTACTAGAGTTGGGAATATCCTGAGTGAATATACTAGAACTGAGAATATCTAGGTGAATGTAATAGAGTTGAGAATACTTCAGTCTTACCCAGATAAATGTGCTTGAGTTTGGAAATTACCCAAGTGAATGTACTAGAACTGGGAATACCCAAGTGAATGTACTAGAACTGGGAATACCCAAGTGAATGTACTAGAACTGGGAATACCCAAGTGAATTTAATAGAATTGGAATGTAATAGAGCTGGGAATACCCAAGTGTATGTACTAGAACTGGGAATACCCAAGTGAATGTACTAGAACTAGGAATACCCAAGTGAATGTACTAGAACTGGGAATACCAAAGTGAATGTACTAGAACTGGGAATACCCAAGTGCAGAGGCGTAGCTGGGGGATACATATGTCCCCGGGCGCCAAGGTACAGGGGCGCCAAAATGAGGCTTACAACGTTACATTATAATAAGTAAACAAAGGTAATATTCAAAAATGTGATTAAACGGGGAGGGGGCTGGGGCGCCAATTTTATAGTTTGTCCCCGGGCGCAAAATATCATAGCTACGCCTCTGCCCAAGTGAATGTAATAGAACTGGAATGTAATAGAGCTGGGAATATCCAAGTGAATGTAATAGAGTTGGGAATACCCATGTGGATTTGGGAATACCCAAGTCTTAATGACATATTCATAGCACTGGCTACATCATTTTTGACAAATAACATGTTTATTGGTATTTTGCAATTTATCTTTTGTGTTCTATAATGCAGTCTCAGAGTCCCATACTTTTAATTTTAACCAGTATTCTCTATAGGCTAAAGCAGTCATGTATATATGTTGTACTGATATATACTCCCATTTAAGTTAAGTCCAACTGCAAGCTGTACATGCCCATATCTGTTGTCACAAAATGTGATTGCAGATCTATCTCTGCAGTTTGCTGGAAGTAATGAGTTGAGCAAACAAAATAGGCTCTGTTATTCCTGCATGTTATGTAATGGCAGATCAGGGTCTATGATGTTTGCCATTGGACACAACTTATAAGTAAATACATGAAGTAAAATAATGTATGACTCTCATTATGCATATTTTATCATTTCATGTACAGGAGAACAAGGACAAAGATGAATACTTGTTTCTCGAGCGTCAGTTAGAGCTGTTTGGATTCCTGTGCCATGTAAGTACATCTGATAGGGTTATTATGATCCCTGTGTCATGTAAGTACATCTGATAGGGTTCTTATGATCCCTGTGCCATGTAAGTACATCTGATAGGGTTTTTATGATTCCTGTGCCATGTATGTACATCTGATAGGGTTATTATGATCCTTGTGCCCTGTAAGTACATCTGATAGGGTTATTATGATTCCTGTGCCATGTAAGTACATCTGATAGGGTTATTATGATCCCTGTGCCCTGTAAGTACATCTGATAGGGTTCTTATGATTCCTGTGCCATGTACGTACGTCTGATAGGGTTATTATGATCCCTGTGCCCTGTAAGTACGTCTGATAGGGTTATTATGATCCCTGTGCCATGTAAGTAGGTCTGATAGGATTATTATGATCCCTGTGCCATGTAAGTACATCTGATAGGGTTATTATGATCCCTGTGCCATGTAAGTACATCTGATAGGGTTATTATGATCCCTGTGCCGTGTACGTACATCTGATAGAGTTATTATGATCCCTGTGCCATGCAAGTACGTCTGATAGGGTTATTATGATCCCTGTGCCATGCAAGTACGTCTGATAGGATTATTATGATCCCTGTGCCGTGTACATAGGTCTGATAGGGTTCTTATGATCCCTGTACTGTGTAAGTATGTCTGATAGGGTTCTTATGATCCCTGTGCCATGTAAGTATGTCTGATAGGGTTCTTATCATCCCTGTGCCATTTAAGTATGTCTGATAGGGTTATTATGATCCCTGATAGGGTTATTATGATCTCTGTGCCATATAAGTACGTCTGATAGGGTTCTTATGATTCCTGTGCCATGTAAGTACATCTGATAGGGTTATTATGATCCCTGCACCCTGTAAGCACATCTGATAGGGTTATTATGATCCCTGTGCCGTGTACGTACATCTGATAGGGTTATTATGATCCCTGTGCCCTGTAAGTATGTCTGATAGGGTTATTATGATCCCTGTGCCATGTAAGTAAGTCTGATAGGATTATTATGATCCCTGTGCCATGTAAGTACATCTGATAGGGTTATTATGATCCCTGTGCCCTGTAAGTACATCTGATAGGGTTATTATGATCCCTGTGCCGTGTATGTACATCTGATAGGGTTATTATGATCCCTGTGCCCTGTAAGTACGTCTGATAGGGTTATTATGATCCCTGTGCCATGTAAGTAACTCTGATAGGATTATTATGATCCCTGTGCCATGTAAGTACATCTGATAGGGTTCTTATGATTCCTGTGCCGTGTACGTACATCTGATAGGGTTATTATGATCCCTGTGCTGTGTAAGTACATCTGATAGGGTTATTATGATCCCTGTGCCATGTAAGTACATCTGATAGGGTTATTATGATCCCTGTGCCATGTACGTACATCTGATAGGGTTATTATGATCCCTGTGCCGTGTACATAAATCTGATACAGTCATTATGATCCCTGTGCCATGCAAGTACGTCTGATAGGGTTATTATGATCCCTGTGCCATGCAAGTACATCTGATAGGATTATTATGATCCCTGTGCTGTGTACGTAGGTCTGATAGGGTTCTTATGATCCCTGTGCCGTGTAAGTACATCTGCTAGGGTTATTATGATTCCTGTGCCATGTAAGTACATCTCATAGGGTTATTATGATCCCTGTGCCACATAAGTACATCTGATAGGGTTCTTATGATTCCTGTGCCATGTTCGTACGTCTGATAGGGTTATTATGATCCCTGTGCCTTGTAAGTACATCTGATAGGGTTATTATGATCCCTGTGCCCTGTAAGTATGTCTGATAGGGTTATTATGATCCCTGTGCCATGTAAGTAGGTCTGATAGGATTATTATGATCCCTGCGCCGTGTAAGTACATCTGATAGGGTTCTTATGATTCCTGTGCCGTGTACGTATGTCTGATAGTGTTATTATGATCACTGTGCCATGTACGTATATCTAAAAGGGTTATTATGATCCCTGTGCCTTGTAAGTAGGTTTGATAGGGTTATAATGATCCCTGTGCCATGTACGTACATCTGATAGGGTTATTATGATCCCTGTGCCGTGTACGTACATCTGATAGAGTTATTATGATCCCTGTGCCATGCAAGTACGTCTGGTAGGGTTATTATGATCCCTGTGCTGTGCAAGTATGTTTGATAGGATTATTATGATCCCTGTGCCGTGTACGTAGGTCTGATAAGGTTTTTATGATCCCTGTGCCCTGTAAGTATGTCTGATAGGGTTATTATTATCCCTGATAGGGTTATTATGATCCCTGTGCCATGTAAGTACATCTGATATGGTTATTATGATCCCTGTGCCGTGTATGTACATCTGATAGGGTTATTATGATCCCTGTGCCATGTAAGTACGTCTGATATGGTTTTTATGATCCCTGTGCCATGTAAGTACGTCTGATAGAGTTATTATGATCCCTGTGCTGTGTAAGTACGTCTGATAGGGTTATTATGATCCCTGTGCTGTGTAAGTACGTCTGATAGGGTTATTATGATCCCTGTGCCTTGTAAGTAGGTTTGATAGGGTTATAATGATCCCTGTGCCATGTACGTACATCTGATAGGGTTATTATGATCCCTGTGCCGTGTACGTACATCTGATAGAGTTATTATGATCCCTGTGCCATGCAAGTACGTCTGGTAGGGTTATTATGATCCCTGTGCTGTGCAAGTATGTTTGATAGGATTATTATGATCCCTGTGCCGTGTACGTAGGTCTGATAAGGTTTTTATGATCCCTGTGCCCTGTAAGTATGTCTGATAGGGTTATTATTATCCCTGATAGGGTTATTATGATCCCTGTGCCATGTAAGTACATCTGATATGGTTATTATGATCCCTGTGCCGTGTATGTACATCTGATAGGGTTATTATGATCCCTGTGCCATGTAAGTACGTCTGATATGGTTTTTATGATCCCTGTGCCATGTAAGTACGTCTGATAGAGTTATTATGATCCCTGTGCTGTGTAAGTACGTCTGATAGGGTTATTATGATCCCTGTGCTGTGTAAGTACGTCTGATAGGGTTATTATGATCCCTGTGCCATGTAAGTACATCTGATAGAGTTATTATAATCCCTGTGCTGTGTAAATATGTCTGATAGGGTATTATGCCTGTGCCCTGTAAGTACGTCTGATAGAGTTATTATGATCCCTGTGCCATGTAAGTACGTCTGATAGGGTATTATGCCTGTGCCATGTAAGTATGTCTGATAGGGTTCTTATGATCCCTGTGCTGTGTAAGTATGTCTGATAGGGTTATTATGATCCATGTGCCATGTAAGTACATCTGATAGGGTTATTATGATCCCTGTGCCATGTAAGTATGTCTCATAGGGTTCTTATGATCCCTGTGCCATGTAAGTACGTCTGATAGAGTTATTATGATCCCTGTGCTGTGTAAATACGTCTGATAGGGTTATTATGATCCCTGTGCCATGTAAGTACATCTGATAGGGTTATTATGATCCCTGTGCCATGTAAGTATGTATCATAAGGTTATTATGATCCCTGTGCCATGTAAGTAGGTCTGATAGGGTTCTTATGATCCCTGTGTGATGTAAGTACATTTGATAGGGTTAGTATGATCCCTGTGCCCTGTAAGTAGGTCTGATAGGGTTATTATGATCCCTGTGCCATGTAAGTATGTCTGATAGGGTTATTATGATCCCTGTGCCATGTAAGTACATCTGATAGGATTATTATGATCCCTGTGTCATCTAAATACATCTGATAGGGTTATTTTGGAATCCTGTGTCTTGAAAGTACATGTGTAAGCACATATTTTAGAATTGTTTGGATTCCAGTGTAATGTATTTACATTTGTTAGAATTATTTTGATTCCCATGTCATGTAAGTATATATGTTAGAACTATTTTGAATCCCATGTCATGTAAGTATATATGTTAGAACTATTTTGAATCCCATGTCATGTAAGTATATATGTAAGAGTACCTGGTTTTGGATTGAAAAAACAATGGTATCTGTAACATAAATCATTTGCACAGTTAATGCAAGATATGCAATTCAACAAAAAAGCAGACGGAATTGCATATCAACAGAATGTAATTCCTATCAACAGAATGCAATTCCTATCAACAGAATGCAATTCCTATCAACAGAATGTAATTCCTATCAACAGAATGTAATTCCTATCAACAGAATGCAATTCCTATCAACAGAATGCAATTCCTATCAACAGAATGTAATTCCTATCAACAGAATGCAATTCCTATCAACAGAATGCAATTCCTATCAACAGAATGCAATTCCTATCAACAGAATGTAATTCCTATCAACAGAATGTAATTCCTATCAACAGAATGTAATTCCTATCAACAGAATGCAATTCCTATCAACAGAATGCAATTCCTATCAACAGAATGTAATTCCTATCAACATAATGCAATTCCTATCAACAGAATGCAATTCCTATCAACAGAATGCAATTCCTATCAACAGAATGTAATTCCTATCAACAGAATGCAATTCCTATCAACAGAATGTAATTCCTATCAACAGAATGCAATTCCTATCAACAGAATGCAATTCCTATCAACAGAATGTAATTCCTATCAACAGAATGTAATTCCTATCAACAGAATGCAATTCCTATCAACAGAATGCAATTCCTATCAACAGAATGTAATTCCTATCAACAGAATGCAATTCCTATCAACAGAATGCAATTCCTATCAACAGAATGTAATTCCTATCAACAGAATGCAATTCCTATCAACAGAATGCAATTCCTATCAACAGAATGCAATTCCTATCAACAGAATGTAATTCCTATCAACAGAATGCAATTCCAACAGAATGCAATTCCTATCAACAGAATGCAATTCCTATCAACAGAATGCAATTCCTATCAACAGAATGTAATTCCTATCAACAGAATGCAATTCCTATCAACAGAATGTAATTCCTATCAACAGAATGCAATTCCTATCAACAGAATGTAATTCCTATCAACAGAATGCAATTCCTATCAACAGAATGCAATTCCTATCAACAGAATGCAATTCCTATCAACAGAATGCAATTCCTATCAACAGAATGTAATTCCTATCAACAGAATGTAATTCCTATCAACAGAATGCAATTCCTATCAACAGAATGTAATTCCTATCAACAGAATGCAATTCCTATCAACAGAATGTAATTCCTATCAACAGAATGCAATTCCTATCAACATAATGTAATTCCTATCAACAGAATGCAATTCCTATCAACAGAATGCAATTCCTATCAACAGAATGTAATTCCTATCAACAGAATGTAATTCCTATCAACAGAATGTAATTCCTATTATGTGTCTAGTGTTTCTTGTCTCACTTATTCCATTTGTCTCTCTGTTTGTCAAATTAATTAAATTAAATGTCTGGTGTTTCTATTCAACCTTTTCACCTCCCGCTTAATCCATTTGTCTCTCTCTCTGTTTTTCCAGTTAATTCAGTTAAGTGTTTGGTGTTTCTATTGACTTTCTCACCTCTTACTTAATTCATTTGTCTCTCTGTTTGTCATCTGCCTCCCTGCTCTTTCCTGTGTGCATGTACTTAGGATGCTCCTAAGGTAATCAAGACAGCAAGATCACTGATATCCTGCTTAACAATGACATATTTATGTTAGGGAGCTTTCCTTTTCCTTTATACTTAATCAGTAATATAAGATCTTGTTTGGAGCATTGCTCAATCACCAGCATGTATATTAAATTACCAGTATTAGATCTCACTGAAGTGCACCTCGATCACGATACAGTATGTATTTTAAATTACTAGTATTATATCTCACTGAAGTGCGCCTCAATCACCATACAGTATGTATATTAAATTACTAGTTTTAGATCTCATTGAAGTATGCCTCAATCACCATGCAGTATGTATATTAAATTACTAGTTTTAGATCTCATTGAAGTATGCCTCAATCACCATGCAGTATGTATATTAAATTACTAGTTTTAGATCTCATTGAAGTATGCCTCAATCACCATGCAGTATGTATATTAAATTACTAGTTTTAGATCTCATTGAAGTATGCCTCAATCACCATGCAGTATGTATATTAAATTACTAGTTTTAGATCTCATTGAAGTATGCCTCAATCACCATACAGTATGTATATTAAATTACCAGTATTAAATCTCACTGAAGTATGCATCAATCACAATACAGTATGTATTTTAAATTACCAGTATTAGATCTTACTGAAGTGTGCCTCGATCATGATACAGTATGTATTTTAAATTACTAGTATTATATCTCACTGAAGTGTGCCTCAATCACCATACAGTATGTATATTAAATTACTAGTTTTAGATCTCATTGAAGTGTGCCTCAATCACCATGCAGTTTGTATTGTAAATTACTAGTATTATATTTTACTGAAGTGTGCCTGAATCCCCAGCATGTATATTTAATTACCAGTATTAGATCTCACTGAAGTGTGCCTCAGTCACCATACAGTATGTATTTTAAATTACTAGCATTAGATCTCACTGAAGTGTGCCTCAATCACCATACAGTATGTATATTAAATTACTAGTATTATATTTTACTGAAGTGTGCCTGAATCCCCAGCATGTATATTTAATTACCAGTATTAGATCTCACTGAAGTGTGCCTCAATCACCATACAGTATGTATTTTAAATTACTAGCATTAGATCTCACTGAAGTGTGCCTCAATCACCATACAGTATTTATTTTAAATTACTAGTATTATTTTACTGAAGTGTGCCTGAATCCCCAGTATGTATATTAAATTGGTCAAAACACTGTTGCATTGAAAGGAAGAGTTTAGATTGAATTGTTGAATAGTTGAGTCTATTGCTCAAATTTCAAGGTCATTAGTAGGAAAATGTCTAGAAGTTAGCATATCATTCACTAATTTAGTGGTTACCCATCACTATTTTAGTGGTTACCATTCACTAATTTAGTTTTTACCCTTCACTATTTTAGTGGTTACCCATCACTATTTTAGTGGTTACCCATCACTAATTTAGTGGTTACCTTTCACTATTTGAGTGGTTACCCTTCACTAATTTAGTGGTTACCCTTCACGATTTGAGTGGTTACCCTTCACTAATTTAGTGGTTACCCTTCACTAATTTAGTGGTTACCCTTCACTATTTTAGTGGTTACTCATAACATGTATACTCTTTAATTCACTCTTTTAGTGGTTGCTTTTTACTGTTTTAGTGGTTACCCATTAAAGCCATGGCATATATACTCTCAGGTCACTATATTTGTGGTTACCCTTCACTGTTTTAGTGGTTACCCTTGAAAACAGTGGCATATATAACCTGAATTCACTATTATAGTGGTTACCCTTCATTGTTTTAGTGATTACCCTTCATTGTTTTAATGATTACCTTTCATTGTTTTAGTGGTTACCCTTCATTGTTTTAGTGGTTACCCTTCATTGTTTTAGTGATTACCTTTCATTGTTATAGTGGTTACCCTTCATTGTTTTAGTGGTTATCCTTCATTGTTTTAGTGGTTACCCTTCGTTGTTTTAGTGGTTACCCTTTAAATCATGACATATGTATTTTGAAATAACTATATTAGTGGTTACCCTTTTGTGGACTTTGTGTTCATTCGAAAGCATGAATTTAACCCCAAATTCCCACTGCTAAGAACAAAAGGACCCTCTACCCCAAATCAACAATGCTAAGAACCAGTAAACACACTCAAGGCAATTCATTTAGCAATTCTCCTAAACATGCTATCAAACATACAGCTTATTTTTCACTAGTTTGGGAGGATTATGGTTAAAAAAGGAACTTTTCCATTATAGTTTAAGTCTAATGAAGACTAAAGATCTATGGACATTGAAATTAATCTGCAGTCAGACTTGTCTGGTCATCCCACAGAGATTAATCTTAGGGACAGTCTCTGTATTCAGACTTGTCTGGTCTTCCCACTGAGGTTAGTTTTAGGGGCAGTCTCTGTAGTCAGACTTGTCTGGTCATCCCACAGAGATTAATCTTAGGGACAGTCTCTGTAGTCAGACTTGTCTGGTCTTCCCACTGAGGTTAGTCTTAGGGGCAGTCTCTGTAGTCAGACTTGTCTGGTCATCCCACAGAGATTAATCTTAGGGACAGTCTCTGTAGTCAGACTTGTCTGGTCTTCCCACTGAGGTTAGTCCTAGGGGCAGTCTCTGTAGTCAGACTTGTCTGGTCATCCCACAGAGATTAATCTTAGGGACAGTCTCTGTAGTCAGACTTGTCTGGTATTCCCATTGAGGTTAGTCCTAGGAGCAGTCTCTGTATTCAGACTTGTCTGGTCATCCCACAGAGATTAATCTTAGGGACAGTCTCTGCAGTCAGACTTATCTGGTCTTCTCACTGAGGTTAGTCCTAGGGACAGTCTCTGTAGTCAGACTTGTCTGGTCTTCCCACTGAGGTTAGTCTTAGGGGCAGTCTCTGTAGTCAGACTTGTCTGGTCATCCCACAGAGATTAATCTTAGGGACAGTCTCTGTAGTCAGACTTGTCTGGTCTTCCCACTGAGGTTAGTCTTAGGGGCAGTCTCTGTAGTCAGACTTGTCTGGTCATCCCACAGAGATTAATGTTAGGGACAGTCTCTGTAGTCAGACTTGTCTGGTCTTCCCACTGAGGTTAGTCCTAGAAACAGTCTCTGTAGTCAGACTTGTCTGGTCATCCCACAGAGATTAGTCTTAGGGACAGTCTCTGTAGTCAGACTTGTCTGGTATTCCCACTGAGGTTAGTCCTAGGAGCAGTCTCTGAATTCAGACTTGTCTGGTCATCCCACAGAGATTAATCTTAGGGACAGTCTCTGTAGTCAGACTTGTCTGGTCTTCTCACTGAGGTTAGTCCTAGGGACAGTCTCTGTAGTCAGACTTGTCTGGTCTTCCCACTGAGGTTAGTCTTAGGGGCAGTCTCAGTAGTCAGACTTGTCTGGTCATCCCACAGAGATTAATCTTAGGGACAGTCTCTTTAGTCAGACTTGTCTGGTATTCCCACTGAAATTAGTCTTAGGGGCAGTCTCTGTAGTCAGACTTGTCTGGTATTCCCATTGAAGTTAGTCTTAGGGACAGTCTCTGTAGTCAAACTTGTCTGGTCATCCCCCAGAGATTAGGGACAGTCTCTGTAGTCAGACTTGTCTGGTCTTCCCATTGAGGTTAATCTTAGGGACAGTCTCTGTAGTCAGACTTGTCTGGTCATCCCCCAGAGATTAATCTTAGGGACAGTCTCTGTAGTCAGACTTGTCTGGTCATCCCCCAGAGATTAATCTTAGGGACAGTCTCTGTAGTCAGACTTGTCTGGTCATCCCCCAGAGATTAATCTTAGGGACAGTCTCTACAGTCAGACTTGTCTGGTCTTCCCATTGAGGTTAATCTTAGGGACAGTCTCTGTAGTCAGACTTGTCTGGTCATCCCCCAGAGATTAATCTTAGGGACAGTCTCTGTAGTCAGACTTGTCTGGTCTTCCCACTGAGGTTAGTCTTAGGGGCAGTCTCTGTAGTCAGACTTGTCTGGTCATCCCCCAGAGATTAATCTTAGGGACAGTCTCTGTAGTCAGACTTGTCTGGTCTTCCCATTGAGGTTAATCTTAGGGACAGTCACTGCAGTCAGACTTTCCCTCATAGCATGGTATCCAAAGAAACAGAGTCTTATGTACAATCTGCTACCAACCATTTGTAATAAAATGTACGTATTTGTGTCAGAATTAGTATAATTGATCCATTTTATACCTGAAACATAACCTTTTCCTCATTGTTAAATTTGGATCACATGTCTGGGAAGTCTCTTTTTTTCACAGGGTCATAACAAGGAGTGTATTGAGGCTATCACACAGCAGTTGAACTACCTGTCTTGGGAAGAGGCATTTGTATGTCTAAAAAATGAGGAACTCCCTGATCTGTT
Source organism: Sinohyriopsis cumingii (assembly GCA_028554795.2). Taxonomy (NCBI): domain Eukaryota; kingdom Metazoa; phylum Mollusca; class Bivalvia; order Unionida; family Unionidae; genus Sinohyriopsis; species Sinohyriopsis cumingii. The sequence continues at coordinate 154,390,736 of CM068828.1, read as the reverse complement.
GCGTGCCAGATATTGTGATCTAATAATCAGTAAGCCAGATACTGTATTTCAGAACTTTTAGCTTACTTATATTTTCTAAAATAATTTTACATAGAAGTTGTTACACATAATAATAACATAATGAAACCGGTAATGCATTGACTTGATGACCCACTTTCAGTGTGGTTGTAAGAAAAAGGAGTTATTGTACAGCGTGCTGCAAACTGCTCTGAGGTGATAAAAGCTTTCAGATGTACACGCTGCTATGCAATCCAGTTAAGGCATTTTAATTGTAACTTTGTTCACAAACTAATTAACTTTAAATACAAATGTAAAGATAAGGTGTTGTGACCCATATCTTATTACCTCCATAGCATTAAGAAACATTCATATATATCTATTCCAATCAAGGTGACTTAAGAATTTTCTTGTTAATCAAAACATCACAGATATTTAAAATATATATGCAAAGGATTTTCCATTCTTGATGTCCAATATATTAAATTCTAATGAAGTGCTTAATCGATACCATTGAATCCTTTACAAATTCTAATGAAGTATTCTTAATTTATGCCATTGAATTATTGATAAATTCTAATGAAGTGTAATTAATTTATGCCTTTTAATTATTTCTAAATTCTAATGAAGCATACTTAATTCATGCCATTGAATTATTTATAAATTCTAATGAAGTGTACTTAATACATGCTATTGAATTATTTATAAATTCCAGTGAAGTGTACTTAATTCATGCCATTGAATTATTTATAAATTCTAATGAAGTGTACTTAATTCATGCCATTGAATTATTTATAAATTCCAGTGAAGTATACTTAATTCATGCGATTGAATTATTTATAAATTCTAATGAAGTGTACTTAATTTGTGCCATTCCATTTAATTATTTATAAATTCCAATGAAGTGTACTTAATTTATGTGATTGAATTATTTATAAATTCTAATGAAGTGTACTTAATTTGTGCAATTCCATTTAATTATTTATAAATTCCAATGAAGTGTACTTAATTTATGTGATTGAATTATTTATAAATTCTAATGAAGTGTACTTAATTTGTGCCATTCCATTTAATTATTTATAAATTCCAAGGAAGTGTACTTAATTTATGCCATTTAATTATTTATAAATTCCAATGAAGTGTACTTAATTTATGCCATGTAATTATTTATAAATTCCAATGAAGTGTACTTAATTTATGCCATTGAATCCTATATAAATTATAATGAAGTGTACTTAATTTATGCCATTTAATTATTTATAAATTCTAATGAAGTGTGCTTAATTTATGCCATTTAGTTATTTATAAATTCCAATGAAGTGTGCTTAATTTATGCCATTTAATTATTTATAAATTCTAATGAAGTTTTCTTAATCCATGCCATTAAATTATTTTTAAATTGTAATGAAATGTGCTTACTCCATGCCATTGAATTTTTGTATATTCTAATAAAGTGTGCTTAATTCATGCCATTGAAACCTTTATGACTTCAAATGAAGAGTACTTAATACATGCAATGAATCCTTTATAAATTCTAATAAAGTGTGCTTCAATGCCACCGAATTCTTTATGAATTCTAATAAAGTATGTTTCCATGCCATCAAATCCTTTATGAATTCTAATGAAATATGCTTAATACATGCAATACATAAAAGAAAATGAAGTTTTCTTAATCCATGCTATTGAATTATTTATAAATTGTAGGTGTGCTTACTCCATGCCATTGAATTTTTTTTATATTCTAATAAAGTGTGCTTAATTCATGCCATTGAAACCTTTTTCAATTCAAATGACGTGTGTTTCCATGACATTGAATTATTAATAAATTCTAATGAAGTGTGTTTAATCCGTGCAATTGAATCCTTTATAAACTCAAATGAAATGTGACTAAACCATGCCATTGAATCCTTTATAAACTCTAATGAAATGTGACTAAACCATGCCATTGAATCCTTTATAAACTCTAATGAAGTGTGACTAAACCATGCCATTGAATTATTCAGAAATCCTAATGAAGTGTGCCTAACTCATGCCATTGAATTATTTATAAACTCAAATGAAGTGTGACTAAACCATGCCATTGAATCCTTTATAAACTCAAATGAAGTGTGACTAAACCATGCCATTGAATCCTTTATAAACTCTAATGAAATGTGACTAAACCATGCCATTGAATCCTTTATAAACTCAAATGAAGTGTGACTAAACCATGCCATTGAATCCTTTATAAACTCTAATGAAGTGTGACTAAACCATGCCACTGAATTATTTATAAACTCAAATGAAATGTGACTAAACCATGCCATTGAATCCTTTATAAACTCTAATGAAATGTGACTAAACCATGCCATTGAATCCTTTATAAACTCAAATGAAATGTGACTAAACCATGCCATTGAATCCTTTATAAACTCAAATGAAATGTGACTAAACCATGCCATTGAATCCTTTATAAACTCAAATGAAATGTGACTAAACCATGCCATTGAATCCTTTATAAACTCTAATGAAGTGTGACTAAACCATGCCATTGAATCCTTTATAAACTCTAATGAAATGTGACTAAACCATGCCATTGAATCCTTTATAAACTCTAATGAAATGTGACTAAACCATGCCATTGAATCCTTTATAAACTCAAATGAAGTGTGACTAAACCGTGCCATTGAATCCTTTATAAACTCAAATGAAGTGTGACTAAACCATGTCATTGAATCCTTTATAAACTCAAATGAAGTGTGACTAAACCATGCCATTGAATCCTTTATAAACTCTAATGAAGTGTGACTAAACCATGCCATTGAATCCTTTATAAACTCTAATGAAGTGTGACTAAACCATGCCATTTAATCCTTTATAAACTCTAATGAAATGTGACTAAACCATGCCATTGAATTCTTTATAAACTCAAATGAAGTGTGACTAAACCATGCCATTGAATCCTTTATAAACTCAAATGAAGTGTGACTAAACCATGCCATTGAATCCTTTATAAACTCAAATGAAGTGTGACTAAACCATGCCATTGAATCCTTTATAAACTCTAATGAAATGTGACTAAACCATGCCATTGAATCCTTTATAAACTCTAATGAAATGTGACTAAACCATGCCATTGAATCCTTTATAAACTCTAATGAAATGTGACTAAACCATGCCATTGAATCCTTTATAAACTCTAATGAAATGTGACTAAACCATGCCATTGAATCCTTTATAAACTCTAATGAAATGTGACTAAACCATGCCATTGAATCCTTTGTAAACTCTAATGAAGTGTGACTAAACCATGCCATTGAATCCTTTGTAAACTCAAATGAAGTGTGACTAAACCATGCCATTGAATCCTTTGTAAACTCTAATGAAGTGTGACTAACCCATGCCATTGAACCCTTTGTAAACTCTAATGAAGTGTGACTAACCCATGCCATTGAATCCTTTATAAACTCAAATGAAGTGTGACTAAACCATGCCATTGAATTATTCAGAAATCCTAATGATGTGTGTTTAATCCATGCCATATTGATTACTTTGTAAATTCTAATGCAGTTTGCCTAATCCATGCCGTTGAATCCTACATGAATTCACATCAAGTGTGCTTAATCCATGCCATTTAAAACTTTATAAATTCAAAGGAAGTGTGTTTCTATGCCATTTGAAATATTTATAAATTCAGATGAAGTGTTTCCATGCCATTGAATCATTTATAAATTCAAATGCAGTGTTTATATGCCATTGAAATCTTTATAAATTCAAAGGAAGTGTGTTTCTATGCCATTTGAAATCTTTATAAATTCAAATGAAGTGTTTCTTTGCCATTGAAATCTTTATAAATTCAAATGAAGTGTGTTTCTATGCCATTGAAATCTTTATAAATTCAAATGAAGTGTGTTTCTATGCCATTTGAAATCTTTATAAATTCAAATGAAGTGTGTTTCTATGCCATTGAATCATTTATAATTTCTAATGAAATGGTCTTAATCCATGCCATTGGATTATTTATAAATTCTAATGAAGTGTGCTTACTCCATGCCATTGGATTATTTATAAATTCTAATGAGGTGTGCTTAATCCATGCTATTTAATTATTTATACATTCTATTGAAGTGCCTAATCCATGCCATTGTATCCTTTATAAATTCTAATGATGTGTTCTTCCATGCCATCAAATCATTTATAAATTCAAATGCAGTGTGTTTCCATGCCATTTATTTATTTATTTATAAATTCTAAAGAAGTGTGCTTGACGCATGACATTGAATCCTTTATAATTCTAATGAAATGTGTGCTTAATCCATGCAATAAATCCTTCTAAAATAATTTAGAAATACCTTCAAACAGATATTAAAATATTGCTCTGCAGAATGAGATCTTAATTCGTAGCTATCATTCTGATATTTAAGTCACTACCTTTATACAAATGGTGCAGATCAGCCATCAAATATAGGCTGTGTTACAGTCATCTCATAAAATGAATCAAACATAGGCTGTGTTAGTCATCTCATAAAATGAATCAAATATAGGCTGTGTTACAGTCATCTCATAAAATGAATCAAATGTAGACTGTGTTACAGTCATCTCATAAAATGAATCAAATATAGGCTGTGTTACAGTCATCTCATAAAATGAATCAAAAATAGGCTGTGTTACTTCAAATATTTAAACCAGTCATCTCATAAAATGAATCAAATATAGGCTGTGTTACAGTCATCTCATAAAATGAATCAAATGTAGACTGTGTTACAGTCATCTCATAAAATGAATCAAATATAGGCTGTGTTACAGTCATCTCATAAAATGAATCAAAAATAGGCTGTGTTACTTCAAATATTTAAACCAGTCATCTCATAAAATGAATCAAATATAGGCTGTGTTACTTCAGTTATTTAAACCAGTCATCTCATAAAATGAATCAAATCAGAATGAAAGTGGCCTGGCATTGTGGCCATACTGACAATAAAAATTTGAATGAAAGTGGCCTGGTGTTGTGGCCATACTGACAATAAAAATTTGAATGAAAGTGGCCTGGTGTTGTGGCCATACTAACAATAGAAATTTGAATGAAAGTGGCCTGGCATTGTGGCCATAATAACAATAGAAATTTGAATGAAAGTGGCCTCTTGTTGTGGCCATACTAACAATAGAAATTTGAATGAAAGTGGCCTAGCATTGTGGCCATAATAACAATAGAAATTTGAATGAAAGTGGCCTGGTGTTGTGACCATACTAACAATAAAAATTTGAATGAAAGTGGCCTGGTGTTGTGGCCATTCTAACAATAAAAAATTTGAATGAAAGTGGCCTGGTGTTGTGGCCATTCTAACAATAAATATTTGAATGAAAGTGGCCTGGTGTTGTGGCCATACTAACAATAGAAATTTGAATGAAAGTGGCCTGGCATTGTGGCCATAATAACAATAGAAATTTGAATGAAAGTGGCCTGGTGTTGTGGCCATACTAACAATAAAAATTTGAATGAAAGTGGCCTGGTGTTGTGGCCATTCTAACAATAAAAAATTTGAATGAAAGTGGCCTGGTGTTGTGGCCATTCTGACAATAAATATTTGAATGAAAGTGGCCTGGTGTTGTGGCCATACTAACAATAGAAATTTGAATGAAAGTGGCCTGGCATTGTGGCCATACTAACAATAGAAATTTGAATGAAAGTGGCATGGTGTTGTGGCCATACTAACAATAGAAATTTGAATGAAAGTGGCATGGTGTTGTGGCCATACTAACAATAGAAATTTGAATGAAAGTGGCATAGTGTTGTGGCCATTCTAACAATAGAAATTTGAATGAAAGTGGCATGGTGTTGTGGCCATACTAGCAATAGAAATTTGAATGAAAGTGGCCTGGCATTGTGGCCATACTAACAATAGAAATTTGAATGAAAGTGGCCTGGTGTTTTGGCCATAATAACAATAGAAATTTGAATGAAAGTGGCCTTGCATTGTTGCCATACAAATTTGAATGAAAGTGGCCTGGTGTTATGGCCATACTAGCAATAAAAATATGAATGAAAGCAGCCTGGTGTTGTGGCCATACTAAGAATAGAAATTTGAATGAAAGTGGCCTGGTGTTGCGGCCATTCTAACAATAAAAATATGAATGAAAGTGGCCTGGTGTTGTGGCCATTCTAACAATAAAAATTTGAATGAAAGTGGCCTGGTGTTGTGGCCATTCTAACAATAAAAATTTGAATGAAATTGGCCTGGTGTTGTGGCCATTCTAACAATTAAAATATGAATGAAAGCGGCATGGTGTTGTGGCCATACTAACAATAAAAATATGAATGAAAGTGACCTGGTGTTGTGGCCATTCTAACAATAAATATTTGAATGAAATTGGCCTGGTGTTGTGGCCATTCTAACAATAAATATTTGAATGAAATTGGCCTGGTGTTGTGGCCATTCTAACAATAAATATTTGAATGAAAGTGGCCTGGCATTGTGGCCATACTAACAATAAAAATTTGAATGAAATTGGCCTGGTGTTTTGGCCATATTAACAATAGAAATTTGAATGAAAGTGGCCTGGTTTTGTGGCCATACTAACAATAAAAATTTGAATGAAATTGGCCTGATGTTGTGACCATTCTAACAATAAAAATTTGAATGAAATTGGCCTGGTGTATTGGCAATTCTAACAATAAAAAATATGAATGAAAGTGGCCTAGGTTTGTGGCCATACTAACAATAAAAATTTGAATGAAAGTGGCCTGGTGTTCTGGCCATACTAACAATAAATATTTGAATGAAAGTGGCCTGGTGTTGTGGCCATACTAACAATAAAAATTTGAATGAAATTGGCCTGGTGTTGTGGCCATACTAACAATAAAAATTTGAATGAAATTGGCCTGGTGTTGTGGCCATTCTAAGAATAAAAAATATGAATGAAAGTGGCCTGGTGTTGTGGCTATACTAACAAAACAAATTTGAATGATGACATAAATATTATAAATGAAGATATATTTTAATTACAAAGTATGCCCATGAATTTTCTACAATTTCATGAAAACTAAAAATGCAGTGAATTATTTATTTAAATAAAATATACAAATGCAACATTGGTTATATGCCAAAAATATTCTAGAATTTTATCTAACAAGCTAAACCTAATCATAAGACAATGTCATATTTCAGATATGTTTGTGGATATCTCAGACAAAAACTCTCAGGTGGGCCGAGTTCAACTGTCCTACATCTATAAAGACCTTGACAAAGAAGAGGTAAAGGGCATAATGTCTATTTGAGTAGCCATTTCAGGGCATGATCTCAGTTTGAGTATCTATTTCAGGGCATGATCTCAGTCTGAGTAGCCATTTCAGGTCATGATCTCAGTTTGAGTAGCCATTTCAGGGCATGATCTCAGTTTAAAGTTGCCATTTCATGGCATGATCTCAGTCTGAGTAGCCATTTCAGGTCATGATCTCAGTCTGAGTAGCTATTTCAGGGCATGATCTCAGTCTGTGTAGCTATTTCAGGTCATGATCTCAGTCTGAGTAGCCATTCTAGGTCATGATCTCAGTCTGAGTAGCCATTTCAGGGCATGATCTCAGTTTGAATAGCCATTTCACAGCATGATCTCAGTCTGAGTAGCCATTTCAGGTCATGGTCTCAGTCTGAGTAGCCATTTCAGGACATGATCTCAGTCTGTGTAGCTATTTTAGGGCATGATCTCAGTCTGAGTAGCCATTTCAGGTCATGATCTGTTTGAAGTTGCCATTTCAGGGCATGACCTCAGTTTAAAGTTGCCATTTCAGGACATGATCTTAGTTTGAAGTAGCCATCAGTTTTGTCTCAAAATGAGATTTTTACATGTTATTCTGAAGTAGTCATATTGTTCTCAACATTTTAGTGGTTTATATTATAGGAAGTCAGCAAGCACACAGAGTGTAATCTTGAATCAACAACATACATGAACCTAGTGTAGTCCATCTATATATCATTTCCCAAACCTTAAATGTTATGTGCTTCATAATTTAAAAAATATATTTCCTCATAACTTTAATTTTGATGCATCATCATTATTGCAAGTTACCTCATCTCATATCTTACATAGAAGTCTTACTCCAGCATATATAAATGTGCAGATTATTTTTAAACCAAGAAGAAAGAAAACAATTCATCAGTTAATTTATGTTAAAAATAAAATAAATATAAAGAAATTCTTCCGTTTCTTTTCTTTTTTAAAGTACAGTAGCCCAGTGATTTTTAATTTAATAAATGGTTGTGACATTTTTTTTCTATGATTTTGAAAATCAGGCAATGATTCTAAAATATGTTGTTCCTTGATTTTAAGAATCATGCAGACAGTAGCAGCCTCTCAGAGACATACACCCAATTAAGGGATTGGAGCTTTGAATTCCTTGAAAAGAATTGCAACATGGTAGCCTCCAATATTGAAAAAAATATACTGACTAAGCAGGTATGTAAAACAGGGTTCCTATCAATTTGCAAAATCAATTGTTTAGCTTTGCATATGTTCCTGTTCATCAGCGAAATCAATTATTTAGCTTTGCATAGGTTCCTGTCCATCTACAAAATCAATTATTTAGCTTTGCGTAGGTTCCTATCCATCTGCAAAATCAATTATTTAACTTTGAGTAGGTTCCTGTCCATCTACAAAATCAATTATTTAGCTTTGCGTAGGTTCCTGTCCATCTGCAAAATCAATTATTTAACTTTGAATAGGTTCCTATCAATCTGCAAAATCAATTATTTAACTTTGAATAGGTTCCTATCCATCTGCAAAATCAATTATTTAGCTTTGCATAGAATCCTATTCATCTGCAAAATCAATTATTTAGCTTTGCATAGGTTCCTATCCATCTGCAAAATCAATTATTTATCTTTGCATAGGTTCCTATCCATGTACAAAATCAATTATTTATCTTTGCATAGGTTCCTATCCATCTGCAAAATCAATGTATTATATATATTAGGAAGCTGGCAAGGAGGAGAATGCCAGTGCTTATTCATTTACAACAAAATCTAAATGTACCTAGTAAGACTCTTGACTCTAACTATTCAATGGACATTATTGTAAATGTAAAAATTAACGAATTTTCAGGGTTTGTATGTGACTTTGAAGATGCTAATATATACGAACATTTAAATATAGAAATAGGATGTAAGAATGATAAAAGTTGTATGGAGACAATCTCAGTGAGTACCCCATTGAATGATGATATACATATAATTGATATGAAACTAAATACAAAAGGTTTTAACATAGGTTACTTAAATGTACAAGATATAGTGGGAAAAATAGACCAGATTAGTTAATGTTGTCTTCCAAGGAAAATAATATACATGTTTTAGGACTCACTGAAACCAAATTAAATACTAACCACAATGATGATCTATTTCACTGTCAAGGCTACAATAAACCATTACGTAGGGACAAAGAGACAGCGGGGTGGGTGGGTGGTGTCTTGTTGTATACATTAGGGAAGATGTAAATGCAGAAAGGCGACTTGACTTGGAGTCACATGAAATTGAGAGTATCTGGGTGGAAATTTTTCAAAATAATGCAAAATCATTCCTAGTTGGTTTCATTTGTAGGCCACCTTCCTCCAAAGCAATTTGGTATGATAACTTTTTAAAACAAACGGAAAATGTTCTAGCACTGGAGAAAGAAACATATTTACTCTGAGATATCAGTAAGGACCTTCTCAATACTCAAATAAGGAACAACTGGATAAAATTTATTGGATCATTAGGCCTAGACCAGCTGGTAAATGAGCCTACAAGGGTAACAGAAAAATCAAGCACTCTTATTGATCACATTTATACCAACCTACTAGACAATGTGGCTTGTGTAAATGTACCGAATGTTGGTCTTAGTGACCACTATCCTACTTTTTTGACAAGAAAGGTTAAATGCAAGAAAAATAAGAAAAATACACATAAAACGATCACTTACAGATCATTTAAAATTTTTAATGAAGAACAATTTCTCAATGACCTATATAAAGTTCCATGGAATATGATCCAAAATTTGGATGACATAGATGAAGCTCTGAGGGTGTGGACTGACTTATTCATGGATGTAGTCTCTAAGCATGCACCACTGAAAGTACATCAAGTAAAGACTGAAATTCAACCTAATTGGCTTACTACTGAAATCCCAGATGCTATGAAAACACGAGACCAATTCAAAGCTATGGGAAACCATGCACAATATAAAGTATGGAGAAACAAAATAACAAGTATGATTAAAAAAGCTAAAAAAAACTTATTATCAATCATTGTTTGAAAGCAAAAAGAGCAAAACAAACTCCATTTGGAAAGTCTTCAATGAACTAACTGGAGGAACACACAAAGATCAGACAAATAAAATTCACTCACTTCTGGTATATGACGCCATAGTCACTGATGACACTGACATTGCAAATGTTTTCAATAATTTTTTCACCAACATTACCACAAAGTTAAAAGAACCAGTGATAGAAAACAACTTTAATGAACTGAAAAAGTTCCGCAGCAGCAAAATCAGCTCTAAGGAGGTTTGTTTCTCTATCCCAAAAGTTTCAAAAAACTTTGTTAAAAAATGTCTCAGTGAACTTGATACCAAGAAAGCTACAGGACTTGATCAGATTGGTTCATGACTCATTAAATCTTCTGCCTCTGCTATTGTAGATAGCATAACATTCATAATTAATTTAAGTATTGCATCATCATCTGTCCCCAAAATATGGAAAACTGCAAAAGTAATTCCTATTCACAAATCTGGTTCTAAGGATGACGCTGATAACTACCGTCCAATCTCAATACTACCAAACTTGTCAAAATTGATTGAAAAACATGTCCATGACTCATTCAAGTCATATTTAACCAAACACTTGCTGTTACACCCTAATCAATCAGGCTTTAGACAGAAACATTCCTGTGCAACTGCCTTGATCTCCCTAACTGATAAATGGCTTCAAGCACATGACCAAGGTAGAATAATAGGATTTGTATTTGTAGATTTCAGGAAAGCTTTTGACATGGTGGATCATGAAATCCTTTTGAAGAAACTGAAATATTCCAGTGTGATGAAAGATCAATTAGATGGTTTACTTCTTACTTAAGTGAGAGAACACAACATGTTTACATTAATAATGTTCTGTCTGAACCTGGAACAATTAGATATGGAGTACCACAAGGCTCAATTCTAGGTCCACTACTATTCATTTTATTTATTAATAACCTACCACTTTTACTAAGAGACTCAATATCATCTACAGATCTCTATGCAGATGACATAACATTGTCAGACATCCAAGGATAAAAATTAGCAAATGGTCTGTCATGATAGACTACTTGGTGTTCTGGTAGATAATAACCTATCATGGACTGAACATATCAAACATATCAGTAAAAAAGTCAATTCAAGTTTATGGCTTCTCAGTAGGATAAGACATTTTCTCCCAGAAAGGCACAGAAAACTATTTTATAACAGTTACGTACAACCCTATTTAGACTACAGTATACAGTATGGGGTAATTCAAATGATAAAAACATAGCAAAGCTGGCACATCTTCAAAAAGAGCATTAGGGCTAATATCAGTCCTGAAAGAAAGCAAGGAAAATTTAGCTGGTAAGTTAAAAATATTACCTATTAAAGACTGAATCTGTTTGAGAAAAGCCAAATTAATGTACAGGATATCCCATAAAAGTGCTCCTGAATATTTACAATCACTATTCCAGTATAGGCTACCTGGATATATTCCCCACCTGTGATCCATGTCTACCAAGCAGTATATAAAATTCCCAAACCAAATAAGGAGTTATTTAAAAACAGTTTCCAGTACTCTGGAACTCTGCTCTGGAATAGTATTCCAGTTGAGATTAGAAATGCCCACTCTATTTCCTTCTTCCAAACCCAATATATTCAGTGGCTACTGAGATGCAGCTAAAATAAATAAATTCCTTTGTATGAGGGCCTCAAGGTAGATTAGTTCTTAGGTAATTGTGTTACCCTCTTTAAATAAGGTCATTATTATTATTACATGTGTTATTATTATTATTATTATTATTATTACAATTATTTAGCTTTGCATAGGTTCCTATCCATCTGCAGAATAATATTTTTAGCTTTGCATAGGTTTATATTCGTCTGTAAAATAATTTTTTTAGCTTTGCATAGGTTCCTATCCATTTGCAAAATCAATTATTTAGCTTTGCATAGGTTCCTATCCATCTGCAAAATCAATTATTTAGCTTTTCACAGGTTCCTATCCATTTGCAAAATCAATGATTTAGCTTTTTATAGGTTCCTATGCATCTGCAATCTCAATTATTTAGCTTTGCATAGGTTTCTATTCATCTGCAAAATCAATTATTTAGCTTTTCACAGGTTCCTATCCATCTGCAATATCAATTATTTAGCTTTTCACAGGTTCCTATCCATCTGCAATATCAATTAGTTAGCTTTTCACAGGTTCCTATCCATTTGCAAAATCAATTATTTAGCTTTTCATAGGTTCCTATGCATCTGCAAAATAAATTATTTAGCTTTGCAAAGGTTCCTATTCATCTGCAAAATCAATTATTTAGCTTTTCGCAGGTTCCTATCCATCTGCAAAATCAATTATTTAGCTTTTCATAGGTTCCTATCCATATGCAAAATCAATTATTTAGCTTTGCATAGGTTCCTAGTCATCCGCAAAATCAATTATTTAGCTTTGCATAGGTTCCTATCCATCTGCCAAATCAATTATTTAGCTTTCCATAGGTTCCTATCCATCTGCAAAATAAATTATTTAGCTTTGCATAGGTTCCTATCCATCTGCAAAATTAATTATTTAGCTTTGCAAAGGTTCCTGTGCCTTTTGCAGAATCTTTAATGGGCTCTGCATAGGTTCCAAAATTCCAATTCCTTATTAAGATGTTTGAGGATGAAATGTAGGGGCACTTTAATCTTCTTGGTCCTTTGAGTAATAAGATTATGATATACTTCCAGCTCACCTGGCCAACGTCGCTTATTGTACAGCTTTGTTGTGCATTGTATCATGTCACTCCATCCTTCAACACTTTTTTTGTGAACACTCTAGGGGCTGCATTCCTGATTAAATTTCAATCAGATGTTTTGTATGTAAGATTAAATAATGAAGACCATAACTTGAGTTCAGTTATAAGCAACATTTCACTCATATTAATCATTATGTCATGCACCTCCTTGGCCAAGCTTGTCAACAATTTAAAGGCCATATCTCTACTCAGATTGTAATCACATTTGGTATTGATATCAGTAATATGTACAGTTCGATTATGAGTGAGGTCCTGTTATATAAAGTTTGATGTGTGAGGTCCAAAGTTATGAAGTTTGATGAGTGATGTCCAAAGTTATCAAGTTTGATGAGTGATGTCCAAAGTTATCAAGCTTGATGAGCAAGGTCCAAAGATGTACAGCATGATATCAAGTTTGATGAGCAAGGTCCAAAGATGTACAGCATGATATCAGGTTTGATGAGCAAGGTCCAAAGATGTACAGCATGATATCAAGTTTGATGAGCAAGGTCCAGAGATGTACAGCATGATATAAGGTTTGATGAGCAAGGTCCAAAGATGTACAGCATAATATCAAGTTTGATGAGCGATGTCCACAGATGTCCAAAGATATCAAGTTTGGTGAGCGATGTCAAAGATGTCAGCATGATATCAGGGTTGATGAGCAAGGTCCAAAGATGTCCAAAGGTATCAAGTTTGATGAGCAATGTCAGAGATGTATAGCATGAGATCTAGTTTGATGAGCGATGTCCACAGATGTCCAAAGATATCAAGTTAGATGAGCGATGTCAAAGATGTACAGCATGATATCAAGTTTGATGTGTGATGTCCAAAGTTATCAAGTTTGATGAGCGATGTCCAGAGTTATCAAGTTTGATGAGCAAGTTCCAAAGATGTACAGCATGATATCAGGTTTGATGAGCAAGGTCAAAAGATGTACAGCATGATATCAAGTTTGATGAGCAAGGTCCAAAGATGTACAGCATGATATCAGGTTTGATGAGCAAGGTCAAAAGATGTACAGCATGATATCAAGTTTGATGAGCAAGTTCCAAAGATGTACAGCATGATATCAGGTTTGATGAGTAAGGTCAAAAGATGTACAGCATGATATCAAGTTTGATGAGCGATGTCCACAGATGTCCAAAGATATCAAGTTAGATGAGCGATGTCAAAGATGTACAGCATGATATCAAGTTTGATGAGCGATGTCCACAGATGTCCAAAGATATCAAGTTAGATGAGCGATGTCAAAGATGTACAGCATGATATCAAGTTTGATGAGCGATGTCCACAGATGTCCAAAGATATCAAGTTAGATGAGCGATGTCAAAGATGTACAGCATGATATCAAGTTTGATGAGTGATGTCCAAAGTTATCAAGTTTGATGAGTGATGTCCAAAGTTATCAAGTTTGATGAGCAAGGTCCAAAGATGTACAGCATGATATCAAGTTTGATGAGCAAGGTCCAAAGATGTACAGCATGATATCAGGTTCAATGAGCGATGTCCAAAGATGTACAGCATGATATCAAGTTCGATGAGCAATGTCAAAGATGTACAGCATGATATCAAGTTTGATGAGTGATGTCCAAAGATGCCCAAAGATATCAAGTTTGATGAGCGATGTCAAAGATGTACAGCATGATATCAAGTTTGATGAGTGATGTCCAAAGATGTACAGTACAATATCAAGTTTGATGAGTGATGTCCAAAGATGTACAGCATGATATCAAGTTTGATGAGTGATGTCCAAAGATGTACAGCGTGATATCAAGTTTGATGAGCGATGTCCAAAGATGTACAGCATGATATCAAGTTTGATGAGCGATGTCCAAAGATGTACAGCATGATATCAAGTTTGATGAGCGATGTCCAAAGATGTCCAAAGATATCAAGTTTGATGAGCGATGTCAAAGATGTACAGCATGATATCAAGTTTGATGAGTGATGTCCAAAGATGTACAGTACGATATCAAGTTTGATGAGTGATGTCCAAAGATGTACAGCATGATATCAAATTTGATGAGTGATGTCCAAAGATGTACAGCATGATATCAAGTTTGATGAGCGATGTCCAAAGATGTACAGCATGATATCAAGTTTGATGAGCGATGTCCAAAGATGTACAGCATGATATCAAGTTCGATGAGTGATGTCCAAAGATGTACAGCATGATATCAAGTTTGATGAGTGATGTCCAAAGATGTACAGCATTATATCAAGTTTGATGAGTGATGTCCAAAGATGTACAGCATGATATCAAGTTTGATGAGTGATGTCCAAAGATGTACAGCGTGATATCAAGTTTGATGAGCGATGTCCAAAGATGTACAGCATGATATCAAGTTTGATGAGCGATGTCCAAAGATGTACAGCATGATATCAAGTTTGATGAGCGATGTCCAAAGATGTCCAAAGATATCAAGTTTGATGAGCGATGTCAAAGATGTACAGCATGATATCAAGTTTGATGAGTGATGTCCAAAGATGTACAGTACGATATCAAGTTTGATGAGTGATGTCCAAAGATGTACAGCATGATATCAAATTTGATGAGTGATGTCCAAAGATGTACAGCATGATATCAAGTTTGATGAGCGATGTCCAAAGATGTACAGCATGATATCAAGTTTGATGAGCGATGTCCAAAGATGTACAGCATGATATCAAGTTCGATGAGTGATGTCCAAAGATGTACAGCATGATATCAAGTTTGATGAGTGATGTCCAAAGATGTACAGCATTATATCAAGTTTGATGAGTGATGTCAAAGATGTACAGCATAATATCAAGTTTGATTATGATAAAAGGTCTAAGTTTACAATGTCATGATTTTGTATCTGAGTGGCTGTACATGTGAACATTATACCAAGACTTGCAAATGTTGGCCATTATTCATTTCATAAAGTCAATATTAAGCTGTTACTCATTTGAGATGCTCTATATATGTGGCATGTATATGACATATGACATGTGCCTGATGCAGTGCCAAAATAAAGACATTTTTTGCTGCAAGAAGCTGTGCATGAGATTACACATTAAGGGTTGAATCTGTAAAGTGCAGATCACAGAAAACTCATATATAAAATTAGCTAATCAACGTTTCACCTTATCCATTATGGTCAGTGTCACTTGTCCTCAACACCTTTGGTAGGGGATTAGGTCCACTACTCAATTTGCTTGCAGACATTCAAAAGATATACCACAAAATATCCAGCAGTCATATGACCATAACATATGGTACTGCAATCATCTATCAAAGGACAAAGATCATGGTACTTCAGTCATCTGTCATATGACAGAGATCATGGTGCTGCAATCATCTGTCAAAGGACAGAGATCATGGTGCTGCAATCATCTGTCAAAGGACAGAGATCATGGTGCTGCAATCATCTGTCAAAGGACAGAGATCATGGTGCTGCAATAATCTATCAAAGGACAAAGATCATAGTACTTCAGTCATCTGTCAAATGACAGAGATCATGGTGCTGCAATCATCTGTCAAAGGACAGAAATCATAGTGCTGCAATCATCTATCAAAGGACAAAGATCATTGTACTGAAATTATTGGACTGCAACCATCCTGTGAATGTTTTATCTTGACATATTGCAAAATTAATTTTCTCTGATAATTTTTATTGGAGATTCTCAAGAATATTGTATGGTTTCTGAGTTTAATTAACATTTAGTACTCTGTTCCTGCCTATTGCATTAACATTTAGTACTCTGTTCCTTCCCACTGCATTAACATTTAGTACTCTGTTCCTGTCCACTGCATTAACATTTAGTACTCTGTACCTGCCCACTGCATAATATCCAAAAGGGATGGCTCAATGCACCATCTGCATGACACATAACTGAATGCTTGATGCACAAATATGTGGTGGAAGTGACTTCACTGCACATTTGTTTTTCTTTACTTGTAGGTGATAAGACTTCTTCATTACCTGATGTCATTTGGTATTTATTCAAAATTGAGTGACATTGAAAAGCTTGTAGCACCCTTGATGAGGATGTTGGATAGCAGAGACAACATGACTTCCCCTAACAATGAAGGTTGGTATTCTCTTTTTGTCATTATTGTCTCATGCAGTGCATCTTACATTAAAGTCTTTTGCCACTTAATGTTAATTATCGCTCATATGACAAAACATTTTTCCATCCACCCATGAACATGGCTGGTAGAGTGGGATTTTATCTATGAATGTCAGGAACTCCTTTAAAAGATCATGTAATGTAAACAATTTAAGTTGCCCATCATTCATCAAAAGTTATATGTCACATAGAGATAATTGAGATAATTTTTTGGTCTAGTGTGTTCCATGATATCATAAAAAAGTTACATATTATTACAAAACAGTTACAATGGTAAAAATGACAAAACAGTTATTATGGTAAAAATGACAAGACAGTTATTATTGGTAAAAATGACAAAACAGTTATTATGGTAAAAATGACAAGACAGTTATTATGGTAAAAATGACAAAACAGTTATTATGGTAAAAATGACAAAACAGTTATTATGGTAAAAATGACAAAACAGTTTTTATGGTAAAAATGACAAAACAGTTATTACGGTAAAAATGACAAGACAGTCATTATGGTAAAAATGACAAAACAGTTATTATGGTAAAAATGACAAAACAGTTATTATGGTAAAAATGACAAGACAGTTATTATGGTAAAAATGACAAAACAGTTATTACGGTAAAAATGACATAAATATGTTTTCTTGTTACTGTATAAAGTGTTACAATCTATCAGAAATATTCTGTTATATTGGATCATATTTATTGGATTGATGGAATATCATTCCATTGTAATAGAGTTGAATCTGTACAATTGCAAAGTAGTGATGGATGCCACCAGGTGGTGAGTGATGGATGACACCAGATGGTGAGTGATGGATGCCACCAGGTGGTGAGTGATGGATGCCACCAGGTGGTGAGTGATGGATGACACCAGATGGTAAGTGATGGATACCACCAGGTGGTGAGTGATGGATACCACCAGGTGATGAGTGATGGATACCACCAGATGGTGATTGATGGATGCCACCAGATGGTGAGTGATGGATGACACCAGGTAGTGAGTGATATATGACACCAGGTGATGAGTGATGGATGCCACCAGGTGATGAGTGATGGATGCCGCCAGGTGGTGATTGATGGATGCCACCAGATGGTGAGTGATGGATGACACCAGGTGGTGAGTGTTGGATGCCACCAGATGGTGAGTGATGGATACCGCCAGGTGGTGAGTGATGGATACCACCAGATGGTGATTGATGGATGCCACCAGATGGTGAATAATGGATGACCCCAGGTGGTGAGTGATATATGACACCAGGTGGTGAGTGATGGATGCCACCAGGTGGTGAGTGATGGATGCCACCAGATTGTGAGTGATGGATGCCACCAGATGGTGAGTGATGGATGACACCAGGTGGTGAGTGATATATGACACAGGTGGTGAGTGATGGATGCCTCCAGGTGGTGAGTGATCGATGACACAAGGTGGTGAGTGATATATGACACCAGGTGGTGAGTGATGGATATCACCAGGTGGTGAGTGATGGATGCCACCAGATGGTGAGTGATGGATGCCACCAGATGGTGAGTGATGGATGCCACCAGGTGGTGAGTGATGCATGACACCAGGTGGTGAGTGATGGATGCCACCAGATGGTGAGTGATGGATACCACCAGGTGGTGAGTGATGGATACCACCAGATGGTGAGTGATGGATGCCACCAGGTGTTGAGTGATCGATGACACAAGGTGGTGAGTGATATATGCCACCAGGTGGTGAGTGATGGATGCCTCCAGGTGGTGAGTGATCGATGACACAAGGTGGTGAGTGATATATGCCACCAGGTGGTGAGTGATGGATACCACCAGATGGTGAGTGATGGATGCCACCAGATGGCTAGTGATGAATACCACCAGGTGGTGAGTGATAGATACCACCAGTTGGTGAGTGATGAGTGCCACCAGGTGGTGAGTGATGGATGCAGACCTGCCAACAATTTTGCCATAAGTCTTACAAAAATTACCCTTAAAATACGGACTTGGGCATACTAGCAAAAACTACAGAAAAATGATCATTGCTGAAAAATCCAGATAATTGGTTCATCCTTGTTTTATTTGGATCTGGGTTTCATCTTAGAATTAGTGAAATTAGTCAGGGAACCAGACTAACTTTACAGCAACACCCATGATACTTTAAAATGCACTTATTTGTTCATGTCAAGTTTCTGCATGATCAAACTGTTGATCATAGAATTTTTAAAAATGGCATCCATAAAGCGATGCATGTTTAAGACAAAAGGGAAATAAACGCTTCTTTAAAAGTGTTAATAATTAACACATAAGGATAAAAGAGAGTATTTAGATTCTTGTGAATAAAAGCTGGAAAGGACACAATTATGTTTATAGGACATCACATGCCAATTTTTGAGTATGTCTCGTGGCGGGAGATATGATTGCCATTGTCCTGTGAAACGGAAAAGAATTTCCAACAGTTATGTCAAGCTGAGAGATAGCAATGAGCCATTGAGCTGCATAGGGTTAGGAACTAGAGTTTGTGCAACTGTACTAGTGGTAAATAAAGTTTACAAATACTTTACAAAATTTTCGGTTGAACATAATGTTTATCGCCGATGCGTCAAATGTTTAATTACGTTTTCCAGCTTTGCAATAGCAGTTATTGACATTTTGTTACACCTTACTGAAAACTGGTCAATCTTATCTCTTATGGAAAAAGATCAACTGCCTTACTGAGACAGACTCATCAGGGTTGGCAGGCCTGTGGATGCCAGCAGGTGGTGCTGATAAATAAAACTGTAACAGAAAATACTTAGATTCTTAAATACTCCAAAATTACAAAGTTTTAAAACTGTTTTAACAGTTCATAATTCTTGTGCATATCTGCTAAACTAACATGAGTGTGGATTAAAATATATACCAGTACTTACAGGAAATGAGGTCCAAGATTAGGTACAGATTAGAATATAAGCCAGTACTTACAGGAAATGAGGTCCAAGATTAGGTACAGATTAGAATATAAGCCAGTACTTACAGGAAATGAGGTCCAAGATTAGGTACAGATTAGAATATAAGCCAGTACTTACATATATAGAAGCCAAAGATGGATTACAATTTAGGTATATGTTGGTATGTACAGGTATAGAGGCCCAGGATGGGTACAGTTTTTAAAAAATGCCACTTCTTACAGGTATAGAGGCCAAAGATGGGGGGAAAATTATGCCAGCACCGACAGGTATGGAGGCCCAAAAATCAGTACAGAATTCCCAAACAAAGGAGAGATTCCAGAAAAGTCCACAGACAAAGGCTGTTGTAGATGCCAGATTACAGTAAGTATTTGTTATAGTTTTCTCTTTTTTCCAATATATTGTCGTAATGGTGTTTAATGCCATTTTTTCAGCACAAGATAGGCTATACATGGTGGCCGGTATTAATGGTGGAGGAAGAACCCTGGAAAACCCTGGAAAGAACCACTGACCCATCAGAAGCTACCAGCAAGCTTTCTCACATACCCATATTAGCTGAGCCCAAGACTCGAACCCATGCAGACAGAGGTGAGATGGCAGTGATCCGTAATGGTGAGTGCTTTAGACAACTCGGCCACTCGGGGCCCCTCCAATATATTGCTTGTGTGCAATGTTACTGATAGTTATGAATCTAGTGATCACCTTGCCTGTATAACTGGCTAATACCACAGTTAATATAGTTAAAGGTTACAGAAATTCTTGTTTGCAATAGCCAGATCTGATGTTACAACACTGGGGAATCTCCATTATCCCAAATCATGCATAAGTCAAATGATCAAATGAAAGGAAGTGACTTCAGTAGAAGCTTAGATTAAAAACTCAACTCGTAGCCGTGAAGCCAAGTGAGCTAAGGGTATGTCCATCTGTCCATCATACATCTGTGAATGACCATTCTAGAGGCCTGGCTTTTCTTGCAGTCTTCTTGAACCGGGAATATACATTTTTATCATTAATTTATCAAATGAGTTTGAAAAGGAGCGAAATTGATGCATAATAATGAAGTGATATTACATTGATTAACTGTTCTGTTTCCTAGTCTGATCGCAATTTGATCAAACTTGGAATGTATGCTTATATCATTAGGATCTCAGATGGGTTTGTCATTTCAGATTTCTGTATCTGTTTGACTGAGCTTGTTACAGTTCTGGAAGCAAGCAGGATTAAAGTACATCTGCTATATTTATTTATTAGTAATCACATGCTTGGCGACAAGACCAGTCCCCATTTTTTAAATTAATTTTGCAAAATATAGTTCTTGATTAAATTTTTATACTTGTAAATACATGGCTAGTTCAGTGCAGTTTCTACAACAACAATAAGGACAAAAACAATCCAGTATCTGTAAATTGCTTACAAGAATTGATAACTTAAGGAAACAAGTTAATGTATGACATAAGTAACTTTTCTAAGCATATTTATGAAAACGTTCCATTTTCTTTTCATCTGTTATGCTTTTTATAGTATTATACTATTATTCATGGTTATGCATTAATACATCACTGTAGGTTTATTTCAACCATAGTGAATGAGGCATATTCTTTCATTTGCCAAATCTGATCTCATTTAAAATAATTCAAAAGCCTGCAGTTTAGAAATACATGACATTTAGTGAACATTCCCTTTCTTGCCCTATTTCCATTCAATGCTACATACAATTTAATGAAGAAGGTCATATTACTTTTATGTCCATTGTGATAAAACTAGTATTGTGTCCCCCCCTAATTTTAATGTTCATTGTGATAAAACTAGTATTGTGTCCCTCCCCCTCCGATTTTAATGTTCTTATTACAGCTGTATGTTCAAATTATTTTTAGATGTGATTCCTGGAAGATAATGATTTGATTATAGTTCTGCTGTAAGTTAGAAATGTTGCAGTCTATTTTGTCAAATGACTTTGATGGAAGCCACTATTTTATTTCAGGGCAATGGAGGTTCTTGATATTGTCTTTGATGTTATCTTCAAAAAACGGTTACAGGTAAGATTATATGATTTCTGTCTTTCTGTGCATTTGTGAACTTTCCAATCTGTTGTCACTGGAAGGTGTGTTAATGTTATCATCATAGGTCTGTATTGTCACTGGAAGATGTGTTATTGTCATCATCCTAGGCCTGTATTTTCACTGGAAGGTATGTTAATGTCATCATCCTAGACCTGTATTGTCAATGGAAGGTATGTAAATGTCATCCATTGTCACTGGAAGGTTTGTTAATGTCATCATCCTAGGCCTGTATTGTCACTGGAAGGTGTGTTAATGTCATCTATTGTCACTGGAAGGATTGTTAATGTCACCATCCTATGCCTGTATTGTCACTGGAAGGTGTGTTAATGTCATCATCCTAGGCCTGTATTGTCACAGGAAGGTGTGTTAATGTCATCATTTTAGGCCTATATTGTCACTGGAAGGTGTGTTAATGTCATCATCCTAGACTTGTATTGTCACTGGAAGGTGTGTTAATGTCATCATCCTAGACTTGTATTGTCACTGGAAGGTGTGTTAATGTCATCATCCTAGACTTGTATTGTCACTGGAAGGTGTGTTAATGTCATCATCCTAGACTTGTATTGTCACTGGAAGGTGTGTTAATGTCATCATCCTAGACTTGTATTGTCACTGGAAGGTGTGTTAATGACATCATCCTAGGCCTGTATTGTCACTGGAAGGTGTGTTAATGTCATCATCCTAGACTTGTATTGTCACTGGAAGGTGTGTTAATGTCATCATCCTAGGCCTGTATTGTCACTGGAAGGTGTGTTAATGTCATCATCCTAGACTTGTATTGTCACTGGAAGGTGTGTTAATGTCATCATCCTAGACTTGTATTGTCACTGGAAGGTGTGTTAATGTCATCATCCTAGGCCTGTATTGTCACTGGAAGGTGTGTTAATGTCATCATCCTAGGTCTGTATTGTCACTGGAAGGTGTGTTAATGTCATCATCCTAGACTTGTATTGTCACTGGAAGGTTTGTTAATTTCATTGTCTTAGGTCTGTATTGTCACTGGAATATTTGAAAAGAACAGTCAAGATATTTGGTTGAGACTGTGTGAATGCACATGATTTTTCTGTTGTTTCAAAACATATAAGAGATACATTGAATTACATTTGAATGCATTCTTTCTTTGTTTTTATGATGACATGTCCCAATTACATTTGAATGCATTCTTTCTTTGTTTTTATGATGACATGTCCCAATTACATTTGAATGCATTCTTTCTTTGTTTTTATGATGACATGTCCCAATTACATTTGAATGCATTCTTTCTTTGTTTTTATGATGACATGTCCCAATTACATTTGAATGCATTCTTTCTTTGTTTTTATGATGACATGTCCCAATTACATTTGAATGCATTCTTTCTTTGTTTTTATGATGACATGTCCCAATTATATTTGAATGCATTCTTTCTTTGTTTTTATGATGACATGTCCCAATTACATTTGAATGCATTCTTTCTTTGTTTTTATTATGACACATCCCAAACTGCAGCATTTCAAGATAAGCAGTGTTGAATGCAGACATTTAAATGAATTTTCAAGTACACTCAAAATAAGTATGCATCAGTGTTGGGCAGAGCAAAAGTCTTCTTAATTTGGTTCAGCTCTTTTCAGTTGGTCAAACTTCAGAGTTTTGGCATATTATATAAATTAAATTCATGCACTTTTGGGAGCTTAATTTTGTTTTGCGCATTTTAGATTGACAAAATTCAGACTTTGTCATATAATACCAGTCTGTGAACTTTTGGGAAATGCTTTCTTGACATTTTATACTAATTCATGAACAGACAGTCTAGATGTAGCATACTTAAGCCAAATAAGTATTTTGCTTGATTGCAACCAAAATGCCAGATGTAATTCTGAGCCACCTCACATTTGACAGTTAACATTTCTTTGCTAGACACAATCTAGAGAGACACCACACATTTGTCAGTTAACATTTCTTTGCTAGACACAATCTAGAGAGACACCAGATTTATATTGGAGGTTAGTAGATTGACACCAGAATATTATTCAGTTATTATGATTGGATCTTCTAAGGCAAGAACTAAAAATAATGAGATAAGTTAAATAATGTTGATAAAACAAACCTTGATCAGTTGAATAGAGTCCATGACCATACCCCATGCTATTAGAGTCCATGACAATACACTATGTTATTAGAGTCAATGACCATACCCATGCTGTTAGAGTCTATGCCAATATTCTATGCTGTTAGAGTCCATGACCATACCCATGCTGTTAGAGTCAATGACCATACCCATGCTGTTAGAGTCAATGACCATACCCTTGCTATTAGAGTCAGTGACCATACTCCATGCTAGTATGGTTCATGACCATGCCCAATGCTGTTAGAGTCCATGACCATATCCATGCTGTTAGAGTCAATGACCATACCCTTGCTATTAGAGTCAGTGACCATACTCCATGCTAGTATGGTTCATGACCATGCCCAATGCTGTAAGGTATGGCTTTATACCATTTATACCATGAGTTGGTTGCATTGTAAAGGACCAGCATTCAGTATTTAAATTTTTTTCAAAAGAACTTGATCACATTTTGCTTGACATGTTCCAATATTTAAATTTTATTTTACAAGAATTTATCTCCATTTTGCTTGACATGTTTCCAACATTACATTTGTTTCTGTACAGAAATTCATCAACATGTTCAGAGAGATCTATGACAAGGCCAAGAATTCTTACCAGGGAGTTCCAGGCTTAGGATGTCTCATGGAGGAACCATTTGACCTTAATATCAACAAGGAGTATGTTTTGTATTTATTAGGTCATGTTTTGTATTTGTTAGGTTATGTTTAGTATTTGTTAGGTCATGTTTAGTATTTATTAGGTCATGTTTACTATTTGTTAGGTCATGTTTTGCATTTGTTAGGTCATGTTTAGTATTTATTAGGTCATGTTTAGTATTTGTTAGGTCATGTTTAGTATTTATTAGGTCATGATTAGCATTTGTTAGGTCATGTTTAGTATTTGTTAGGTCATGTTTAGTATCTATTAGGTAATGTTTAGTATTTGTTAGGTCATGTTTAGTATTTGTTAGGTCATGTTTAGTATTTGTTAGGTCATGGTTAGTATTTGTTAGGTCATGTTTAGTATTTATTTGGTCATGCTTAGTATTTATTAGGTCATGTTTAGTATCTATTAGGTCATGCTTAGTATTTATTAGGTCATGTTTAGTATCTATTAGGTCATGCTTAGTATTTATTAGGTCATGTTTAGCATCTATTAGGTCATGCTTGGTATTTATTAGGTCATGTTTAGTATCTATTAGGTCATGTTTAGTATTTATTAGGTCATATTTAGTATCTATTAGGTCATGTTTAGTGTTTGTAGGTAATGTTTAGTATTTGTTAGGTCATGTTTAGTATTTATTAGGTCATGCTTAGTATTTATTAGGTCATGTTTAGTATCTATTAGGTCATGTTTAGTATTTATTAGGTCATGCTTAGTATTTGTTTGGTCATGCTTAGTATTTATTAGGTCATGTTTAGTATCTATTAGGTCATGTTTAGTATTTATTAGGTCATGCTTAGTATTTGTTAGATCATGTTTAGTATTTGTTAGGTCATGTTTAGTATTTGTTAGGTCATGTTTAGTATTTATTAGGTCATGTTTAGGATTTGTTAGGTCATTTTAGTATTTGTTAGGTCATGCTAAGTATTTATTAGGTCATGTTTAGTATTTGGTAAGACTATTATTATTAGGTAAGGCAGAATGTATTCCCATCTGTGAACAGAGCCGACCCATATCTACTATCATCTGTTTGTCAAACAATATAGACTCATCTCCCAGTACAGTATGTAATGACATGTCAGGCCTGGATATCATAGACTCTTATCCTCCAGTACAGTTTGCAATGACATGTCAGGCCTGGATATGATAGACTCATCCCCCAATTACAGTATGCAAAGACATGTCAGGCCTGGATATCATAGACTCATCCCCCAGTTACAGTATGCAATGACATGTCAGGCCTGGATATCATAGACTGTTATCCCCCAGTACAGTATGCAATGATATATCAGTCCTGGATATCATAGACTCTTATCCCCCAGTACAGTATGCAGTGACATGTCAGGCCTGGATATCATAAAACTTTTGTGTTTGAGCTTGAAATGCTGTTAATCAATTAGAAATTACTTTATATTTGTGTGATCAAGTTTGATTGGCTCAAAGTAAAGACTCAGTGTCAAACTCAAACTCAGAGGCCATGGTTTTGCTGTTTGTAGCTGTGCATGCATTACTCATGAATAAATATGGTGGATAGTAATTTATGCATACACAAAATGCGAACCCACCTAGAGCATGGTAAGATATATTGCCCCTGAAACATGTAAACCCATTTTCAACTTCATGAGATGTATTACCACCAGCATGAAATGTGCAATAACATTGTTAGACTTCTTTTTCCAAATGTTCTTTCCAAGTTACTATGGAATATAAGATATCACAACTAGTGTTAAGGTCAAAAGGTCAAAGGTCAAGAAGTTATTGTTTGGAAGTTTTACAAAAGTTTCTGCAAAAAAATAATGTTATTTTAAAGGTTAGTCATTAGATTTAAACATTTATTGACCAGTAATTGCACTCACACTATTTGTAGAAGAATTATATCTTGTCTTGACATTTTAGGTCCTGTCCATCATTAGGTAGGGGTTTCCATCATTAGGTATTCGTCTCTATCATGGGGTAGGGGATTCCATCATTAGGTAGGGATTCCTTCATTGGGTAGGGGTTTCCATCGTTAGGTGGGGGTTTCCATAATTGCATAGAGGTTTTCATCATCAGCTAGTGGTTTCCATCATTAGGTGGGGGTTTCCATAATTTGGTAGGGGATTAATAACAGCTAAGTAGGATGTTCAGCTCTGAAAGTCTAAAGTTGTTTTAGCATACAAATATGAGTCATACAAAGAAAGCCTCACTTTCAGTCAATTAGATGATCTGATAAACCACATTATCTTGATTATTGGCAATTGTGAAACATTTTTGTCTCTCATATAGCAGGTATAATAGAAAATAATGAATCTTCTGTTTATCATATATATAAAGGTAGTGTCTTGCATTATAACGATACCTGAGACTAAACTGATTGGGAATTTGAAATTTCCTTTCTAGCCCAGCAAATAGAAACTGTTTCCTATTGTCATGCAAATGAATTTCACAGTGCACTGAATGATGATACGATGGGTTTGTCCAAGGGGCCATACAAGCTCATCCATGGTACTTATTTCATAAACTGAAGGATGATATTTTAACAAACTTGATACATGTGTCAAGCACTGTCAAAGGCAATTCAGACTGTTAAGCAAACTTTTCAAGGTATTTGAAATGTGTCAAGCACACTGCTAAAGCTATCTCAGTCGAACTTGATACACTACTTAAAGTATTTCTGACTTGATATGCATGTCAAGTACACTGCTAAGCATGCACTCATTGATACCTATAGGCATATAATATTTTTATTACTACCATATATATATATATATATATATATATATATATATATATATATATATATATATATATATATATATATATATATATATATATATATATATATATATGACATCATCGCACTAGTAAAGGTAAATATTATGTAGTACAATGTACTGCTAAATATGACATCATCACACTAATAAAGGCAAATATTATGTTTCAAAATGTACTTCAAAATATGACATCATCACAATAATAAAGGTAAATATTATATGGTACAATGTACTGCTAAATATAGTCCTATATGTTTATTTGCAGTGTGGCAGTTACAGCCTTGAGTCAGCTTGGTGAAATCTTTGAAGGAACATCTTTGCTGAAGCCAGCTGAATTGGAAATCTTTTTGGTCAGTCTACTAGCACACTACAAAAACAGTGACATGATTTGTATTTTTGTCTTGACATGATTTACCCTGGATGTATTGACATGATTTATTTTGGTTGTGTTGACATGGTTTATCTTGGTTGTGTTGACAAGATTTGTCCTGGATGTGTTGACATGATTTATCCTGGATGTGTTGACATAATTTGTCCTGGTTGTTTTGACATGATTAGTCCTGGTTTTGTTGACATGATTTGTCCTGTTTGTGTTAACATGATTTGTCCTACGTTTTTACATTTTTTGTCTGGATGTGTTGGCATAATTTGTCCTGGTTGTGTTGGCAAATGGAGAGACATACATATCAGTGTTTTGGCAGCAGCAGCAGATCTCATGTAGGACATAGTGTTCCAGTGAAGCCATATCATTTGACATCTTAAGGAAGGGATGAGACTGTGTGGTGAATAATCAACAAGAACATCTCTTCTTTTTGTTACATGTGGTGTGTAGTACTATCAACTGAACTCCTAAAGGGCTTCATATTAAGATGTATAACCATGCCTATTTTCTTTTTATTCAACTGAAATTCCAAAGGGCTTCAAATTGAGATGTATAACCATGCCTATTTTCTTTTTAATCAACTGAAATTCCAAAGGGCTTCAAATTGAGATGTATAACCATGCCTATTTTTTCTATTTAATCAACTAAACTCACAAAGGACCTCAGTTTAAGATGTATAACCATGTCTGTTTTTTCTAACTAATCAGCTGAATTCCCTAAGGACCTCGAATTAAGATCTATAACCATGTCTATTTTTTCTATTTAATCAATTAAACTCACAAAAGGCCTGGATAACCATTTCTGTTTCTCTATTTGATAAACAGATTTAGAGAAAATTCTCTATGTACTGTATTGACCAAATGATGGCAACATCAGCACAGTTAATTGGGTACTTTTCCAGTCATGACCATTTCCCAAATTTAAATTCTCTATGTACTGTATTGACCAAATGATGGCAACATCAGCACAGTCAGTTGGGTACTTTTCCAGTCATGGCCATTTCCCAAATTTAAATTCTTTATGTACTGTATTGACCAAATGACGGCAACATCAGCACAGTCAGTTGGGTACTTTTCCAGTCATGACCATTTCCCAAATTTAAATTCCCTATGTACTGTATTGACCAAATGATGGCAACATCACCACAGTCAGTTGGGTACTTTTCCAGTCATGACCATTTCCCAAATTTAAATTCCCTATCTACTGTATTGACCAAAGTGATGGCAACATCAGCACAGTCAGTTGGGTACTTTTCCAGTCATGACCATTTCCCAAATTTAAATTCCCTATCTACTGTATTGACAAAGTGATGGCAACATCAGCACAGTTAATTGGGTACTTTTCCAGTCATGACCATTTCCCAAATTTAAATTCCCTATCTACTGTATTGACCAAATGATGGCAACATCAGCACAGTCAGTTGGGTACTTTTCCAGTCATGACCATTTCCCAAATTTAAATTCTTTATGTACTGTATTGACCAAATGATGGCAACATCAGCACAGTCAGCTGGGTACTTTTCCAGTCATGACCATTTCCCAAATTTAAATTCCCTATGTACTGTATTGACCAAATGATGGCAACATAAGCACAGTCAGTTGGGTACTTTTCCGGTCATGACCATTTCCCAAATTTAAATTCTCTATGTACTGTATTGACAAAATGATGGCAACATCAGCACAGTCAGTTGGGTACTTTTCCAGTCATGACCATTTCCCAAATTTAAATTCTTTATGTACTGTATTGACCAAATGATGGCAACATCAGCACAGTCAGTTGGGTACTTTTCCAGTCATGACCATTTCCCAAATTTAAATTCTTTATGTACTGTATTGACGAAATGATGGCAACATCAGCACAGTCAGTTGGGTACTTTTCCAGTCATGACCATTTCCCAAATTTAAAAGCATGTTATGACTATGTGGACTCAAACTAAGAAACATAAAATGGCAAAAGCAACAAGTTTTGTAAAATCAACAAACAGTTCCATTCTCTAAGTTATAAAATGAAAATTCTAAGAGGAAATTACAGTATTGCAAATTAAATCCCAAATAATCCTAACAGTTCTATCACAAATTTGAAAGATAGTGTTCCAAAATGAATGCTAGTCTTGACTGTCCTTATGTGCCAGAATATCTTTAAATGAATTCATAATTATCCCAAGCTAGTTTTTATCCAACCAATGAACACTTTTGTAATTCCAATGAATGTTGCAAATAATGATTCTTATCAAATTATATCTAAACATGAATAAAAGTGATTCCACCAAAACTGATATTAAAATCAGAATGAATAATTTGTTTATTAGAGCCTTATATAAAAAGCAAAGACATAACAATATAAACATGATGTGGGTCACATGTTCACTTCCAGAACTTTCTAAGGTCAAAAGGTCATGTCAACATGATTACAGATATTATCTTAAAGTACAGTATAAAACCATGGACATAAGATAGCTATCTAAACATTTGTTGACAAGTGACCATTACCTTAAACTGCAAGCTACAATCATCTAACTTTGCCAGTGCATTATCTAGTGGCAGATAAGGTAAAAAAGCTACTTACATCCATATCTGCCAGTTTATTAAGTGGTAACAGGTCAGGTTTATATAAGAACTGTTAGAAGCATATGTCTTTTGAGTAGGAATACAAATTTTTAATTTGCTGCTGCTGTTGTTATGGGCCAAAGACTTGATTCCATGCAAACAATGGCATTGATCTGGAACATTGAGTGCTTTTGACCACTCAGCCCCTTGAGGCACCCAATTTTTAATTTGATAAAATGAAGTGACAGTTGGGAATACCAATTATGATTTGATAAAATGAAGTGACATTTAAGACAGGAGATGATGATAGTAATTTTCTTCTTGATATATATTTATTAACCCTCCAGCAAACAAAGATAATCTTGGGGGTGGGGCTGTATTAGAGTCAGCTTATTCATCCATCCATGCATCACTTGTATGTATTGAATATCCACTGATTCAACTGATTTATAGTCAAGATATCTACAGTAATATATTCCGGTGGGTAATATGGTAGCAGATTTGATTATGATTAGGTTTTTTTACAGTTGGATGCAAATGAGCCAGTAGATTAGGCAGTATAAACAGACTGTACTTCTAATAGATCTGTGTGTATTCTATTACCTGATGTGAGTATGAGTATAATAACATGACCTGAAGGTCTGAATCTGTATTGTCTCTGTGTATATGTAATTACCTGTCTGTGAGTATGAACATAATAACATGGCCTGAAGGTCTGAATCTGTATTGTCTCTGTGTATATGTAATTACCTGTCTGCAAGTATGCATATAATAACATGGCCTGAAGGTCTGAATCTGTATTGTATCTGTGTATATGTAATTACCTGTCTGTGAGTATGAGTATAATAACATGGCCTGAAGGTCTGAATCTGTATTGTCTCTGTGTATATGTAATTACCTGTCTGTGAGTATGAGTATAATAACATGGCCTGAAGGTCTGAATCTATATTGTCTCTGTGTATATGTAATTACCTGTCTGCAAGTATGCATATAATAACATGGCCTGAAGGTCTGACTCTGTATTGTCTCTGTGTTTATGTAATTACCTGTCTGTGAGTATGAGTATAATAACATGGCCTGAAGGTCTGAATCTGTATTGTCTCTGTGTATATGTAATTACCTGTCTGTGAGTATGAGTATAATAACATGGCCTGAAGGTCTGAATCTGTATTGTCTCTGTGTTTATGTAATTACCTGTCTGTGAGTATGAGTATAATAACATGGCCTGAAGGTCTGAATCTGTATTGTCTCTGTGTATATGTAATTACCTGTCTGCAAGTATGCATATAATAACATGGCCTGAAGGTCTGACTCTGTATTGTCTCTGTGTATATGTAATTACCTGTCTGTGAGTATGAGTATAATAACATGGCCTGAAGGTCTGTCTCTGTATTGTCTCTGTGTATATGTAATTACAGGACCTGTCTAAATATGATTATGATGACATGGTACGAAAGTCGATGCATCTTCTGAACCGATACTACTCTGCCCACAGTAGTCTCTTCAAGAAAGCTTTGCAGTCACAGGTACAAAGTTGCACATATCTAGACTTTTAGTCAATGACAAATTTAATTACTGATCTACATGCTGATAATAACACACTATGTGATGCACAGGTATCCTTTGCTGTACACTGAACCAATTTGCTGAGTGCAGTCATTGATTGGAAACTGTGTGTAAATGAGCTGAATGAATATAAATGTACAAAGGACTAACAGTACTATTATTTTAAACAGCGTAGTAAAAGTCAGGATTGTTTGAAGCAATACTGGATCCTTGTGAGACGAATTCATTACTGCTTGTACTATTACGTGATTTGGTTCTTTATGTACAAATTAACATGCAATGAATGTATAAGACATCTAATGAAATAGATCTAGAGTTTGATTGCTATGTGACGTCTTTTTCTAATAGACGTAGCATTTATAAAAGCTATAAAATCTATTAATGCAGACAAGCTATGAATACTGTCAACCAAAGTCAACATTATTTAGATTCCATTCATGTAGATAAGCTAGGAATATTGTCAATCAAAGGCAACATTGTTTAGATTCCGTTCATGTAGACAAGCTAGGAATACTGTCAATCAAAGTCAGTATTATTTAGATTCCATTCATGTAATAGACAAGCTAGGAATACTGTCAATCAGAGTCAACATTATTTAGATTCCATTTATGTACTAGACAAACTAGGAATACTGTCAACCAAAGTCAACATTATTTAGATTCCATTTATGTAATAGACAAACTAGGAATACTGTCGACCAAAGTCAACATTATTTAGAGTCCATTCATGTAATAGACAAGCTAGGAATACTGTCAACCAAAGTCAACATTATTTAGATTCCATTCATGCAATAGACCAATTAAGAATACTGTCAATCAAAGTCAACATTATACAGATTCCAGTCATGCAATAGATCAGCTAGAAATACTGTCTGTTGAAGTGAACATTATATAGAATCCACTCCAGCTAAGAAGCTAAGAATATTGCCAATCAAAGAATGGATATTTATGAGAACATGTTTTTTGGGTTCACCATGTGAAAGGCAGGTGAGGTTTTTTTATTGTTCACCATGTCAGAGGCAGATATAAAAAAAAAATTGTTGTTGTTCACTGTATTAGAGGTAGATGAATGTTTTTGTTGTTCACTCTGTCAGAGGCTGATGATGAATTATTTTGTTCACCATTTCCACATAATAATATTACTTTTACTGTTGATATTGGATAAAAAGGTCAGAAGTCAATGTCAGTGTGTGCTTAAGGTCTGTTGATTATGGGGTCAAAGAGTTTAAGACAAAAGTCATTGTGGCTCCATGAAAAATGGGTTTCATACTATAAGTTTTGTTCTAGAGCACTTAGGGTAGATTCTGGGGTCCAAAGGTCAGTGGTCATGGTAATTGGCTTCTCTGCATTAAGTTTATTTCAAGACTGCATAACTTAGTCAAGTGTCCATGCCACTGAAAACAATTGGTTGTTAATATCCAGACTCAACCATGTCCCACTAGTACCTATGCAAATGACTATTAAATACTGCATGGACATATCTACCATGTCCCACTATTGCCTGTGCAAAAGACTGTTAACAATGGCATGGACATATCTACCATGTCCCACTATTGCCTGTGCAAAAGACTGTTAACAATGGCATGGACATATCTACCATGTCCACTATTGCCTATGCAAAATTCTGTTAGCAATGGCATGTACATATCTACCATGTCCCACTATTGCCTATGCAAAATACTGTTAACAACAATGTGGACATATCTTTCATGTCCCACTATTGCCTATGCAAATGACTGTTAACAATGGCATGGACATATCTACCATGTCCCACTATTGCCTATGCAAAATACTGTTAACAACAATGTAGACATATCTTCCATGTCCCACCATTGCCTATGCAAAAGACTGTTAACAATGGCATGAACATATCTACCATGTCCCACTATTGCCTGTGCAAAAGACTGTTAACAATGGCATGGACATATCTACCATGTCCACTATTGCCTATGCAAAATTCTGTTAGCAATGGCATGTACATATCTACCATGTCCCACTATTGCCTATGCAAAATACTGTTAACAACAATGTGGACATATCTTTCATGTCCCACTATTGCCTATGCAAATGACTGTTAACAATGGCATGGACATATCTACCATGTCCCACTATTGCCTATGCAAAATACTGTTAACAACAATGTAGACATATCTTCCATGTCCCACCATTGCCTATGCAAAAGACTGTTAACAATGGCATGAACATATCTACCATGTCCCACTATTGCCTATGCAAAAGACTGTTAACAATGGCATGGACATATCTACCATGTCCCACTATTGCCTATTCAAAAGACTGTTAACAATGGCATGGACATATCTACCATGTCCCACTATTGCCTATTCAAAAGACTGTTAACAATGGCATGGACATATCTACCATGTCCCACTATTGCCTATTCAAAAGACTGTTAACAATGGCATGGACATATCTACCATGTCCCACTATTGCCTATTCAAAAGACTGTTAACAATGGCATGGACATATCTACCATGTCCCACTATTGCCTATTCAAAAGACTGTTAACAATGGCATGGTCATATTATCTACCATTCACATACTCTTGGGTTTGTTCAAATTTTGATAGTCATGAACAAGGAGGGTATATCTTAATACCATTAACAGATGAGCTGATGTTTTCCTGAATCCTCAATCATATCAGAACTGAGATCTTGATTTAAAATATTGTAAGGAATATAACCATCACATATATGATTATAATTAATAAAACTGTTGCACATAATAATCAAAATGTGTCTAATTAATTTTTCAGGTTCTGGTCTCAGATGCCTCAGTAAAAGTGTTCAAAAGCATGAATAAGCGATTACGTGTCCTGAGGCGACTTTCCACCTCCAAACTGGTGGATGCAGAGGCACGAAAATTGTGTGACATCTTGGATAATTTGATACAGTAAGTTCTTTTTATAGGGATGAAGTGGTTTAGTTTCTAGTATTGCACTATGTTTTGTCCTCTCATTTTGAAGTGCTTTAGCTTTTAATATGGGGACCATGTTTTATCTCCAATTCTGAAGTATTTTTGCCTCATGTACTGGAACCATGTTTTATCCTCCCATTCTAAAA
Source organism: Sinohyriopsis cumingii (assembly GCA_028554795.2). Taxonomy (NCBI): domain Eukaryota; kingdom Metazoa; phylum Mollusca; class Bivalvia; order Unionida; family Unionidae; genus Sinohyriopsis; species Sinohyriopsis cumingii. The sequence goes on along the minus strand of CM068828.1, from coordinate 154,355,588 downwards.
TGTTTTGCCTCTAATATTAGGACCATGTTTTAGTCTCCCATTCTGAAGTGTTTTAGCTTTTAGTATTGGGACCAAGTTTTATCCTCCCATTCTGAAGTGTTTTGCCTCTAGTATCGGACAACCATGTTTTATCCTCCCATTCAGAATCAACCCTTGTTGTTATTAATGTATGCAATGCAGGAAGTAGGTGTGTGGGTGTCATTATTAATGTATGCAATGCAGGAGAAGGTGTGTGGATGTTTTTTGTTAATGTATGCAATGCAGGAAGTAGGTGTGTGGGTGTCATTATTAATGTATGCAATGCAGGAAGTAGGTGTGTGGATGTCGTTATTGATGTATGCAGTGCAGGAAGTAGGTGTGTGGGTGTCATTATTAATGTATGCAATGCAGGAAGTAGGTGTGTGGATGTCATTATTAATGTATGCAATACAGGAAGTAGGTGTGTGGGTGTCATTATTAATGTATGCAATGCAGGAAGTAGGTGTGTGGATGTCATTATGAATGTAATATTACAATGCAGGAAGTAGGTGTGTGGGTATCATTATTAATGTATGCAATGCAGGAAGTAGGTGTGTGGGTGTCCTCAGGCTTGAGGTTTACAATCTTGTATCATGATATCAATCCACAGGAGATAAATGTAAGTAGTCCATGATATCAATACACAATGTAAATAGTCCATTATGATGTTATGATTGTTGCAGGAAAATGTATTGTTAATTATTTTTTTGTTCTTTGTTAAAGTATGATGGTTGTTGTCATTTTGAACCTTCTCTTCCCGTTGTGCCATAATAGACCTGATCCAAAACCTTCTCTTCCCATTGTGCCATAATAGACTTAATCCAAAACCTTCTCTTCCCATTGTGCCATAATAGACCTGATCCAAAACCTTCTCTTCTGATTGTGCCATCATAGACTTGATCTTGATCCAAAACCTTCTCTTCCCATTGTGCCATAATAGACTTGATCCAAAACCTTCTCTTCTGATTGGACCATCATAGACTTGATCCAAAACCTTCTCTTCCCATTAGGCCACAATAGACCTGATCCAAAACCTTCTCTTCTGATTGGGCCATCAGACTTGATCCAAAACCTTCTCTTCCCATTGGGCCACAATAGACCTGATCCAAACCTTCTCTTACCATTAGGCCACAATAGACCTAATCCAAAACCTTCTCTTCTGATTGGGCCATCAGACTTGATCCAAAACCTTCTCTTCCCATTGGGCCACAATAGACCTGATCCAAAACCTTCTCTTCCCATTGTGCCATAATAGACCTGATCCAAAAACCTTCTCTTCCCATTGTGCCATAATATACCTGATCCAAAACCTTCTCTTCTGATTGGGCCATCATAGGCTTGATCTAAAACCTTCTCTTCCCATTAGGCCACAATAGACCTGATCCAAAACCTTCTCTTCCCATTGGGCCATAATATACCTGATTCAAAACCAACATATAAAAGATAAACACCCATGGATATTGTGATTGTACTAAGATATTACTTTATTATTCTGGCAAATTTTGTTTTTACATTACACTGCAAAAACTGATATTTCAATTTAATTTTTTTATTTATGTCTTTGATCCTTAAATTTGAGGTTCTGATTATCATCCTAGCTAATTGAAAGAAAATGTCTCATACAAGTTGGAAATTTCATTTTAATTGGTTCTGTGTCCTAATGTATTTATTGCAAAATTTAAAAGCCACAAACATTTATGTTGCATCAGTTAGATACCTTGTTACTATCTATACACAAATGTTTATGTTACACCAATTAGATACATTGTTGCCATCTATATGCAAAAATGTTTATGTTACACCAATTAGATACCTTGTTACCATCTATACGCAAATGTTTGTTACACCAGTTAGATACCTTGTTGCCATCTATACACAAATGTTTATGTTACACCAGTTAGATACCTTGTTACCATCTATGCACAAATGTTTATGCTACACCAATTAGATACCTTGTTGCCATCTATATGCAAATGTTTGTTACACAAGTTAGATACATTGTTGCCATCTATACACAAAAATGTTTATGTTACACCAATTATATACATTGTTACCATCTATACACAAATGTTTATGTTACACCAGTTAGATACATTGTTGCCATCTATACACAAACGTTTGTTACACCAATTAGATACCTTGTTACCATCTATACACTAATGTTTGTTACACCAGTTAGATACATTGTTGCCATCTGTACACAAATGTTTATGTTACACCAGTTAGATACACTGTTGCCATCTATACACAAAAATGTTTATGTCACACCAGTTAGATACATTGTTGCCATCTGTACACAAATGTTTATGTTACACCAGTTAGATACACTGTTGCCATCTATACACAAAAATGTTTATGTCACACCAATTAGATACATTGTTGCCATCTATATGCAAATGTTTTTGTTACACCAATTAGATACCTTGTTACCATCTATACACAAATGTTTGTTACACCAGTTAGATACATTGTTGCCATCTATACACAAATGTTTATGTTACACCAATTAGATACCTTGTTGCCATCTATACACAAAAATGTTTGTGTTACACCAATTAGATACATTGTTGCCATCTATACACAAATGTTTATGTTACACCAATTATATACCTTGTTGCGATCTATTCACAAATGTTTATATTACACCAGTTAGATACCTTGTTGCTATCTATACACAAATGTTTATGTTACACCAGTTAGATACACTGTTGCCATCTATACACAAATATTTATGCTATCAATTAGATACCTTGTTACCATCTATGTACAAATGTTTATGTTACACCAATTAGATGCATTGTTGCCATCTATACGCAAATGTTTATGCTACACCAATTAGATGCATTGTTGCCATCTATACGCAAATGTTTATGTTACACCAATTAGATACATTGTTGCCATCTATACACTAATATTTATGCTACCAATTAGATACCTTGTTACCATCTATGTACAAATGTTTGTTACACCAATTATATACTTTGTTGCGATCTATACACAAATGTTTGTTACACCTATTAAATACCTTGTTGCAATCTATACCCAAATGTTTATGTTACATCTATTAGATACCTTGTTACCATATATACAAAAAAACCTGCAAGCAACACAGACAATTGAGTTTGTAAAATGCTTTGGTTGCTTGTGCTTGTATCATCACTGATGATCAATTATTCATTTTGCAACTTATGATCTGTTTCAGCATGTGTCATCTTGAAGGAGATGAGGGAGAACCTCACAGGATGAACCAGGATATCCTTTACCATAATGGTACATGCTAATTATAATTAATTATAATTAGAGTCATTTTAACAGAATATTTTATGCCACATGTATGAGCCTTGCAGATTGCAGAACAATTTCACAAAGTTAGCTTTTACAAAGGAGGTTCTTAAGGCAAAATCAGAATCAAGAAATAAAAGTCAAATGACTACAGTGATTGTAAATCTACATTAAATACAATTTAAAACAATTGTAAATTCTTAGATAATATATTTCTGTAGCACAATATAACTTTATAAATTTTGTTGTAAAATAAAAAATAATATGAATATGCTAGCACCCCAAGACAGAAATATCCATTCAGAATACTAGATTATATAATCTTACCTGTGTGGGAGTGGGCATTCAGAATACTAGATTATATAATCTTCCCCATGTGTGAGTGGGCAAAGCAGAAATATCCACTTATAATACTAGATTATATAATCTTCCCCATGTGTGTGTGTGTGTATGTTTGTGTGTGTGTGCATGTTTGGGTGTGACAAAAAAATCCAGGAACAAGAATGAATGATATAATCTTCAATGTATGTATTTGGGAGAGACAGAAAAATCCAGAAACAAGAAAACTGAATTAAGTAATCTACCATGTGTGTGTGTGTGTGTGTGTGTGTGTGTGTGCAAGACTTAAAATCTAGAAACAAAAATGGATTATATAATCTTCCCTCTGTATGTGTGTGTGTGTGTGTCTGTACCATTAACGAATCATACATAAACTTCGGCAGCAAGGGGAGTTGGATGTTTCTATTCTGTCTATGGAATCTTTGGAAATATTGAGAGTCTGATGTTTCTATTCTGCCTGTGGAAAATAGGTATTCAGAATTATTTTATTTTAAATTTAACAATCATAGTTCAATATTTCTAATATATGTCAATGAATTAAGCTTGTATTTTTTGTTACAGGTGTTATAGAAGACACCCTGACTATCCTGTCTCAGGAGATTGATGTATGTATCTGTTGTAACATTATATATACACCTCCTCCTTGATAACTCATGCACAATGGGGTCCTCAAATATAGACCACACTATAAGTGAGGATGCGAGTTACTGAGGGACCTCCAAAAATTGAAAAAATCCGCTTAGACATCGCGAAAACTGTTCGGGTGGGGGACTAGTGAACTGGGCTGTTTAATGACTGAATCCTCATTTTACAATCAAGTCGATAATAATTGTTAATAACGAGCTTTTTCTAATGAAGTTGTTCGTTATTCTGAATAAATAACATTTATTTTCAAAATGTCCAACATGTGAAAGATTGTTCCAACTGGTTTCAACAACTGTCACAAGTAAGTGAAAACACCTGTGTATTATGTCACTGCTTTTTGTTTTGTTGATTAGTCTGTTTTCCAGAGTGATATTTAATAGTTTAGTGCCAAGTCAGGAGTCAAACTAGCAGGGAACTAGACTAACTGTTGAAACACCACCAAACAAGATTCCTTTTTTTAAAAAAACTGGTGACATTTATTTCGTGAGACAAGTTGAAATTCAATTTTTGTATTGTTCAGTTAGTACAATATTGATGTCGTGATTTCATTGGAAGTAACAGTGAAACTTCTTATCAACCTTGAGGATATCTCTAAGTGCCAGTTCAGGAATTCTCTGAAAATTGCTTGCCCACAATAGTCCGTATCTGTGAAACCAAGCTCTTTACTTTATGAAATATTAGTTTCGCTTGGTTGCCTTGCTATTTTTTATCACAGTTATGAATGAGTCAGTTAATTTTAGGTAGTTTAATTATGTTAATACATAATAACATTTATAACAGTGTTTGATTGATCAACTGAAGTGAGTTCACCCAAAAGATGAGCGGGACCACTAGAATTTAAGTATGTAGGATTTGCATGCCTTTAACTTTTCTTTTATTCCATCTCCTTTATTTGATTCAAAAGATGTAATTAATATGATAATACAAAGGAAGCCAGCTTTTAATTCAGTGCAACAATACAACAAATACTTCTGCAAGTCAGTTATCAAAACACTGATAATATTACGATCTGAGAGATGATTTTATACCAGATCTCCTTAATAGCACTGCCATGTTCAAGTTCATAAAACTTGAAATAAAACTGATGAATGACAAACAATTTATAAAAGCATGAAGGTAAAAGTAATATGATCATTTTTATGCATATATATTGACATACATACATTTATATTGACATACATGCATATATATTGATATACATACATGTATATTATGTACTGCATTATTTTGATCCAGACACAAGGAATATACCACGATGAGCATTGATGATGAACCAATCTCTTGTATACTAAGATTTAAGAATTTTATCAAGAAAAACTGAGATCATCTTTTAAATGTATTGCAAGATTTTCCTGTTGATAAAAACTTTAAATTAGTGGGAATTACTGTATATAATTGTGAATTTATGTTGCATCACAGATGCAAATAGAATTTTTGACAAATACCTTAAGTTTACATGCAAATAAACAACCTTAAACTTATTAAACAGTCCTCAAAATTAAAGTATGTTCCTCTCTTAAATATATTGTTTATACATAAAAATTCTACATAATATTTTTCTTTTACAAAACACACATTAAATCTCTCTATTTTGTATGCAATATATAACAAGCTGCCGTCTTGTAACAAAATTTGATATGTGTAAACCATGTAAATGCACATGTACTCAAGATGTCAGAAAGCGGTTCAACTTAAGTTTTAAAATCACATCTTCAGTACTAGTGATTAACAGAGCATCAAGGTGCATAATGTGTGTGTTTGTGATTTGGATTTATTTTTAACGTAGCTTTAACAATTTTTCAGTCATATCGCTATGTTGTCTGCAGTGTGACAGTTCATATTATGTCTATCACTGGGGCATCATGCTACAGACATGTAGTATGATGTCTCACCCAGTCACGTTATCCTGGCCGACCAGTCCTAACACTAACGTCTTAATGCTGAGTGTCAAGCGAGGCAGCTGTTAGTACCATTTTTGTAATTCTTTTGTATGACTCGGCCGGGGATTGAACCCACAACCTCCCGCATCTGAGGTGGATGCTCTAACCACTTGGCCACCGGAGCGGTATCAAGGTGTATAAAGTGACAGATTTAAAATAATATAGATTCAAAGATTGAACTAAAAAGTATGTTTTGGGTATAAACTAACTTGGCAAAATACAGTACTTTTTGGCAATGAGAACTAACTTTGAATTAGGTATTAATAATATTCTACCAGGTGCAAAGAATATATTAGGAAATTTAATCTGTACTTTTTTTGGCAGCACATGGTTTTTATATTTTTGTTTTGGAGAACATAATCAGAAAATGATTGTGTACTCCGTTGACTTTGGGATAAAAATAAGTCCCAAAAACAGTTGTCAAAGTAAAGATAAATGAACTTGACTTGCATCAATTGCTAAAATAAATATTTGCATTTCAGGAGTGGATATGAGTTTCAATATCCCTGATATATATATATATATATATATATATATATATATATATATATATATATATATATATAGAGAGAGAGAGAGAGAGAGAGAGAGAGAGAGAAAGAGAGAGAGAGAGAGGCTTCTATTACAAAAGTGGCACATTTTTGGACAAAGGAGTAATTTTTCAAACATAACAGAAAGGCATGCTGGTACAAGTATTTTTCAGTCAAACAAAATGGGAATACTGGTATAAGCATTTTTTTCAATGCTGTTTGACACAAGCTCTCATTCCTTTAAGTATTCTATATTGAATCAAACAGTAATTATGAAGATTAATGGAATGTAGCACAGTTTTAAGTATATTTTTTAACGATCTGGACAGTGTGTAGGGATGCTGGAAAGGTCAGAGGGGAAAGCAATTTGAGAATAAATATGGTAGGAACATCCCTTTATTTATATGTTATGTCATTACTTAGTGCCAAAGTCAAACTTAAGGATTATTAGAAATATAAACCGCTTAGCTGTATATAAAAATTAATATTAGGTAATGTTGTCACAAGCCATGAAATAGTCCCAAAAATCAATGTCTGAATCACACTAGCCAGAAGTAATGAACTGATAAAGATGATACAGTCATCATTGATTTCAAAATACAGTCATCATTGATTTCACAATACAGTCATCATTAATTTCACAATACAGTCATCATTGATTTCACAACACAGTCATCATTGATTTCACAGTGTCATTTTAGAGATTGGGAAGAAAATTAACAAATGTAGCTATCATATGATAAATCTGGCATATGAGATGTTTTGGGAATCATTGACCATTTTATTATGATGAAATATTAAACAGGATTAAATGCACCAGGGGTTTACAAAGAACATTTTTTAATCAGTAATATGATTACTGCTCCCAATAACACATTTCAAGTTGCTTCTGTGAATGAGAATGTAGAATGGTGGGTGTTACAATTTTGAAAATTTCATCATAGAAAATTCACAGAAGTATACAACTAAGTTAACATCATACAATTTTTCATTGACAAGGGATACAGAGAATGGAAAAATTAATTTCATGTTGGTTTTTATGTAACATACTCAAGAACACCAATGATCAAATTACAGGGGTATAAATATAAAGTGAGGTGTATATATACGCCTGTAATTTCATCATTGTTGTTCTACATTCTCGTTCACAGAAGCAACTTGAAATGTGTTATTGGGAGCAGTAATCATATTACTGATTAAAAAATGTTCTTTGTAAACCACTGGTGCATTTAATGACTGGTGGCAATCAAACATACAATCAGTACTGATGTGCAATATTTAGCATAATTAACGATTTTAATGGTTTTCAAAGTACGAAAGTGCACCATTCACTCATGATTAAGGGACACACTATCATGAATCAGGTTTCTTGTGATTTTTTTTTTTTTTAACTATAATGATTTAAAAATGATATGTCACATTAAATAAAGATTAAAAGTAGTGAATCATGTTTCTGTAAGAGCAAATCCTAAATTTTAATGCAATAAACAAGCAATGTCAATTAGTGGAGTTGATCAGAATTTGCCATGTCATGTGACTAATGGTATTTCCTTGTTTCTAAAATAAGATTTATAGTCAAGGACTTCATTTGTATATTTTTGTGCCGATTAATATTGTAATTGGTGAGTAAATGCAATTTAAATATAGAAAATCCATATTTTTGATAAACTGGTGATTCTTGGTCATATGTTTTTGCTGAAATGACGACTATGAGCTTAAGAAGTGAACACCTGGCAGTAAGTTATTTTTAGCGTTTAGCCTTGTTCCAATGTTTGATGTTTGCTCTAATATTCGTCATTTTGGTATAACCTTGATAACAATAATATGGACTAATTAAAAGAATGGCATATTCCCATATATATTATCAAAAATCATTGAAGTGTACTATTTAAATTTTAAAATGACTTCACATCACAACCATGGGATGTAGAGCACATGTTTACAATGTCAGAGATGCTGTTACATACAACTGTCAATTTAACTGATCGTCTGCTTTAATTCTGCAAAAAAAACTAGTGATTTGGTTCATAATTATTTTCTAGATTCATTCTTGCAGCTGTATAAGTGACATTTATGTGCATACAGACTTTGTTGTAGTAGTACTGGGAATCTTGATAGAGTCGATCATGCAAGGTGTCAAAAGGTGTCATCATGTGGTAAAGGGTTTGGTGTCAAAAGGTGTCATCATTCAGTAAAGGCTTAATACAAATCATTTAATTGGCATTTAAATATCAATGTACTGCCTAAACTAGGTGTAAGTGAGATCTTCATTTAATTGGCATTTAAATATCAATGTACTGCCTAAACTAGGTGTAAGTGAGATCTTCACTGAAATTGGCATTTAAATATCAATGTACTGCCTAAACTAGGTGTAAGTGAGATCTTCTTTGAAATTGGCATTTAAATATCAATGTACTGCCTAAACTAGGTGTAAGTGAGATCTTCATTGAAATTGGCATTTAAATATCAATGTACTGCCTAAACTAGGTGTAAGTGAGATCTTCATTGATCAAAATTTCCTTGAATATGTTTAATTATGGTGTACTAGAATGTCATTTGGAAAGAAAATGTAATCAATTTTATATGACTTCTTATTAAAAATTGATAATTTCAAAATGTTAATTAAAATTTCCAGGTCCTATGTACTGTTTTTGATCATAAAATGAGTGATATATCAATGTTTTGGTTACCAATTTTGATCTTAAAGAAATAGGGATCAGTATTTTTTTGGTATTTTCTGGTGAAAGAAAATGGGATCCCGGCTTGACCACTCATTATAAGTGGGTTCATGAGTTATCAGGGCACAAGTTATCGAGGGTGGTTGTGTGTGTGTGTGTGTGTGTGTGTGTGTGTGTGTGATTTGGATTTTTAATGTAGCTTTAACCATTTTTCAGTCATATCACTACGATGTCTGCAGTGTGACAGTTTATATTATGTCTAGCACTGGGGCATCATGCCACAGACATGTAGAATGATGTTCCACCCAGTCACATTATCCTGACACCAGTCCGACCAGTCCTAACACTAACCTCTTAAAGCTGAGCGCCAAGCGAGGCAGCTGTTAGTACCATTTTTTAAACTATTTTATATGACTCGGCTGTGGTTTGAACCCACGACCCCCCACATCCAAGGCAGATGCTCTAACCACTAGGCCATCGGAGTGGTCCAAGTTCTCAAGGGAGTGGTGTATATATATATATATATATATATATATATATATATATATATATATATATATAACTATAACTTGGCATCTGTCCATCTATGGGAGACGATGGTGTAGCTTCAGAGCAAGTTGTTGTTTTGCTTTCTTCCTGGCTCTCTTTTCAGCATGCTTTATGTTCCTGTCTTCCTCAGCTTTTATATATATATATATATATATATATATATATATATATATATATATATATATATATATATATTGTCAGTTCTTTTTGGTCAGTGTTGATATGTAACTTGCATCTTTGAATTGTCAGTGTGTACATTGTACTCAACTGATGACTGTGACTCTAGCATTGGAAATCATGATAAACTGTAGAGTACATTTGATTCTAGCTCTTCAGAGTTAACTCTAGCATTGGAAATCTTGATGAACTGTAGAATACATTTGATTCTAGCTCTTCATAGATAACTCTAGCATTGGAAATCATGATGAACTGTAGAGTACATTTGATTCTAGCTCTTCAGAGTTAACTCTAGCATTGGAAATCATGATGAACTGTTGAGTACATTTAATTCTAGTTCTTCATAGTTAACTCTAGCATTGGAAATCATGATGAACTGTAGAGTACATTTGATTCTAGCTCTTCAGAGTTAACTCTAGCATTAAAAATCATGATGAACTGTAGAGTACATTTGATTCTAGCTCTTCAGAGTCAACTCTAGCATTGGAAATCATGATGAACTGTTGAGTACATTTGATTCTAGTTCTTCATAGTTAACTCTAGCATTGGAAATCATGATGAACTGTAGAGTACATTTGATTCTAGCTCTTCAGAGTTAACTCTAGCATTAAAAATCATGATGAACTGTAGAGTACATTTGATTCTAGTTCTTCAGAGTTAACTCTAGTATGGGAAATCAATATGAACTGTAGAGTACATTTGATTCTAGTTCTACAGCATTAACTGTAACATTGAAAATCATGATGAACTGTAGAGTACTTCTGATTCAAATTCTGTAAATGCAAAGCAAAATATATATGCAGGTTCAGCAATAAGAAAAATCCCAAGAGAGTTGCATGTAGGAGATACACAAGTAACTGTTTGTCTCAAGCAGGAAAAATACACAGGCTTTGCCATCAAAAGGCATAGCCCAACTATGAATAAGCAATTTTTCTTTGTGACCAGGATAATTAGACAGGGTTACTCAGTAATGGAATTAATGTAAATGTTCATATAAGCTTTTGTTTCTATGTGGTCAGAATCAGCATGCAGGGTTACAGCGTGTGTTCCAGAAGACATTCACATTGCTGAAAATGATGGCTTGTGGAAATGTCACAGTGCAGGGTCATCTCTTCAACCATCTGGACCTGTTGCTGTCCAAGGCAGCAGCAGTGCAGGAAATGGCAGAGGCACTTACTGAGGTACAATATGTAAACATGTACAATAATAATCAGCTGGAAAATTTGTATTTACAGTTGGATATTTTTAAAAAGACCACATCTGTCAAAAACTGCACCATTTAAATGAAATAGCCATTAGTTTCCACAGAACACTTGTCTTGATTGATCTAATTCCCAAATCAATCAAATGTTGAATACAAGCAGTGTTTAAATTTGCTTGCATATTTATTTTATTTTTGTTTACAAAATAATTATTGATATTCTCATGTATGAGAATCTTTATGTTCTAGCAAATTAAACAATGATATTTTTGTCCATATAATTTAATGTAAATTAACAAACCTTAATTGGAGTCAATATCTTTTAATGTGGCTCATTTCACATTATAAATTTATAGCTTGTAGCAACTACAAATTAATACCTAATGAATTAAAATTGTCGCTGTGCTCTGAAGAATGATATACTATCTGCTTTAAAGCTGCATTTCCTTGCAAAATTAATAAATGGAGATGCAGGCATAACTTAAATATGTAGCCCTTAATTAGTAAAGGGAGATACAGGCATAACATAAATATGTAGCCCTTAATTAGTAAAGGGAGATATAGGCATGACATAAATATGTAGCCCATAATTAGTAAAGGGAGATATAGGCATGACATAAATATGTAGCCCATAATTAGTAAAGGGAGATATAGGCATGACATAAATATGTAGCCCATAATTAGTAAAGGGAGATATAGGCATGACATAAATATGTAGCCCATAATTAGTAAAGGGAGATATAGGCATGACATAAATATGTAGCCTATAATTAGTAAAGGGAGATGTAGGCATGACATAAATATGTAGCCCTTAATTAGTAAAGGGAGATGTAGGCATGACATAAATATGTAGCCCTTAATTAGTAAAGGGAGATATAGGCATGACATAAATATGTAGCCCTTAATTAGTAAAGGGAGATATAGGCATGACATAAATATGTAGCCCGTAATTAGTAAAGGGAGATATAGGCATAACATAAATATGTAGCCCTTAATTAGTAAAGGGAGATATAGGCATAACATAAATATGTAGCCCTTAATTAGTAAAGGGAGATATAGGCATAACATAAATATATAGCCCTTAACTAGTAAAGGGAGATACAGGCATAACTTAATTAGGTAACCCTTTTCATGAAGGATAATGAAGATTATGTGGCAAGAATTTACACCAGATCAAAAAGAGGAATCACCTGAGGTCCCCCATATATGAGAGCTTAAGGCATAAATAATGCTGCCATACATGTCATAATAAAGAGTTGATGTAAATAAGGTCCCCATACATGTCACAATAGGGAGATGATGTAAATAAGGTCCCCATACATATCACAATAAGGAGTTGATGTAAATAAGATCCCCATACATGTCATGATAAGGAGTTGATGTAAATAAGGTCACCATACATGTCACAATAAGGAGTTGATGTAAATAAGGTTTCCATACATGTCATGATAAGGAGTTGATGTAAATAAGGTCCCCATGCATATCACAAAATGGAGTTGATGTAACTAAGGTTTCCATACATGTCACAAAAAGGAGGTTATGCAAATAAGGTTCCCATACATATGACAATAAGGAATTGATGTAAATAAGGTCCCCATACACATCACAATAAGGAGTTGTTGTAAATAAGGTCCCCATACACATCACAATAAGGAGTTGTTGTAAATAAGGTCCTCATACATATCACAATAAGAAGTTGATGTAAATAAGGTCCCCATACATATCATGATAAGGAGTCGATGTAAATAAGGTCCCCATACATGTCACAAAAAGGAGTTGATGTAAATAAGGTCCCCATACATATTACAATAAGGAGTTGATGTAAATAAGGTCCCCATACATGTCACAATAAGGAGTTGATGTAAATAAGGTCCCCATACATGTCACAATAAGGAGTTGATGTAAATAAGGTCCCCATACATATCATGATAAGGAGTCAATGTAAATAAGGTCCCCATACATGTCATAATAAGGAGTTGATGTAAATAAGGTCCCCATACATGTCACAAAATGGAGTTGATGTAAATAAGGTCCCCATACATGTCACAATAAGGAGTTGATGTAAATAAGGTCCCCATACATGTCACAATAAGGAGTTGATGTAAATAAGGTCCCCATACGTATCATGATAAGGAGTCGATGTAAATAAGGTCCCCATACATGTCACAATAAGGAGTTGATGTAAATAAGGTCCTCATACATGTCACAATAAGGAGTTGATGTAAATAAGGTCCCCATACATATCATGATAAGGAGTCGATGTAAATAAGGTCCCCATACATGTCACAATAAGGAGTTGATGTAAATAAGGTCCCCATACATATCATGATAAGGAGTTGATGTAAATAAGGTCCCCATACATGTCACAATAAGGAGTTGATGTAAATAATGTACTCATACATGTCACAATAAGGAGGTGATGTGAATAAGCTAGGCTGATTTTAAGTATTATATAGACTCACTTTTAAGTCAGGTCCCACAGACCACTGCACAGTTTGTTAGGAGCAGTTAGTAGAACAAGCAACATTAACCTTGTTCTCCTGGCACATTATGCAATTTTCAGATCAGGGTCTATGTTGTATGCAATTGTCAGATCAGGGTCTATGTTTGCAGTCATTATGCAATTGTCAGATCAGGGTCTATGTTGTTTGCAGTTGGGCTTGACTTACTAGTACATACATGTGGTGTGTTGCTCATAATTCATATGCTAACAATGTAGTCAGATTGGCAGTCAGATTGGTAGTCAGATTGGCATTCAGATTGGTAGTCAGATTGGCAGTCAGATTGGTAGTCAGATTGGCAGTCAGATTGGTAGTCAGATTGGTAGTCAGATTGGCAGTCAGATTGGTAGTCAGATTGGTAGTCAGATTGGCAGTCAGATTGGTAGTCAGATTGGCAGTCAGATTGGTAGTCAGATTGGCACATGCAAACATACAAAGCTTACCTATACTTAACTTGAGGATTAACAAAAAGAAAAGTGCTGAGCATGTGCACTCATTGCCTAACTATCAGTTAAGAGTTTAGCATTTTTTTTATTGAGTTTATCATGGTATAAACTGTCAGTTGCTGACTCATACAGCAAATAATGCCCAAAGGTGTTACTTTTCTGCTGTCTGATCTATAAGATAGATATAATTAGTTTATTAGTACATATAACCTCTGATCAACATTGTCTTCAGCTTTTAACACATTATTATTGTACCCCAATTTATTTACTGGAACAATTATGATCCAACTCAAAATTATTTAATTCCTTGCACTTTATATTCAACTTACTGAGCATTTATTTTATTTGGAGAATTTTGTCATTGGTAACATTGCCGTTTTATTTTAACTGAAGCTGACTAGCCAGAGGTATAGTCACAGGAGTCCAATGTTTTATCAATAAAATATGACAAATTTTTTTGACAACATCGTTACACTAAATAACCTTATCTGTATATATACTTTTAGTACATATATGGTTATTTTGTTCTGTCACAAATTTTTGCCATTTTCTATTGATCAAACATCCAACTTCTGTGTTATAGACCCTAATGTCGCTAAAGCATCTACTCCAGATCTACTTGCGTATTGTTTCCAGTTTCATTACATTGTTATTTGCATCTGTATTCTTGTGCACAATTTGACACATTAACTAATTTAGTTATTTTTCATTTACCAAATTACATCAGATCATAGAAATAGTGATGTAATGAAACAGAAAACAATATCGAACACCTAAATTCCCATAGTAGATGCAGTACTGCATCTTGTATCTAGACTGAAAGAGGGGGTGGTATGATTTAGAATAACGACGCAGAGTAATGTGTAGTGATTTTCAAAACTTCAAAGAGCAGCTCTAAATTTGGTCTGAAAATATCACTCCTCATTAGTTTGGTTAAAACTAATATGATGACATATAAAAACCAATAAAATATCCATCTAACTTCCACTGAAATAATTAGGAATGGCCAAGATAGTCACCATAATTTTGATGATCCAGGCTGGGTATGCTTTTCCTCCCAATATTGCTCTCACCAAATCATTTCCTTCATATTCTTCATAATCTCTATTTGGCATTTCTACTGACTTAAAAGAAATGTTATTGAAAATATTCTCATCTGTCCATTCCACGGAAGTCCATTTTTTTTTGGTCGAGGTTGCAGAACCATTTGCATGCTCTTTTTGTTTGTGGAGAAAATTAGGCTCAGCTGCTGAAATTGCATGCATATATTGAACAATCATATTATGTCTTCTTTCGCTATCATCCAGTCAATATAATCGTTAATTACATATTTCGGTTTTTATGGCAGATTGGCAACTGGTGATTGTTACAAGTCAACAGAGTATGTAGTTTATAACAGTAATGGATAAAAACATTAGAACAAAGTCATTCAAAGCTTTTATAGCAGGTACATTTTGTTGGCCAGAATATATATATATATATCCAGATTAATATATTTACCCATATTAATCCAAAACTACTCAGGTTAAGTACACAAGTATTGAATGAAAGATCCCTATGAACTTTTATACAGTATTCATATCATTTTTTTAATTTATTTACCTTTATTTATATTTCATTAGTATTGTGAGGAAGTTTGTATAATGAATTTTCATTAACATTTTATGAATATAATATAATGGTATAGAAATATTCTAAACATTTTTAATAAATATCTTATTGGTGCATCAAAGTGCTTGAATTGTTCATTTCAAGAACTTTTAAGAAATTATCAAAGTTCATAAAAGTTCATCAGTGTGTTTGTGAACTTAGTTGTGGAACTTTCATGAACATTTGTTTATGAACTCAAATGATGAAACTGATCATGAACATCTGAAGAACAGTTAATCAATTCATGAACAGTTCATGAATGTTCATGAAGTCATGAATTTATTCTTGCAGGACACATTAGAAAACCTTTGAGAATCCCTATAACATTGATCCCCATGACATAATGAAAATATCTCCCTGCATGTATAGTACAACAAAGACAATTATGATATTTATAAAAATAATAGTTATGACAACAGCAATGTATTAATAGATTATAATGTGAAAATTAATGAATACGATGTGGATAATAATGATAGCACAGATGTACCTAATGTTAATACACTTTCTAGTAAATATGTCACGATGAATCAAGCACTCATATCTTGAAACACAAGGATTGATTAAAATGGTTTTAATATATAAGTCATACTAATTTCCAATGAATTAAGTCAATCCTCCCTTTTGGTCTGAATCTTCATTCTTGTTCTTCACAAGAATCATGGATATAGTTATGTCTTGACAAGAATCATGGATATAGTCATGTCTTGACAAGAATCATGGATATAGTCATGTCTTGACAAGAATCATGGATATAGTCATGTCTTGACAAGAATCATGGATATAGCCATGCCTTGACAAGAATCATGGATATAGTCATGTCTTGACAAGAATCATGGATATAGTCATGTCTTGACAAGAATCATGGATATAGCCATGCCTTGACAAGAATCATGGATATAGCCATGTCTTGACAAGAATCATGGATATAGCCATGCCTTGACAAGAATCATGGATATAGCCATGTCTTGACAAGAATCATGGATATAGCCATGCCTTGACAAGAATCATGGATATAGTCATGTCTTGACAAGAATCATGGATATAGCCATGCCTTGACAAGAATCATGGATATAGTCATGTCTTGACAAGAATCATGGATATAGCCATGCCTTGACAAGAATCATGGATATAGTCATGTCTTGACAAGAATCATGGATATAGCCATGCCTTGACAAGAATCATGGATATAGTCATGTCTTGACAAGAATCATGGATATAGCCATGCCTTGACAAGAATCATGGATATAGTCATGTCTTGACAAGAATCATGGATATAGCCATGCCTTGGCAAGAATCATGGATATAGTCATGCCTTGACAAGAATCATGGATATAGTCATGTCTTGACAAGAATCATGGATATAGTCATGCCTTGACAAGAATCATGGATATAGCCATGCCTTGACAAGAATCATGGATATAGCCATGTCTTGACAAGAATCATGGATATAGCCATGCCTTGACAAGAATCATGGATATAGCCATGCCTTGACAAGAATCATGGATATAGTCATGCCTTGACAAGAATCATGGATATAGCCATGTCTTGACAAGAATCATGGATATAGCCATGCCTTGACAAGAATCATGGATACAGTCATGTCTTGACAAGAATCATGGATATAGCCATGTCTTGACAAGAATCATGGATATAGCCATGCCTTGACAAGAATCATGGATATAGCCATGTCTTGACAAGAATCATGGATATAGTCATGTCTTGACAAGAATCATGGATACAGTCATGTCTTCACAAGAATCATGGATATAGTCATGTCTTTACAATAATCATGAATATAGTCATGTATTCACAAGAATAAAGGATACAGTCATGTCTTCACAAGAATCATGGATATAGTGATGTCTTTACAAGAATCATGCATATAGACATATATTCACAAGAATCATGGATACAGTCATGTCTTCACAAGAATCATGGATATAGTCATATCTTGACAAGAATCATGGATATAATCATGTCTTGAAAAGAACAATGGATACATTCATGTCTTGACAAGAATCATGGATATAATCATGTCTTCACAATAATCATGGATACAGTCATGTCTTGACAAGAATCATGGATATAGTCATGTCTTTACAAGAATCATGGATATGGTCATGTCTTCACAAGAATCATGGATACAGTCAACTCTTCACAATAATCATGGATGCAGTCATGTCTTCCTAAGAATCATGGATACAGTCATGTGTTCACAAGAATAATTAATACAGTCATGTCTTCACAAGAATCATGGATACAGTCATGTCTTCACAAGAATCATGGATACAGTCAAGTCTTCACAAGAATCATGGATACAGTCAACTCTTCACAAGAATCATGGATACAGTCATGTCTTCCTAAGAATCATGGATGCAGTCATGTGTTCACAAGAATCATTAATACAGTCATTTCCTTACAAGAATCATTTATACAGTCATGTCTTCACAAGAATCATTAATACAGTCATATCTTTGGTTAGGACTAAATCCATGTCAGTGTCATCAAATTATGTGGATGGCCTTCTACAAAAGCATCAAGTTAGCAACTTACACACTAAGATTGCTTTGCCTTGGATTAATGGGCAATGAGGACAAACACGATCACATTCACTTCCAACATTTCACTCACATGAGATTGGAATTCCATGAATAGTGTCTGTCTCTTTCAGATCTTAAAGATCATATTGATGGTGTCTTCTATCCACTTGGAAGTCTAATTTCAGCCTGGAAATGTTGTTGCTTCCTAGGTCTTTCAAGGTGGCCAAGCATCTTGCTGTATTTGGCAAGCTGAAGATATCCTCATATTCCAGATTGCCAAAATGTTGCCCTCTAGACCAGATGATCAAAGTTTTGGACTATATGAAGCCTGATCTTGGAAAATGGATATCGGCTTATGGTGTGTACTATGGTGAAGGATAGACTGCCAGAATGCAAAGATGCCAATACAACTGGCTGAGTTGCCAGCCTGCTACTGTTCCTTGCTTAACCTCTTTAGATGCACTTCATACACATCAGTCTCCTGGAGATGAAGTTCATAGTTCAGTCTTAGCAGAAATTGTTATTTATCATTCTGTCTGATAACTCTACTGTCCTCAGTTCCATCAGAAGGCAAGGGGGAACCAAATCCACGAACCTTTGCCTTCTTCAGGCAAGGATCAACCAAATCCACAAATCTCTGCCTTCTCATCTGAATTATTTCATGTGGTGACATCATGATGAAGTCCACCTTCAACTGCAGCACTGTCTTAGTGACCCAGTGAACTCACTGTAATGACAGAATCAGCTGATCCTCATGGAATTTATCTCCATAGGTCTACCTCTTATGGACAAGGTGTGTAAACTGATCCTCACGGAATGGTGCATTTATCTCCATAGGTCTACCTCATATGGACAAGGTGTGTCAGCTGATCCTCATGGAATGATGCATTTATCTCCATAGGTCTACCTCTTATAGACAAGGTGTGAAGTTGAACACTCAAGCAGCTTCCAACCTTAATCACTTTAGTTCCAGATCTAAAGTCTTGGACAGTTGCAACCCTTTCCTTGAACTGAATGATGTCTGTGCATGTGCTCAGATTCACAAAGTCATTGCAGAAAGTTAGAGAGTCCAATTGCCTGGTAAAAACATGACTGTTTCCCTGAAGTGGACAACATCAAGTCCAGCGACCTCAAGAATCAAGTGCTTCTCATTTCTCAGAACAAGTTTTGGACAGAATGGTTCAGGCAAGAGGACTACCACTTTGAAAGCCTATATGAGAAAATGGGTATCTTTTCCCCTGTAGAGTTAGGATCTCCCCACTACCACATGTCGATAACCTGTCATGTTTATCAAGGAGAAGAATTAATTACTTTTCCAGGATTTCAGTTTATATTTTAGTACTTTAGAAAAGAGGTCAAACATCAGAACAAGGACATCTCAGACCTTCTAGCTAATGTAGACATGTCTGACCTGAAGGCCTTGGCAATTTGTCTGCAGTGGAATCTATGATACGTTCTGATGTGTTTGAATAAGGCACCCTTTGAACCACTGCCTGGAGCCTCTATACTTACCTTTTATACAAAGTAGGAACTAAAGCAGGCATAATCAGTGATATCCATGCCTTATTGGTTGACCTGAACTCTCTGCAATTTTGCCACAATGGTTCATTTTCTCTCCTTATGGCACCATCTTTCATATTATTATTATCATTATTATTATTACTATTATTATTATTATTATTATTATTATTATTATTATTATTAAATGTCTACATTACTTAGTTCTTTTACTATTTTGGGTGTGTGCATGTCTACAACATGAATTTCCCCCAAACTAAAGGAGCTGATGAGGATAAGTGGTGTGAATTTTGGTAAAAAGAGAATTGTTTTACATGTTGGCATAAATCGCAGGGCTACAAGAACATACCCATCATATTAGTCCAAAATTGATTTTGGGGAGAAATGCACCTTTAAATTGTGTGATGAAGGGTTAGGGTTTTTGTATTGGCACTTCAACAGAGTCTATATTTTTATTTTGCTCCCAGTTTGTAATGACAAAAAATGCTTTTAAATGTTTATTACCATAACTAATCCATACTACAACTTAACTGTTATCCTTGACAAATAAACACATGTATTCTGTTATTTACTTTGTAAACAACTGTGTTATTTCCAAACCCCAAAATTTAGTAATTCTCAGATAGCCATGTCATATTCTTGTACAAATGATACCTAAATTTAATACATGGCATTTTTCATATATCATGTGTACATTTTGTGCTACAGGTGTTTATAGGTAATTACTTTGTTCACTTTGTGCTACAGGAGTTTAAAGGTAATCACATGTACATTTTTGTGCTACAGGTCTTTAAAGGTAATTACATGTATATTTTTGTGCCACAGGTGTTTAAAGGTAATCACATGTATATTTTTGTGCCACAGGTGTTTAAAGGTAATCACATGAATATTTTTGTGCTACAGGTGTTTAAAGGTAATCACATGTATATTTTGTGCTACAGGTGTTTAAAGGTAATCACATGATTATTTTTGTGCTACAGGTGTTTAAAGGTAATCACATGTATATTTTTAAAGGTAATCACACGTATATTTTTGTGCTACAGGTGTTTAAAGGTAATCACATGAATATGTTTGTGCTACAGGTGTTTAAATGTAATCACATGAATATGTTTGTGCTACAGGTGTTTAAAGGTAATCACATGTATATTTTGTGCTACAGGTGTTTAAAGGTAATCACATGTATATTCTTGTGCTACAGGTGTTTAAATGTAACCACATGTACATTTTTGTGCTACAGGTGTTTAAAGGTAATCACATGCATATGTTTGTGCTACAGGTGTTTAAAGGTAATGACATGTATATTTTTGTGCTACAGGTGTTTAAAGGTAATCACATGTACATTTTTGTGCTACAGGTGTTTAAAGGTAATAACATGTACATTTTTGTGCTACAGGTGTTTAAAGGTAATCACAGTGCCTGTTTGAAGATAATGCAGCACCAGGTGCAAAAGATCATGTTGTTGGTAGCAGAGCACAAATCAGCTGCCCCACAGTTACTGGATCTCCTTCATGCAGTTGTAAAATGTGATAAACTTGACTTACCACTCAAGCGAAACCAGGACTTGGTCATGACCTACTTTGTGCAGTTCCGTGCAGATGTAGCTTATGTTATTGAAAATGATGAGAATGAAAGGTAAAAAAGGGACATTTTAACATTTTAGTTTGTCTGACTGTAAGGTCATGTGACCTTATGGTGTTATCCTTTGTCAGTTGTGCATTAGTCATGAAAAGATATGCATAATTGCTATAAATAGGAATTCTCCAAGACCGCTTGACCAGCTTGTACATGATTTCACATGGAAAATTCTGGTATCAGAGCCTTTTAAGTTGGTACAGTGATTTCACATGGAACTTTCTGGTATCAAAGCCTTTCAAGTTAGTACATTGATTTCACATGGAACATTCTGGTATCAAAGCCTTTCAAGTTGGTAAAGTGATTTCACAGGGAACATTCTGGTATCAAAGCCTTTCAAGTTGGTACAGTGGATGCAAATCTTTCTTCTAGTGTGATCACCATTAATGTATTCTGTATACTGGATATTTGTGTCAAATTTGGTAAAATAAGTCCATTAAGTGCTTTACATCAATTTGTGTAAATGTTTAAAGTAATGGAAATTAAACATCTACACAAATTTATGTAAAACCACTTGATGGACTTATTTTACCAAATCTGACAGAAATATCTGGCATACAGTCCTTTCAGATTTTCCATCAACAGACATGGTCACAGTTACTACAAATAGAAAAACCTTAGAACAATAGCTAAGAAACCTCAGAATAGAAATTGGCCAACAGAGAGAGTTCTGGCCTAAAGGTCTTTAATATTGTGCAGCTACCATCAAATATGGCCACTATTACTAAAAATAAAACTTTGATTGCTGATTCTCCATCAAATATGGCCACTTCTACTGAGAACAGAATATTTTTATAATAACTTCTTCTCAAAAACACTCAAACAAATTTTACAGAAAGTATTCTGGCATGAAGGGCATTGAAGCTTAAAAATATAATGCCAATATATCAAGTATATGGCTTCTCTCCATAAGAAAGAATTTTGAACAAATTTGACAGCAAGCTTCAAGGTCTTTTCTATTGATAAAATATAATGCCAGTCTGCTATTCAGTGTGGATGTTGTTACTCTAACTAATGCCAGTCTGCCATTCAGTATGTATGCTGTTACTAAAAATAATGCCAATCTGCCATTCAACTTGGATGCTGTTACTAAAAAATTGCCCATCTGCCATTCAATATGTATGCTGTTACTAAAAATAATGCCCATCTGCCATTCAATATGTATGCTGTTACTAAAAATAATGCCAATCTGCCATTCAACTTGGATGCTGTTACTAAAAAATTGCCCATCTGCCATTCAATATGTATGCTGTTACTAAAAATAATGCCAGTGTGCCATTAAATGCAGGTGATGTTACTAAAAGTAATGCCAATCTGCCATTAAATATGGATGCTGTTACTGAAAATAAAGCCAATCTGCCATTCAATATGTATGCTGTTACTAAAATAATGCCAGTCTGCCATCAGAAATGGATGCTGTTACTGTTATTAAAAATAATGTCCTTGATTGCCATGATTTTAGCTTTGTTTTCCTGGTCCTTTATTTGCTGTGCATTTATGTTTGCTTTCCTGGTCCTTGATTGCCATGATTTTAGCATTGGTTTCCTTGTCCTTAATTGGCATGCTTTTAGCCTTGGTTTCCTGGTCCTTGATTGCCATTCTTTTACTTTTGATGTCCTGGTCCTTGATTGCCATGCTTTTAGCCTTGGTTTCCTGGTCCATGATTGCCATGATTTTAGCTTTGGTTTCCTGGTCATTGATTGCAATGATTTTAGCTTTGGTTTCCACAAAATAACCTTACTAAGCAATGTTGGATTTTAGCAGATTTACTTCACACCATTATATTATAAAAACTTGGAGTTAATTCTTATCTATATATGTCATCAATTTGAAGAGTTATATCCCCTGAATATCCAATTCATCAGTGAGAAGAGTTATATCCCCTGAATATCTATTCACCAAACTGGTTTTCCAACAAATCTTCCTCAATCTGTTTAAAGCGTTGACATGCAAATTGTGTCAAGCAGGTTCATTTATGATATTTTTTGTAGCTATAAATTCTAGCTTGTTTTCAGACAAGTGTGTAATAACCTTGCTTGCTAATCATTATTTAAAAATATAGATTATTATATAGATGTACTTGGATATAATCTTCAAAAAAGGAGTGTATTACACTGCAATGAAAACAGTGTAACTTTGATTGTCATTTGCAAGCTTGATATATACTGAAAAATTGTAATGTCATGAAACTTTCTTGAGGTTCAGAACAAATCTAATACACATCAATTAATATAGCATTCTCTCATTGAACATTTTCACTTTTTATTACCACTTCATACTTTTTTCCAGGGAGGCCATTTTGACATCTTTACAGATTCCTGATTCAACCTACCTCATTTCCCTTGTAGATTTATTGGCTGCATGTGCAGAGGTGATGTATTACACTGATTGCAGTGTGCATTACATTGATTGCAGTGTGTATTACACTGATTCTATGTCACTATAGCACCGGTTTAATGGATTGAAAAGAAAACATAAAACTGCTAAAATTGAAATGCTACTAGGTATTAATGTCAGCAGACTTCTTCAACATTTTGTTTTGCATTGAAGTAGAGTGACAAATCCCTAACTCAATCTCCCTTGGTCAAAATAAATAAGTTTGGTTAAAACATTCAAGAAACTCATATGACAGTTTGTGGCAGGTTTTGCAACATAAACTTAAAGGTAAACAAATCTTTACTTTTTGAAAAAAACATTAATGAAGTTGACAGGATTGATTGCTTATCTAAACAAACACATGTATGAAATATTTACATCTGTTAAATGAGATTTTAACTTCAGCAAGTGGTTTCCAATAAAGTTCCCTAAAAAGAGCATTCTTTCCAGATTAAACTGCATAGTGGATTGATTCATTTTAAAATGAAGCACGCTTCTAGCAAAATTAAAAAAAATATTCCAACATGCATATTTAGTACCCTCCATACATTATTATTTACTGTTTCAATGCATCGTTATTTACTGTTCTACAAAAGAAAGGCTGTTAAGGGTAAATTTCCAGCTTGATGACTTCTTTATTTACTTTCCATTTATAAAAGGCTGATACCTCAAAAATCACTGCAAACTGTTTTGAAAGTCTGAATGTTATGAATTGATAACACCTTGCAAAAACTTATCCCTCTAAAAAAATAATAATAATTGACTGACATGTAAAAGTGAAATGGTAATATTACAATGTTACCATAGCAACAAAGCTAATTCATTTCACTTTTTGATTGTAATTATGATTGTCATGTATTTAGTTAAGTCAGACTGAACCATTTTCAGCAATAAATATTTGGATTTGCTTATGCCTAAAATAGCTCTGTAATGTGACTGAATTCACAAATTTGTTGTCTCTCATTGGCTAAAACCATCTTTTGTAAAATATATATGTGTGCATATAAGAATAAAACTCTGTATGCCAGGTTATATATATATATATATATATATATATATATATATATATATATATATATATATATATATATATATATATATATATATATATATATATATATATATATATATATATAAAGGTTGTTGTCATATCCATAAAGAGCTATTAAACAACACCTTTTACATTTCAGGGAGAGAACAAATTTACTGAGTCAGTCTGCCAGACACTCTTCAAAATTTCAGAACTATTAAAGATCCTGAACAGTCCGAACATCAGCGACAACTGGAAGCGACCCTTCTTGCGCTTCTTTGTCTGGGTCTACCTAAATACTGCCAGTGGGATGAATGAGAGTTGGGATAGAGATATTCCACATGACAAGTATGTGTTCACCATAGCTCTGTGTTTACTATATTGTTAACAAATATCAGATCTTTTTACGTTTTTTTGGTCCCATGATTTTAATTTTGATTAAATGCCAACATAGATATGATTTTATTTCTTCTATTTACTTAGATACTGTATGTTTGTGCAATAATAATAATAATAATAATAAATAATGATAATAATAATAATAATAATAATAATAATAATAATAAAAATATCAAGTTGTGAAATACAGAGATACATGTTTTGCGATCTAATTGAGATCTAGGCCCAATTGTCACTAGGCTTTCCTAAATATCACCTCAAAATGAGTTTTCAAAATCTACTTTTTGATCATTCATTTCAACAAATATTTATATACATAACATTCCACTGGCTGTAAAACCCCAAACAGACATAATATGTTACATCTCTTTAATAGAATAATGTTTTAGTTTTGAAACTCAAACAATTTTCTCAGATTTAATGAGCTCTTTGTCTCTTATTTAATGAATACAATATTTTACCTTATGACTGACAAAAATAGAATTGTTCTCACATTACATAATGACACTATGATACATAATTACACATTGTGATACATTATAATAACTATGATACATACTAACACACTGTAATACATGATGACACTGATGCATAATGACAACAATACATAATAACTCTCTATAATTCATAATGTAAGTATGATACATGACACAATAGTACTTAATGGCACACTATGATACATACTGGCATAATAACATATAATGGCACACTGCAATACATAATAACACAATGATACATAAGATAATGTAAAATTGCAATCTTAGCAAATATTTTGAGAAATATAGTGAAACTGTAGCATCTGTGTGTGTGCCTGTCTGTAAATCTGTCCACTCTAAGATTAAAATTTTTCTTTAGATCATGATCATAGTTCGCAGGTCAATAAAATGCAGTCTTTACTTTGTAGGTCAATAAAATGCAGGCTTTACTTTGTAGATCAATACAACGCAGGCTTTTTTTGTAGGTCAATAAAATGCAGGCTTTACTTTGTAGGTCAGTAAAATGCAGGCTTTACTTTGTAGGTCAATACAATGCAGGCTTTACTTTGTAGGTCAATAAAATGCAGGCTTTACTTTGTAGGTCAATAAAATGCAGGCTTTTTTGTAGGTCAATAAAATGCAGACTTTACTTTGTAGGTCAATACAATGCAGTCATTACTTTGTAGGTCAATAAAATGCAGGCTTTTTTGTAGGTCAATAAAATGCAGGCTTTTTTGTAGGTCAATAAAATATAGGCTTTTCTTTGTAGGTCAATAAAATGCAGTCTTTACTTTGTAGGTCAATACAATGCAGGCTTTACTTTGTAGGTCAATAAAATGCAGGCTTTACTTTGTAGGTCAATAAAATACGGTCTTTACTTTGCAGGTCAATAAAATGCAGTCTTTACTTTGTGGGTCAATAAAATGCAGGCTTTACTTTGTAGGTCAATAAAATGCAGGCTTTTTTGTAGGTCAATAAAATGCAGGCTTTACTTTGTAAGTCAATAAAATGCAGTCATTACTTTGTAGGTCAATAAAATGCAGTCATTACTTTGTAGGTCAATACAATGCAGGCTTTACTTTGTAGGTCAATAAAATGCAGTCTTTACTTTGTAGGTCAATAAAATGCAGGCTTTACTTTGTAGGTCAGTAAAATGCATTCTTTTCTTTGTAGGTCAATAAAATGCAGGCTTTACTTTGTAAGTCAATAAAATGCAGTCATTACTTTGTAGGTCAATACAATGTAGGCTTTTTTGTAAGTCAATAAAATGCAGGCTTTACTTTGTAGGTCAGTAAAATGCAGGCTTTACCTTGTAGGTCAATAAAATGCAGTCTTTACTTTGTAGATCAATACAATGCAGTCTTTACTTTGTAGGCCAATAAAATGCAGGCTTTAGCTTGTAGGTCAATAAAATGCAGGCTTTACTTTGTAAGTCAATAAAATGCAGGCTTTACTTTGTGAGTCAATAAAATGCAGGCTTTACTTATTTGGTCAATAAAATGCAGGCTTTACATTGTAGGTCAATAAAATACAGGCTTTACTTTGTAGGTCAATAAAATGCAGGCTTTACTTTGTAAGTCAATAAAATGCAGGCTTTACTTTGTGAGTCAATAAAATGCAGGCTTTACTTATTTGGTCAATAAAATGCAGGCTTTACATTGTAGGTCAATAAAATGCAGGCTTTACTTTGTAGGTCAATAAAATGCAGGCTTTACTTTGTAGGTCAGTAAAATGCAGGCTTTACATTGTAGGTCAATAAAATGCAGGCTTTACTTTGTAGGTCAATAAAATGCAGGCTTTACTTTGTAGGTCAAAACAATGTAGGCTTTTTTGTAAGTCAATAAAATGCAGGCTTTACTTTGTAGGTCAGTAAAATGCAGGCTTTACCTTGTAGGTCAATAAAATGCAGTCTTTACTTTGTAAATCAATACAATGCAGTCTTTACTTTGTAGGCCAGTAAAATGCGGTCTTTACTTTGTAGGTCAATAAAATGCAGGCTTTACCTTGTAGGTCAATAAAATGCAGTCTTTACTTTGTAGGTCAGTAAAATGCAGTCTTTTCTTTGTAGGTCAGTAAAATGCAGTCTTTTCTTTGTAGGTCAATAAAATGTAGGCTTTACTTTGTAGGTCAATACAATGCAGTCTTTACTTTGTAGGCCAGTAAAATGCAGGCTTTACTTTGTAGGTCAATAAAATGCAGGCTTTGCTTTGTGGTCAATAAAATGCAGGCTTTACTTTGTAGGTCAATAAAATGCAGGCTTTACT
Source organism: Sinohyriopsis cumingii (assembly GCA_028554795.2). NCBI lineage: Eukaryota > Metazoa > Mollusca > Bivalvia > Unionida > Unionidae > Sinohyriopsis > Sinohyriopsis cumingii. Next base: position 154,327,394 of record CM068828.1, on the reverse strand, counting down.
TTGTAGGTCAATAAAATGCAGGCTTTACTTTGTAGGTCAATAAAATGCGATCTTTACTTTGTGGTCAATAAAATGCAGTCTTTTCTTTGTTGGTCAATAAAATGCAGGCTTTACTTTGTAGGGCAATAAAATGCAGGCTTTACTTTGTAGGTCAATAAAATGTGGTCTTTACTTTGTTGTCAGTAAAATGCAGGCTTTACTTTGTGGTCAATAAAATGCAGGCTTTACTTTGTAGGTCAATAAAATGCGGTCTTTACTTTGTGGTCAATAAAATGCAGTCTTTTCTTTGTTGGTCAATAAAATGTAGGCTTTACTTTGTAGGGCAATAAAATGCAGGCTTTATTTTGTAGGTCAATAAAATGTGGTCTTTACTTTTTTGTCAATAAAATGCAGGCTTTACTTTGTGGTCAATAAAATATAGGCTTTACTTTGTAGGTCAATAAAATGCAGGCTTTACTTTGTAGGTCAATAAAATGCAGGCTTTACTTTGTAGGTCAATAAAATGCAGTCTTTACTTTGTAGGTCAATAAAATGCAGGCTTTGCTTTGTAAGTCAATAAAATGCAGGCTTTACTTTGTAGGTCAATAAAATGTGGTCTTTACTTTGTTGTCAATAAAATGCAAGCTTTTTTGTAGGTCAATAAAATATAGGCTTTTCTTTGTAGGTCAATAAAATGCAGGCTTTGCTTTGTAAGTCAATAAAATGCGGTCTTTACTTTGTAGGTCAGTAAAATGCAGGCTTTGCTTTGTAGGTCAATAAAATGCAGGCTTTACTTTGTAGGTCAATAAAATGCAGGCTTTGCTTTGTAAGTCAATAAAATGGAGGCTTTACTTTGTAGGTCAATAAAATGCAGGCTTTGCTTTGTAGGTCAATAAAATGCAGTCTTTACTTTGTAGGTCAATAAAATGCAGGCTTTACTTTGTAGGTCAATAAAATGCAGGCTTTACTTTGTAGGTCAGTAAAATGCAGGCTTTACTTTGTAGGTCAGTAAAATGCAGTCTTTTCTTTGTAGGTCAATAAAATGCAGGCTTTACTTTGTAGGTCAAAACAATGTTGGCTTTTTTGTAAGTCAATAAAATGCAGGCTTTACTTTGTAGGTCAGTAAAATGCAGGCTTTACCTTGTAGGTCAATAAAATGCAGTCTTTACTTTGTAGATCAATACAATGCAGTCTTTACTTTGTAGGTCAATAAAATGCAGGCTTTACTTTGTAGGTCAGTAAAATGCAGGCTTTACTTTGTAGGTCAGTAAAATGCAGTCTTTTCTTTGTAGGTCAATAAAATGCAGGCTTTACTTTGTAGGTCAAAACAATGTAGGCTTTTTTGTAAGTCAATAAAATGCAGTCTTTACTTTGTAGGTCAATAAAATGCAGTCTTTACTTTGTAGGTCAATAAAATGCAGGTTTTGTTTTGTAGGTCAGTAAAATGCAGTCTTTTCTTTGTAGGTCAGTAAAATGCAGTCTTTTCTTTGTAGGTCAATAAAATGCAGGCTTTACTTTGTAGGTCAGTAAAATGTAGGCTTTTTTGTAGGTCAATAAAATGCAGTCTTTACTTTGTAAGTCAATAAAATGCAGGCTTTACTTTGTAGGTCAATAAAATGCAGGCTTTACTTTGTAGGTCAATACAATGCAGTCTTTACTTTGTAGGCCAGTAAAATGCAGGCTTACTTTGTAAGTCAATACAATGCAGGCTTTACTTTGTAGGTTAATAAAATGCAGTCTTTACTTTGTAGGTTAATAAAATGCAGTCTTTACTTTGTAGGTCAGTAAAATGCAGGCTTTACTTTGTAGGTCAATACAATGCAAGCTTTTTTGTAGGTCAATAAAATATAGGCTTTTCTTTGTAGGTCAATAAAATGCAGTCTTTACTTTGTGGTCAATAAAATGCAGTCTTTTCTTTGTTGGTCAATAAAATGCAGGCTTTACTTTGTAGGTCAATACAGTGTAGGTATTTTTGTAGGTCAATAAAATGCAGGCTTTACTTTGTAGGTCAATAAAATGTGGTCTTTACTTTGTTGTCAATAAAATGCAAGCTTTTTTGTAGGTCAATAAAATATAGGCTTTTCTTTGTAGGTCAATAAAATGCAGTCTTTACTTTGTAGTTCTATGAAATGCAGGCTTTGCTTTGTAAGTCAATAAAATGCAGGCTTTACTTTGTAGGTCAATAAAATGCAGTCTTTACTTTGTAGGTCAACAAAATGCAGGCTTTACTTTGTAGGTCAGTAAAATGCAGTCTTTACTTTGTAGGTCAATAAAATGCAGGCTTTACTTTGTAGGTCAATAAAATGCAGGCTTTACTTTGTAGGTCAATACAATGCAGTCTTTACTTTGTAGGCCAGTAAAATGCAGGCTTTACTTTGTAAGTCAATACAATGCAGGCTTTACTTTGTAGGTTAATAAAATGCAGTCTTTACTTTGTAGGTTAATAAAATGCAGTCTTTACTTTGTAGGTCAGTAAAATGCAGGCTTTACTTTGTAGGTCAATACAATGCAAGCTTTTTTGTAGGTCTATAAAATATAGGCTTTTCTTTGTAGGTCAATAAAATGCAGTCTTTACTTTGTGGTCAATAAAATGCAGTCTTTTCTTTGTTGGACAATAAAATGCAGGCTTTGCTTTGTAGGTCAATACAGTGTAGGTATTTTTGTAGGTCAATAAAATGCAGGCTTTACTTTGTAGGTCAATAAAATGTGGTCTTTACTTTGTTGTCAATAAAATGCAAGCTTTTTTGTAGGTCAATAAAATATAGGCTTTTCTTTGTAGGTCAATAAAATGCAGTCTTTACTTTGTAGGTCAATAAAATGCAGGCTTTGCTTTGTAAGTCAATAAAATGCAGGCTTTACTTTGTAGGTCAATAAAATGCAGTCTTTACTTTGTAGGTCAATAAAATGCAGGCTTTACTTTGTAGGTCAGTAAAATGCAGGCTTTACTTTGTAGGTCAATAAAATGCAGGCTTTACTTTGTAGGTCAATAAAATGCAGGCTTTACTTTGTAGGTCAATACAATGCAGTCTTTACTTTGTAGGCCAGTAAAATGCAGGCTTTACTTTGTAAGTCAATACAATGCAGGCTTTACTTTGTAGGTTAATAAAATGCAGTCTTTACTTTGTAGGTTAATAAAATGCAGTCTTTACTTTGTAGGTCAGTAAAATGCAGGCTTTACTTTGTAGGTCAATAAAATGTGGTCTTTACTTTGTTGTCAATAAAATGCAAGCTTTTTTGTAGGTCAATAAAATATAGGCTTTTCTTTGTAGGTCAATAAAATGCAGTCTTTACTTTGTAGGTCAATAAAATGCAGGCTTTGCTTTGTAAGTCAATAAAATGCTGTCTTTACTTTGTAGGTCAATAAAATGCAGGCTTTGCTTTGTAAGTCAATAAAATGCAGGCTTTACTTTACAGTTCAATAAAATGCAGTCTTTACTTTGTAGGTCAATAAAATGCAGGCTTTACTTTGTAGGTCAATAAAATGCAGTCTTTACTTTGTAGGTCAATAAAATGCAGGCTTTACTTTGTAGGTCAATAAAATGTGGTCATTACTTTGTAGGTCAATACAATGCAATGTTTACTTTGTAGGTCAGTAAAATGTAAGCTTTTTTTGTAGGTCAATAAAATGCAGACTTTACTTTGTAGGTCAGAAAAATGTAAGCGTTTTTGTAGGTCAATAAAATGCAGTCTTTACTTTGTAGGTCAGTAAAATGTAGGCTTTTTTGTAGGTCAATAAAATGCAGGCTTTACTTTGTAGGTCAATAAAATGCGGTCTTTACTTTGTGGTGAATAAAATGCATTCTTTACTTTGTTGGTCAATAAAATGCAGTCTTTACTTATTTGGTCAATAAAATGCAGTCTTTACTTTGTAGGTCAATAAAATGCAGTCTTTACTTTGTGGGTCAATAAAATGCAGGCTTTACTTTGCAGTTCAATAAAATGCAGTGTTTACTTTGTAGGCCAGTAAAATGCAGTCTTTTCTTTCTAGGTCAATACAATGTAGGCTTTTTTGTAGGTCAATACAATGCAGGCTTTACTTTGTAGGTCAATAAAATGCAGGCTTTATTTTGTAGGTCAATAAAATACAGGCTTTACTTTGTAGGTCAATAAAATGCAGGCTTTACCTTGTAGGTCAGTAAAATACAGGCTTTACTTTGTAGGTCAATAAAATGCAGGCTTTACTTTGTAGGTCAATAAAATGCAAGTTCTATTGTCTAGGTCAACAAAATGCACAACTCACTGAAAGGGATGTCTGATGCATTAGCCTTAATAATGTTCATGTATGATTTGGTTCACTATATACTTCCTTATATATCGAGTCCAACTGCAGACAAAAAAGACATTGACCTACTGTCACATAATGAGATGGCATATAAATTTTTGTTGTCATTCTGATTAATACTTTTTGCTGGCACATCATGTTATGATAGATCTTGGTTTGTGCAGTTTGGAGTTGAATTCAACAATTGAGAATAGAGGGTATTTCATTTGCTTTTATATTCAAATTAAAAATAGAGATGAATCAGTTAAGTGACATTTCAATTGATATGATGTCCACAACATCCCAGTGAATTCACAACATTTTTTGTGTGTCCAGATGCTGAGGCGAAAGGACATACTGGTCTTTGTCCATCCATCCATCCATACTTGCAATTCATCCACTTGCTTGTGAACACTCTAGTACTGACCTTGGATTTATCCCAAATTTCCTACGAAGCTTCATCTCAACAACAGCTCAGATGAATTTGATAACGATTACTCTTGGTGCTTATTTCTTAGAAAGATGGCTACTTGATAATCTTAGCAAATGCACTATCAATGTATAACTTAAAAACACTAACATCCATATTTTATTCTGTTTGAGCCAATTTACACATTGTGTACATATTTCATGGTCTTATGACCCACATTTTGGATTGCATTTCTATTGGTTACTTGTACTCTGCATCGAGATGTGGAAGCACAATAGTAATCACCCCTATCATTAATCCATCTGTCCCTCTATTCACACATCTTATAACCATCAGGTCTCTGCAACCCTTACACATAACTTGGTATTATTTTGATGGAGTTATTGCCATTTTTATGCCTCCACAGTGATTGCTTTGCTGCTGACCATTCATACAAACATATGTCCATAAGTCAGAACATGCATATTCATCACATATTTCATAGAGTTATTGCCCTTTGATTTTAACTTAGCATAGGCATTGCTAATGCACAGCCATGTGGACACTCTAGCTAACACTTTAATAACTGTATTTTCATCCGATTTACTGCGAAGATTCATCTCAACATGAGTGTCGATGAGGTAGATGATTAACAAATTCTGCATGTACTATGACCTTGATAAATCTATAATTGACCTTGGACATGCGCACTTTAGCATCCACAATTTTCATCTCATTTCAAGTAATTATCTGTAAATCTTAAACCTCAGAAAGACTGTCAATGAGTTGGATCATTGTCATACATGTATTTGGTGTACATTTATAAGTTTTCAGGAACCTGCATCAAAATGGCATGTATAGAAGTTGTTTGGATCCTGCATTAAGATGTCATATAGTGCATATATAGATATCATGTTTGGCATGTATGTATAAATGTTATTTGGACCCCACATCAAGATGCCATGTTTGGTATGTATGTATAAATGTTATTTGGACCCCACATCAAGATGCCATGTTTGGCATGTATGTATACAAGTTATTTGGACCCCATTTCAAGATGCCATGTTTGGCATGTTTGTATAAAAGTTATTTGGACCCCACATCAAGATGTCATATTTGGCATGTATGTATCAAAGCTATTTGGACCCCACATCAAGATGTCTTATTTGGCATGTATTTATTAAAAATTTGGATCCCACATCAAGATGTCATATTTTGCATATATTTATAAAAGTTATTTGGACCCCATATTAAGCTGTGACATATGGCATGTATTTATGAGTTATTTGGAGCCACATCAATATGAAAAAGACTTATAGTATTTATTTTTCCATTCATCTGTCTGTTAGTTCATGCTTCTTGTAACAACAAAATCTGTGCAACCCTATACTATCCATCTGTCAGATCACATGTGTAACCACAAAATTTAATCAACCTTTTACCATCCATCAGTCCATGAATTCACACTTCTTTGTAGCCACAAAGTCTCTGCAAGCCTTTACCATCAATGTGATGGTCAATTCAGATTTGTAATACCAAAATCTATGCAACCCTTCACCATCCATTGGTCAGTCAGTTTGCACTTCTCATAACCACAAAATCTATGCAACCCTTCACCATCCATTGGTCAGTCAGTTTGCACTTCTTGTAACCACAAAATCTATGCAACCCTTTATCATCCATCTGCTGTCAGTTCACACTTCTTGTGAGTTTATTAGCAGAATTTAGAAAAAACCCACTCAAGGTAACTGCATACAGTTTGGTATGCATGTTTGTATGCATACAATTTGGTATGTATGTTTGTATGCATATAATTTGATATGTATGTTTGTATGCATACAGTTTGGTATGTATGTTTGTATGCATACAGTTTGCTATGTATGTTTGTATGCATACAGTTTGCTATGTATGTTTCTATGCATGCAATTTGCTATGTATGTTTGTATGCATACAGTTTGCTATGTATGTTTGTATGCATACAATTTGCTATGTATGTTTGTATGCATACAGTTTGCTATGTATGTTTGTATGCATACAGTTTGGTATGTATGTTGGTATGCATACAATTTGGTATGTATGTTTGTATGCATACAGTTTGCTATGTATGTTTGTATGCATACAATTTGGTATGTATGTTTGTATGCATGCAGTTTGCTATGTATGTTTGTATGCATACAATTTGCTATGTATGTTTGTATGCATACAATTTGCTATGTATGTTTGTATGCATACAATTTGCTACATATGTTTGTATGCATACAATTTGGTATGTATGCTTGTATGCATACAATTTGGTATGTATGTTTGTATGCATAAATAGGTGACCTATTAAGACATTCAAGCCATTATAGCATATTTGTATTTTACTATTTGTGCAACTTGAAGTATTCTGGGCACAGAATCTGCAGTTAAATATTAATGCATATAGTTAAATATTAATGCATATTGTTAAATAATAATGCATATTGTTAAATATTAATGCATATAGTTCAGTTAGTTTTAAATCTCTTCCTCAAGATCCTTGTAACCAGCAAAACTCAGAAGCCAGCCAAGATGTTGTAGTGGAATCTGGTGTGTGCATTATCACACAAGACTTAAATGTTCATGTCAACAAGTCTATTTGGGATTGAGTTGCTGTTAATAACAATTAACTTATGATGGTGCTAATTACGTGTGTAAGTAATTTCATTTGATGGATTCTTTTGCAATCTGGTAGGAACATTGCCTCTTATTCCTATATATTCCTATATATATCTCATAGGAACATTGCCTCTTATTCAGATATATATCTGGTAGGAACATTGCCTCTTATTCCCATATATTCCTATACATATCTCATAGGAACATTGCCTCTTATTCAGATATATATCTGGTAGGAACATTGCCTCTTATTCCTATATATTCCTATATATATCTCATAGGAACATTGCCTCTTATTCAGATATATATCTGGTAGGAACATTGCCTCTTATTCAAATATATATCTGGTAGGAACATTGCCTCTTATTCCTATATATTCCTATAATTCCTATATATATCTCATAGGAACATTGCCTCTTATTCAGATATATATCTGGTAGGAACATTGCCACTTATTCCTATATATTCCTATAATTCCTATATATATCTCATAGGAACATTGCCTCTTATTCAAATATATATCTGGTAGGAACATTGCCTCTTATTTCTAAATATTCCTATATATATCTCATAGGAACATTGCCTCTTATTCAAATATATATCTGGTAGGAATATTGCCTCTTATTCAAATATATACCCTTTTATGGATTTGTCTTGCAGATCCATTTTTAATTGTTATGGATTCTGGCATTTAGGTTTATGTATTACGGTTCGATGGAGTTTTGTAACAGACATAACTCAAGAAGTATTTTACAATGTCTGATGTAGTTTGATTTGTGGGTTGGAAACCTACCCAGACTAGGGTGAGTTCGCTGCAGTGATGGGTATCTGGAAACTGAATAGTCTCCAGTTTCATCATGTGCCATTCAATATCAGTGAACAAAAATATGTCAGTGCAATAAAAATGTTACACTTCCACATTTCAGTGCCATTTGGGAATTCCTTAATAGTTTTGATGGCACACTTCAGACTGTGACGGAGTATGCTCGCAATAATGGTGATGTTGTCAAGCAGCTATTGAAGAGACCTCCTGGCACAAGGTTGGTAATCTTCAAAGTTTCAGCTTTCCCTTTAAACAAGAAAAGAAATACTCTGTCGGATTCAAATCTCAGTACTCTGGTGCAAGCAAATCTCAGTACTCTGGTGTATGCAAATCTCAGTAGTCTGGTATATGCAGATTTCAGTATTCTGGTGTACACATATCTCAGTACTCTGGTGTATGCAAATCTCAATATTCTGGTGTATATAAGTCTCAATACTCTCGTGTGTACAAATCTTGACACTGTTGGATGCAAATATCAGTACTCGGGTGTATGGAAATCTCAATATTCTGATATATGCAAATCTCAATATTCAGGTGGATGCAAATCTCAATACTCTGGTGTATAAAAATCTCAATTTTCTGGTGTATGCAAATGTCAGCACTCTGGTGTATGCAAATCTCAATACTCTCATGTATGCAAGCTCAATACTCTGGTGTATGCAAATCTCAGTACTCTGGTGTATGCAAATCTCAATACTCTCATGTATGCAAATCTCAGTACTCTGGTGTATGCAAATCTCAATACTCTCGTGTATGCAAGCTCAATACTCTGGTGGATGAAAATCTGTTTAAGAAGTTTGTATCAAGAATGTGTGCAAGATTTTCTTTTAAAAAAATATTTATGTCAGTAAAACATGGACTGCTCCAGAAAATGGTGTTTAGATAAGCACATATTTCAACCATTACTGTACATGATTTTAAGATGAATGTTTATACAGCTCTCAGACCAATTAATCTGATATGGATTGCATGAATATCTGGTACGGCAACTGCATTGATCCTGACTGAAATTTTCTATTTACATTGGGACTATAGCTCAATTCCTCTATATTTTAAAAATGTAGACAAACCATGTTATTACATATGTGTCATCAGATTAATACAGACAATTATAAATGAATTTGTGTGAAATAAACATTATGCATACATTAAATGAAAATGGTAAATATCCATTTTTTTAAAAAGAAACTTATTGATTTTCTCATCCAACATATTGCATGTTATATTTTGGGGCTCTAAACTTCTGGGTCTTGAGTGCATGTCTGTGTAACATATTGTAAACATCAGAGTGTAAAAAAAAATTAAAGGGATTTCACATATTACAATCTTGGGAATAATTCATTGCTTTTTGGGTATGGAAATGAAACTATTCAGAAAACATGGAATTGTCTTTAGAGGGCACTGAGCTATTCTTTTTGTTCTTTGTGCACTCATGGTAATTATGGATACACTTTTTCTGTTTGTAATATACCTGAAATGGAAGTTTTCCACACACATGCATTAAATAAATAATTAGCAAATCTTTAACATATGCTTTATACAAATATTAACACAATTGCTGTTCAATTTTCACTTTTTACAAGTGCTTCATGTCAGCTGGTTTGATTCCCTCTTTGCAGTGACCAATCGACAGATCATGCAGATACAATTCGAGGATCCCTGCATTATTTGTTTGATGCTGTGATGCCCTTTCTTCAGGTATAAATGTGATAGAAACTATTTTTCATGTAAAATACTACCATTTGTGTATAACACTTTCAGTTACAAAAGACTGTCACATATGGCACAATCAATTTAGGACATGATCTCATTGCCATAGCAGTATGAACTCTGACCCTCACATATGGCACAATCAATTTAGGACATGATCTCATTGCCATAGCAGTATAAACTCTGACCCTCACATATGGCACAATCAATTTAGGACATGATCTCATTGCCATAGCAGTAGGAACTCTGACCCTCACATATGGCACAATCAATTTAGGACGTGACCTTTTTGCCATAACAGTATAAACTCTGACCCTCACATATGGCACAATCACTTTAGGATCTGACCTATTTGCCATAGCAGTATAAACTTTGACCCTCACATATGGCACAATCAATTTAGGATCTGACCTATTTGCCATAGCAGTATAAACTCTGACCCTCACATATGGCACAATCAATTTAGGATCTGACCTATTTGCCATAGCAGTATAAACTTTGACCCTCACATATGGCACAATCACATATGGCACAATCAATTTAGGATCTGACCTATTTGCCATAGCAGTATAAACTCTGACCCTCACATATGGCACAATCAATTTAGGATCTGACCTATTTGCCATAGCAGTATAAACTTTGACCCTCACATATGGCACAATCAATTTAGGATCTGACCTATTTGCCATAGCAGTATAAACTTTGACCCTCACATATGGCACAATCAATTTAGGATCTGACCTATTTGCCATAGCAGTATAAACTCTGACCCTCACATATGGCACAATCACTTTAGGATCTGACCTATTTGCCATAGCAGTATAAACTCTGACCCTCACATATGGCACAATCAATTTAGGATCTGACCTATTTGCCATAGCAGTATAAACTTTGACCCTCACATATGGCACAATCAATTTAGGATCTGACCTATTTGCCATAGCAGTATAAACTCTGACCCTCACATATGGCACAATCACTTTAGGATCTGACCTATTTGCCATAGCAGTATAAACTCTGACCCTCACATACATTACATAGTAGCCCTTCTGTACAGTCAACATTATTATATGGTTTGATCACTTTGCACTTGGACAAATTTGGTAAAGTGATTAAATTGCTTACCAACAGACTGGCTATATAAGATCACCTAAGTAGAAATGACCTTTGACATTGAATCTAGTGTGCATCCTCAACTGTCATCTTTTTTCCTTTGATTGTCAGGAATTGCTTTTTTTAATTTCTCCAAAACAAGCACAGTACCAGTTTGAAACTAAAAGATGTTGAAATTATCCTACAATTAATGTTGTTAAGTTTTATGCAATTGATGCCAATCCACCTTTATGTATAGCTGGGGTAGCAACTTAAACTAAAACTGGGCTAGAATTAGGCAAATGGAAAAGGCCATAATTTTGCTGATTAGTGGTAAGATTTTGCTTTTCTTCAATTACTATTGTTTTGAATGTATGCAATGTACCCAGTTAATTACTAGGAATCCTTAGTTTAGTGAAGTTAAACATCAGTTTACTGATCAACCATGTGTCAGATTAAAAGGGTTCATAATGTAAAGGTAGTTTAATGAATTAAATTTATGAATAATTGATATCTAATTTACTTGACCATTATGTAAAGGTGGTCATTAAATATAGATGGTCACAGTAGCAGGCTTGACTGTACTTAGTATTGATATAATATCCATTAAAAACAGTGTATATTTTTTGTTCCAGGCTTTCTGTCAGACTTATTACCAGCATGACGGTGCCAAGTTTCCCAAGGAACCCGGGTACATGGATGCCCTTGCTCGCAGTTTTAAAGTAAGACCAGCAAACATGATCTTTGTGAAGTGAAATTCAGTATAATTGGTGGGAGTTATTGTGTCTGTAATTACATGAAAGCTATTTGCTGGGTCACTGAATGATTGTGTCTATAAGTAGGTGAAAATTAATTTGTGATCATCTAGTGATCGGGTCTTTGTACATGATGTCTATATTCATGACTATGTATATCCAACATTTTTTGTGTGGGTACGCACTTAGTTGAGGTACTATGGAGGTTTGTACAGGCAGGCAAAGCAAGACTGCATGAATTCATTGAGCAAGGTTCAATTCTCAGTTGTGGATGAATTATAAATCTCTAGCATTATAGAGTGTTAACCCTAATTATATATATATATATATATATATATATATATATATATATATATATATATATATATATATATATATATATATATATATATATATATATATATATATATCCATCCATGTGTTTCAATGTTTATTATGATTGGCAGATATTTTTCCCCCAAAATGTAACGTAGTCACTAGCTATTGCTGGAATGTATTATCAAAATCAATTAAAAGAGTATTATTTATTGTTATCCAAAAAGTAAAGAAATATTGATATATTTCATTAATTGATGTACCAGATAATATATAGCTTTTTCTATCTGGATTTGCTGTTGCTTCAGGTTCATGATTCATTATTCATTTTTATTTAACTATCCAACTTTTTATTTATTTTTATCATAATAACACATCATACAATTTTATCTAACAACCATATTTTATTCTTTCTTATGATTTAAACTTCTGTATTTGTTATCAGCAGAAATAAAGCTTTAAAAATAAACAACCCTAACTTAGCAAAATATGTTCATGAGCCTTATAGTGAAATTGCTTTTAAAATTATTTTATTGGTGGTAAAAATAAAATCGTTTATTTAGCAGACTTATTTGGGTGGGCCTTAGAGTGTAATTGCTCCTAAAATTGTGTTTTCTTTGGATGACAATAAATGATAGCTTTCTGGTGCTTCCATCTTCTCCTTAGGTTCTGATTATGACATAGTGCCTATGAATGTTGTTGTAAGGTCTTTTATGCGCTGACATACTGCCATGGATGATATATATCTAAAGGAAACTTCACTCTTGGACTAGACCAGAAATGTCTGCCACTTAGGTATTATGTATTTTTGGGGTCATAAATCTGCCTCTTGATCAAGAATAATTTACAGGGACTGGAAAAGTTTCTGATGCCTGGGTCCAGCTTCAGAGTGGATGAGGCTGAATAAACTTGGAACTGACATTACACAGTTGTTCTGGTTTCTCTTTGTTCATAAATTTCTAGGTATTTTAATTATGTGTTTTGTATGTACTTGTACTTGTATAATAGCATAAAATAAAATCAGCTTTACTTAGTATTTTTATCCTTTTCGAATACAGGTAGCTTTCAGTTCAGGAAAACAACATATTCCATCAAACTGAAATTTTGACATGCATATTTAGAAACTATTCCAAGCATTCACAGATAAATGAATGCTTTTTTTACAAATGAAATTGAAAATGTTGCTGACCTTTTGTAGGGCCAGACAGGTTAAGTCCATTCAGATGTTTTATGCTATAATTTATACTAATGCAGTTTGATTGGGTTAGTTTAAACTTTAAAGTGCCCTTGTGAAAGCATCAGTTTCATCAGGTGAGGAGACTATCTACAACATTTCCAAAGGGTAATTTTTCTTTCCAGTGAATGAGAAATTTTCATGACTTGTGCATTCCATATCTTTTAAAATTTGGCTCAGCTTATAATTGGACTCTTAACTATCATTCTGCCATTTTGTTATCTTTATTTATGTACCTTCCTAAATATCGTAAGATGTGCATGATGATGATTCGTCTGGGAATTTTTCCAATTCAGTGTCAACCTAATTGGTTGCATTGCTAATTCCCAGTGTTACATAAGCAGATGAAGAAAAGAAAGCTCTATCTGATTATGTATTTCTCTTATTAAATATATAATGAATCACTTAGAAAGGTTTGTTTTGCCGATATTCACAGTATAATTTGACTCATCCTTTTTTAACCATGTTCATAAGTTTGCAAGCTTGGTTGGAAGGTAATTCTAGATCTGACCCTTGATTTATTTTTAAAATATTACAACAACATGAAATACTGTTCTTTGGGTTAAATAAAAAAATTGATGTCTAAGAGAAGTGGCACTGGACAATAATGGCCAAGTTTTAAGATTGTTATGTCTGGGTAGTCATAACAAAATGTCATTGAACAATAATGGCCAAGTTTTAAGATTGTTATGTCTAGTTGGTCATAAACAAATGACACTGAACGATAGTGTCAGTATTTTAAGCTGATCTAGTTGGTCATAAATAAATGGCAATGGACAATAATGGCCATGTTTTAAGCTGATCTAGTTGGTCATAAATAAATGCAATGGACAATAATGGCCATGTTTTAAGCTGGTCTAATTGGTCATAAATAAATGGCAATGGACAATAATGGCCATGTTTTAAGCTGGTCTAATTGGTCATAAATAAATGGCAATGGACAATAATGGCCATGTTTTAAGCTGATCTAGTTGGTCATAAATAAATGGCAATGGACAATAATGGCCATGTTTTAAGCTGATCTAGTTGGTCATAAATAAATGACAATGGACAATAATGGCCATGTTTTAAGCTGATCTAGTTGGTCATAAATAAATGGCAATGGACAATAATGGCCATGTTTTAAGCTGGTCTAATTGGTCATAAATAAATGGCAATGGACAATAATGGCCATGTTTTAAGCTGGTCTAATTGGTCATAAATAAATGGCAATGGACAATAATGGCCATGTTTTAAGAGTGTTATGTCTGGTTAGTCATAACAAAATGTCATTGAACAATAATGGCCAAGATTTAAGATTGTTATGTCTAGTTGGTCATAAACAAATGACACTGAACGATAGTGTCAATGTTTTAAGCTGATCTAATTGGTCATAAATAAATGGCAATGGACAATAATGGCCATGTTTTAAGCTGATCTAATTGGTCATAAATAAATGGCAATGGACAATAATGGCCATGTTTTAAGCTGGTCTAGTTGGTCATAAATAAATACAATGGACAATAATGGCCATGTTTTAAGCTGTCTAATTGGTCATAAATAAATGCAATGGACAATAATGGCCATGTTTTATGTTGATCTAGTTGGTCATAAATAAATGGCAATGGACAATAATGGCCATGTTTTAAGCTGATCTAATTGGTAATAAATAAATGCAATAGACAATAATGTCACTGTTTTAAGCTGGTCTAATTGGTCATAAATAAATGGCAATGGACAATAATGGCCATGTTTTAAGCTGGTCTAATTGGTCATAAATAAATGCAATGGACAATGATGGCCATGTTTTAAGCTGGTCTAATTGTTCATAAATAAATGGCCATGGACAATAATGGCCATGTTTTAAGCTGGTCTAATTGGTCATAAATAAATGGCAATGGACAATAATGGCCATGTTTTAAGCTGGTCTAATTGGTCATAAATAAATGCAATGGACAATGATGGCCATGTTTTAAGCTGGTCTAATTGTTCATAAATAAATGGCCATGGACAATAATGGCCATGTTTTAAGCTGGTCTAATTGGTCATAAATAAATGGCAATGGACAATAATGGCCATGTTTTAAGCTGGTCTAGTTGGTCATAAATAAATACAATGGACAATAATGGCCATGTTTTAAGCTGATCTAGTTGGTCATAAATAAATGCAATGGACAACAATGGCCATGTTTTAAGCTGATCTAGTTGGTCATAAATAAATGGCAATGGACAATAATGGCCATGTTTTAAGCTGATCTAGTTGGTCATAAATAAATGGCAATGCACAATAATGGCCATGTTTTAAGCTGATCTAATTGGTCATAAATAAATGGCAATGGACAATAATGGCCATGTTTTAAGCTGATCTAGTTGGTCGTAAATAAATGGCAATGGACAATAATGGCCATGTTTTAAGCTGATCTAGTTGGTCATAAATAAATGGCAATGGACAATAATGGCCATGTTTTAAGCTGATCTAGTTGGTCATAAATAAATGGCAATGCACAATAATGGCCATGTTTTAAGCTGATCTAGTTAGTCATAAATAAATGGCAATGGACAATAATGGCCATGTTTTAAGCTGATCTAGTTGGTCATAAATAAATGGCAATGGACAATAATGGCCATGTTTTAAGCTGATCTAGTTGGTCATAAATAAATGGCAATGCACAATAATGGCCATGTTTTAAGCTGATCTAGTTGGTCATAAATAAATGGCAATGGACAATAATGGCCATGTTTTAAGCTGATCTAGTTGGTCATAAATAAATGGCAATGCACAATAATGGCCATGTTTTAAGCTGATCTAGTTGGTCATAAATAAATGGCAATGGACAATAATGGCCATGTTTTAAGCTGATCTATTTGGTCATAAATAACAATGCTTTTGAACAATAACTGCAAGGTTTGAAACTTACTGCCAGTTTCCCTTTTGAATGATGCTACTATGGTCATGGGATGTTATTATCACTACTCTTCGAAGGTTGGCCATGGGATTTTTTTGTCAATACATTTGAAGTATGGTTCTGTAGAAATGATATTATGTTGTCGTTGCTACTTTTGAATTGTGGTCATATAGAAATGGGTTTTTATTTATCATTTCTACTCTTGAATGATGGTTGCATAGACATGGGATTTTATTATCATTTGCTACTCTTGAAGGATGGTTGCATAGACATGGGATTTTATTATCATTTCTACTCTTGAATGATGGTTGCATAGACATGGGATTTTATTATCATTTCTACTCTTGAATGATGGTTGCATAGACATGGGATTTTATTATCATTCTACTCTTGAATGATGGTTGCATAGACATGGGATTTTATTATCATTTGCTACTCTTGAAGGATGGTTGCATAGACATGGGATTTTATTATCATTTCTACTCTTGAATGATGGTTGCATAGACATGGGATTTTATTATCATTTCTACTCTTGAAGGATGGTTGCATAGACATGGGATTTTATTATCATTGCTACTCTTGAATTATGGTTGCATAGACAAGGGATTTTATTATCATTTCTACTCTTGAAGGATGGTTGCATAGACATGGGATTTTATTATCATTTCTACTCTTGAATGATGGTTGCATAGACATGGGATTTTATTATCATTTGCTACTCTTGAAGGATGGTTGCATAGACAAGGGATTTTATTATCATTTGCTACTCTTGAAGGATGGTTGCATAGACATGGGATTTTATTATCATTTCTACTCTTGAATGATGGTTGCATAGACATGGGATTTTATTATCATTTCTACTCTTGAATGATGGTTGCATAGACATAGGATTTTATTATCATTTCTACTTTTGAATGATGGTTGCATAGACATAGGATTTTATTATCATTTCTACTCTTGAATTATGGTTGCATAGACATGGGATTTTATTATCATTGCTACTGTTGAATGATGGTTGCATAGACATGGGATTTTATTATCATTTCTACTCTTGAATGATGGTTGCATAGACATAGGATTTTATTATCATTTCTACTCTTGAATGATGGTTGCATAGACATGGGATTTTATTATCATTTGCTACTCTTGAAGGATGGTTGCATAGACATGGGATTTTATTATCATTCTACTCTTGAATGATGGTTGCATAGACATAGGATTTTATTATCATTTCTACTTTTGAATGATGGTTGCATAGACATAGGATTTTATTATCATTTCTACTCTTGAAGGATGGTTGCATAGACAAGGGATTTTATTATCATTTGCTACTCTTGAAGGATGGTTGCATAGACAAGGGATTTTATTATCATTTGCTACTCTTGAATGATGGTTGCATATACATGGAATTTTATTATCATTTGCTACTCTTGAAGGATGGTTGCATAGACATGGGATTTTATTATCATTTCTACTTTTGAATGATGGTTGCATAGACATAGGATTTTATTATCATTTCTACTCTTGAATTATGGTTGCATAGACATAGGATTTTATTATCATTGCTACTGTTGAATGATGGTTGCATAGACATGGGATTTTATTATCATTTCTACTCTTGAATGATGGTTGCATAGACATAGGATTTTATTATCATTTCTACTCTTGAATGATGGTTGCATAGACATGGGATTTTATTATCATTTGCTACTCTTGAAGGATGGTTGCATAGACATGGGATTTTATTATCATTCTACTCTTGAATGATGGTTGCATAGACATAAGATTTTATTATCATTTCTACTTTTGAATGATGGTTGCATAGACATAGGATTTTATTATCATTTCTACTCTTGAAGGATGGTTGCATAGACAAGGGATTTTATTATCATTTGCTACTCTTGAATGATGGTTGCATATACATGGAATTTTATTATCATTTGCTACTCTTGAAGGATGGTTGCATAGACATGGGATTTTATTATCATTTGCTACTCTTGAATGATGGTTGCATAGACATGGGATTTTATTATCATTTCTACTTTTGAATGATGGTTGCATAGACATGGGATTTTATTATCATTTCTACTTTTGAATGATGGTTGCATAGACATGGGATTTTATTATCATTTCTACTCTTGAATTATGGTTGCATAGACATGGGATTTTATTATCATTTCTACTCTTGAATGATGGTTGCATAGACATAGGATTTTATTATCATTTCTACTTTTGAATGATGGTTGCATAGACATAGGATTTTATTATCATTTCTACTCTTGAATGATGGTTGCATAGACATGGGATTTTATTATCATTGCTACTGTTGAATGATGGTTGCATAGACATGGGATTTTATTATCATTTCTACTCTTGAATGATGGTTGCATAGACATGGGATTTTATTATCATTGCTACTCTTGAAGGATGGTTGCATAGACATGGGATTTTATTATCATTTCTACTCTTGAAGGATGGTTGCATAGACAAGGGATTTTATTATCATTTGCTACTCTTGAAGGATGGTTGCATAGATAAGGGATTTTATTATCATTTGCTACTCTTGAAGGATGGTTGCATAGACATGGGATTTTATTATCATTTATACTCTTGAATGATTGTTGCGTAGACATGGGATTTTATTATCATTTCTAATCTTGAAGGATGGTTGCATAGACAAGGGATTTTATTATCATTTGCTACTCTTGAAGGATGGTTGCATAGACATGGGATTTTATTATCATTTATACTCTTGAATGATTGTTGCGTAGACATGGGATTTTATTATCATTTCTACTCTTGAAGGATGGTTGCATAGACAAGGGATTTTATTATCATTTGCTACTCTTGAAGGATGGTTGCATAGACAAGGGATTTTATTATCATTTGTACTTTTGAATGATGGTTGCATAGACATGGGATTTTATTATCATTTCTACTTTTGAATGATGGTTGCATAGACATGGGATTTTATTATCGTTTCTACTTTTGAATAATGGTTGCATAGACATGGGATTTTATTATCATTTGCTACTCTTGAAGGATGGTTGCATAGACATGGGATTTTATTATCATTTGCTACTCTTGAAGGATGGTTGCATAGACAAGGGATTTTATTATCATTTGCTACTCTTGAAGAATGGTTGCATAGACATGGGATTTTATTATCATTTCTACTCTTGAAGGATGGTTGCATAGACATGGGATTTTATTATCATTTGCTACTCTTGAAGGATAATCATATAGAGATGGCATTTTCACTGAAACACTTCTCAGTATTTGTTGGTTCTTTATGAAAATGTTAGCAATGTGACCTCCCATAATTTGAATAACATCATAACAGATTGTTTGATTTACTAAATGGATGGCCACACTTTTAGTTAAAGAAAAAATGCAGACAAACATGTTTCTTGCAATACTCAATTATGGACAGACAAACCAACATTTAGAAAAGGAATAAAATTCTTTCTCGCAATATAACTATTCCTATGTAAATGTGATGCTGATCTAGCCTCCATAATATCTACCACCGGGGCTATTTTAAAAGAATGATTCAAATTTGGCATCCATAATGTCTGCCTTCAGGGCTATTTTAAAAGTGTGATGCTGATCTAGCCTCCATAACATGTGCCTTCAGGGCTATTTTAAAAGAATGATGCTGATCTAGCCTCCATAACACCTACCTTCAGGGCTATTTTAAAATAATGATGCTGCTCTAGCCTCCAAAACATCTGCCTTTAGGGCTATTTTAAAAGATAGATGCTACTCTAGCTTCCAAAATGTCTGCATTCAGGTATAATCTAAACCTCTTTATATAGCTATTTCTCCTGGACTGACAGTCATACAGACAAGGGGCTGTAACTGAAATACTGTTATAACAATACATGTGTCTTGGTTTTTGAGTGATAATGGTGCTCAGTTTGACCATTATGATGGCACCATAGTGGCCATCTTGAAAATCTTGTTATTACTGTTCCATGTAAATCAAAGATGTCATTGACATGTTATCACAAAAACATTTCTTGCAATATTTAATTGGTTATTAGTGAAACAAGAAACAGACCTGGGTATTATCATATGTTTCTTTTGCAGAGGAATTTTTGAAATATTTGATTTGTTTCTTCTTTGTCATTGAATAGCATAGCATATATGAGTGAATTTTAATGAGACTTTGCATTTAGCTAAATTCCACTGAATAATCTGATAGTAGGTACTCTGACCTTGATTTCAAGGTCAAGGTTATTTACTAATAATTTGCTGCAGCTATACTAACTCAAGAGCATATTGTCACAAATTAATGGATTTTATCAAACCAGTTTGTGGATAAACCGCATGAATACATTGAATGAGGCGACTCAATTAAATTTTCATCCTTAAAAATATTATCTTAGTTTGAAAAAACCAAAAGCATTTCAATGATTTTCTTTCCATGATATCAAATCATGATTTTTATAACCAAATATGGAATGTTGAAGTTTCTCAGTGATATCATAAATGGTTTTGATGCTCAGCCATTAAAGGTAATATTAGTGGACTGAAGAAATGGACTTTTATCGGATTATTTGAAATTCTTTTCAGTCATTAAAGTCTCAGTCACTGTAAGAGACGCTTGCTTGTAACCATGAATAGTATATGCTATTAAAGGATTTAATCTAAATTTAAAACATCTTGGTCTGTCATATTAATTTTCAGAAAAATGTCTGGAAAAGGACACAGAAATGACATAAATATATATTGAATTCTTTTTTTTATAGTATTGTTTGTTTATGAGCGTTTGAAGAATGATACATGTATCTCTTCAGTTGGCACTGAAGTTCATGGCTGGGTGATAGCTAGAGGAGATGCTCCTACTGTTTTTGTAGATGGATCATTGTTTATTAGTCCTTAAATTTGTGTATTTTTCAACCACAAAGTGACAACTTGGCATATATATATATATATATATATATATATATATATATATATATATATATATATATATATATATATATATATATATATATATGTATATTTATTTATTTATTTATTTGGTACCAAGCACAGTATATCTAGGTAGGAGAGGATGATACATGATACATATCTTTCAAAAATACATGAGGAATGAACTTATTTTATAACTGTCCTCTCACTTCAGCTGAAATAACCTGTAAATGTTTTTATAATGAAAATGGTTCTCAAATATTTGGACAAAAACTGCACTGTAACTAAATGTTAACACTTGTACATAATTCCTTGCTAAATTTCCAATGCCTTTATCCTTGCAAACTTGTTTGCTATTATTACTGTAATCAATTTAATGTATAGTCATGTATTATTTGTATGATTAGTGATCCATATTAATCAAACACCAAATTTGTTCTTTGTGCTATGTTTCACTGTCAGACTCTAGTCCAACATACCTATCCGACTTCACCCATGTGTACACACCAGCAAGATACTTACGCTCCTCTTCTGACAATTGTAGACTCATTATTCCCACTATGAAAACAAAGTCATATGGACAGCGTTCTTTTGCATACCAGGACCCAGCAACATGGAATGAATTGCCCACTGAACTTAGACACAAAGACACAGTGATCCCATTCAAGAGGGCTCTTGAAACTCACTTATTTTGACTGCAAGAACAAACTTAAAGACCTAATAATATTTCCTACCTTAAATATTCTCAGCATGTTTTTTAATGTTTTCTAATTTCATGGTGTTTGTTTTTGTAATCATATCATTATATGTTTTTTATCTTATAGGTATTGTCTAATGTTGTAAAGCACTTAGAGCTTCTAAAGATTAAGCACTATACAAAGTCCTCATTATTATTATTATTATTACTATTATTATTATTATATCTATGGTAACATCATTTTCTCCTTCAATAAATTTTGCCATTTGTATTTCAGACTTTCCTGGAAGTGATAAGACCCCTAATCAGCACTGAATCTCAGATGAAAACACTAATAAATTGTTTTCGTACACTTGTCTCCTCCACCACCCTTCCAGCTGAGGTTAGTTGTGAAGGCAAGACCTGTAATGATTTGAACTGGCACAGACATTAGCATGAATGTAACATCTTCTGAATCATCATTTTAATTAGTAGCACAGTTCTCTCTCATTATAAAGTGTCTCGTTATTAAGGTAGCCTCTTTTGCATTGTGGATCATTGATCCCATTTCATTATTTAATAGTAAAATATATATCATTAAAAGGTGAGCTACCTACAGGGTGATCCATTGAATGGCTCCTATGATAGTTGTTTCTGGGACTACATCATAAAGTACTGTGTATCAAAGTAGATGGGACTACATCATATAGTACTGTGTATGATAGTAAATGGGACTAAATCAAAGAGTACTGTGTATGATAGTAAATGAGACTAAATCATAGAGTACTGTGTATGATAGTAGATGGGACTATATCATACAGTACTGTGCTTGATAGTTGATGGGAATACATCATTGAGTACTTTGTATGATACTTGATGGGACTACATCATAGAGTATTGTGTATGATGGTGCTGGGACTACATTATAATGGCTGTGTATGATTGTTGATGGGACTACATCATATAGTACTTTGAATGATAGTTGATGGGAATGCATCACAGAGTACTGTGTGTGATAGTTGATGGTACTACATCATGGAATACTGTGTATGATAGTTGATTGGAAAACATCATAAGTGTACTGTGTATGACAGTTGATGGTACTACATCATATAGTACTGTGTATGATAGCTGCTTAACTACATCATAGAGTACTGTGTGTGGTAGTTGCTGGACTACATCATAATAGCTGTGTATGATACTTGATGGGACTATGTCAAAGAGAACTTGATATGATAGTTGATTGGACTACAGTGTAATGGCTGTATATGACAGTTGATTGGACTACATTGTAATGGCTGTATATGATAGTTGATTGGACTACATTGCAATGGCTGTATATGATAGTTGATGGGACTACATTGTAATGGCTGTATATGATAGATGATTGGACTACATTGTAATGGCTGCATACGATAGATGATTGGACTACATTGTAATGGCTGTATATGATAGATGATGGGACTACATTGCAATGGCTGTATATGATAGTTGATGGGACTACATTGCAATGGCTGTATATGATAGTTGATTGGACTACATTGCAATGGCTGTATATGATAGATGATGGGACTACATTGCAATAGCTGTATATGATAGTTGATGGGACTACATTGCATTGGCTGTATATGATAGTTGATTGGACTACATTGTAATGGCTGTATATGATAGATGATTGGACTACATTGCAATGGCTGTATATGATAGTTGATTGGACTACATTGCAATGGCTGTATATGATAGTTGATTGGACTACATTGCAATGGCTGTATATGATAGTTGATTGGACTACATTGTAATGGCTGTATATGATAGTTGATTGGACTACATTGCAATGGCTGTATATGATAGTTGATTGGACTACATTGCAATGGCTGTATATGATAGTTGATTGGACTACATTGCAATGGCTGTATATGATAGTTGATTGGACTACATTGTAATGGCTGTATATGATAGATGATTGGACTACATTGTAATGGCTGTATATGATAGATGATTGGACTACATTGTAATGGCTGTATATGATAGATGATGGGACTACATTGCAATGGCTGTATATGATAGTTGATGGGACTACATTGCAATGGCTGTATATGATAGTTGATTGGACTACATTGCAATGGCTGTATATGATAGATGATGGGACTACATTGCAATAGCTGTATATGATAGCTGATGGGACTACATTGCAATGGCTGTATATGATAGATGATGGGACTACATCATAATGGTCAAAATGTGATAATTGATGAGAGTACTGTATATGATAGCTGACATGATTACTTCATAATAGACTACAGTAGCTACTACACTGTTAAGGAAACCCTGCTTGTTTCATTGAAATAAGATTGGAAAACATTATAACTTGCATGTATGCAACACTGTGGGTGGGGGGGTGATGGATAGGATATATAGCTATCACTAAATTATTCTGTCAGTTCATAAGCATTTTCATTTCTGGAACATACATTTCAACCCTTAAATATTTTTCACTCAAACCTAGGATACCTGTTGAAGATTTTGAATTGAATTGCCTATTGATACTTTGATCTTTCTGCAGTCAGTATATTTTATGTTACTATGGAAACAAAAAGTAGCATCAGCAGTACATAAATTGAGAAGATTAGACCATAGGAGAAAAAGAGAGAAAGGATATTCCCAGGAGGAAAATATATATATATATATATATATATATATATATATATATATATATATATATATATATATATATATATATATATATATATATATATAGTAGCAAACCTTAGTTGATGCATCATCTTTAGATTGTATTATATTATGGTTGATGTGACACACAGTTATTCAATACATATGATGCTCATTTTCACACTGATTCTAGCCCACATTTTAATATGAAAATTCATCCTCTATCTGTGTTACACATGTGTTACACTTACACAGTAACTCCAAAGTCATTTTTCTGTAGATGCTTTAGCTGTTTATTTTACCTCTCAAGAAATACCAGTTTATGAAAACAACTTACGGTACATCATCTATTGATTTTTTTGATTTAACTGTTTGAATAAACAAGATGAGAAAAAGGTTAATATAAAATCAGACATTTTATGCATTTTCTAAGAGATAAAGTTTCAGAGACTTACGCAGTTTTTACTGCAGAACCAAAAATGATAAAATCTTCCTAAATATCAAGTTAGGAAAAAATATTGTTTTAGAAGAATAATCTTCTAAATAATTGAACATTATTGCTTTGACACTTAAGTTATTGCATATCACAAATAAAAGTATATTTAAATTGATATATGTTAGAGAAAGCTGATTGTCAGATAATTTTGATACTCCACAGGAAAAGAAGGCATCCCAGGATCTGATTGAACAGAAGGTACAATGTCAGGATGTTTACAGCGAGGCCAGAAAGGTAATCATAAATCATACTGTATTCCTTGCATGTACGAGTGGTATATATAAATATATATATATATATATATATATATATATATATATATATATATATATATATATATATATATATATATATATATATATATATATATATATGAACCAGAAGTTTGAAAAAATTCTTACTAGGTCTAAATTTGATTCCGGTGAAAGAAGGCCAAAAATTTACAAAGATGGCACATGAAGATGCAGAGGATCTTTTAATGTTATGGAAAGCTGTATTTAAAAATAGTAAGATAAATGAAGTTGTACAGAACATAGATTGTAATTCAGAAATTACAAATGGAATCCAGTGTGTGATAAGCAAACACTCAAAATTGGAACTCATTCTGTGATAAACAAACATGGACATTGGAACTCATTGTGTGATAAGCAAAGACTAACGAATGGAATTCATTGTGTGATAAACAAACACTAACAAATGGAACTCATTGTGTGACAAGCAAATGCTAACAAAACGGATCTCACTGTGATAAACAAACACTAACAAATGGAACTCATTGTGTGACAAGCAAATGCTAACAAAACGGATCTCACTGTGATAAACAAACACTAACAAATGGAACTCATTGTGTGACAAGCAAATGCTAACAAAACGGATCTCACTGTGATAAACAAACACTAACAAATGGAACTCATTGTGTGACAAGCAAATGCTAACAAAACGGATCTCACTGTGATAATCAAACACTAACAAAAGGAACTCATTGTATGATAAGAAAACACTAACAAATGGAACTCATTGTGTGACAAACAAACACTAACAAATGGAACTCATTATGTGATAAACAAACACTAACAATGGAACTCATTTTGTGATAAGCAATTACTAACAAAAAGAACTCATTGTGTCATAAACAAACACTGACAATGGAACTCATGGTGTGATAAGCAAACACTAACAAAGGGAACTCATTGTGTGGTAAGCAAACACTAACAAACAGAACTCATTAGGTAATAAGCAAACACTAATAAATGGAACTCACTGTGTGATAATCATACAAAGACAATAGTACTCATCGTGTGATAAACACTAACACATGGAACTCACTGTGTTGATAAACAAACACTAACAAATGAAACTCATGTATAATGAAACAAGATAAATGGAACTCAATGTTTGAAAAGGAAACACCAGCAAATGGGACTCATTGTATAATATAATACCACTAACAAATGGAACACAGTGTGATGAGAAAACACTGACAAATGAAACTCAGTGTGTTATAGACAAACAATGACAAATGGAAGACATATTATGAAAAGAAAAAAACTGACAAATGGAAGACATATTATGAAAAGAAAACACTGACAATTGAACTCATTTTATGAGAAGAAAACACTGACAAATGGAAGTCATATTATGAAAAGAAAACATTGACAAATAGAATTCACTGTGAAAAGAAAACACCAACAGATGGAAATCATTGTGTGGAAAGAAAACACTAACAAATGGAAATCATTTTGCAGAAGAAGAAAAAACTGACAAAATAGAACTAGTGTGTGATATGAAAATACTGGCAAAATATAATTCATTGTCTTATAGGAATCCACTTATAAATGGAACTCAACATATTGAAATCATCTTACTTTGATCTTGTTTGTTGATGGGAATCATTTATTTTGCTTTTACTTTCCTTCAAATATGCATCCATTAAAATGCACAACAAGGTTTAAAATAAAGATAAATTCAAATTAAAAAAATGTGTGTGCCATTGAATTTGATCAATGTACATTAATTAATTCACTCTAATATCTCTTGCAGAAATATGAGGACTTCTACAAGGAGGAGGAGGAAGTCAACAGTAAGCTCAAAGTCTTTGTTAAGAACATGAAAACTGCATTTGGTGGAGTCAACGATGTCTGGACACAAATTGGATTCTGGAGCAAAGAACGTAGGCTATTGAGTTCATGATTAATAATTTTACATTAAAACCTTTCTTTAGACACCATCTTTCTTTAGACACCATCATTTCTTTTTCTAAACAAACAAATGCTCTTGCAACACAGGTTGTCTTTTAATAGAGGTCATCATTTTATATAACTAATTAATCTGTGCATGAATTGCCTCATCTCTTAAAGCAGGTGCTTTTTTTAAAGTCGAGTTTTAATGTGGACTGGAACTCTGTATTATCATGCCTGAAGACAGGTGCTATATTTTTAAGTCAAGTTTTAATGTAAACTGGAACACTGTATTATCATGTTTGAAGACAGGTGCTATCTTTTTAAGTCTAGATTTAACATAGAATGGAACACTGTATTATTGTGTTTGAAGACAGGTGCTATCTTTTTAAGTTTAGTTTTAAAGTAGACTGGAACACTGTATTATCATGTTTGAAGACAGGTGCTATCTTTTTAAGTCTAGTTTTAATGTAGACTGGAACACTGTATTATCGTGTTTGAAGACAGGTGCTATCTTTTTAAGAATAGTTTTTATGTATACTAGAACACTGTATTATCGTGCCTGAAGACAGGTGCTTTCTTTTTAGTGCCTGAAGACGTGCTTTTTTTTTAAGTCGAGTTTTAATGTAAACTGGAACACTGTATTATCATGTCTGAAGACAGGTGCTATCTTTTCAAGAATAGTTTTTATGTAGATTGGAATGATGTGATATCATGGTACTTAATGCAGCTATTGGTAGATATTAAAGCTAGTTTACTGCATTGCCTCAAATTGTCCATGACTTTTACTCTGTCATTTCCTATAAAGTAATCTCTGTCAATCAAAGCACATAAATGTAAATAAAACTGCAAATTGTTGCTGACCAGGATTACCATATCATGAGGGAACCAGTCTATATTATCATGGCATTTACCATATCATGAAGGAAGCAGTCTATATTATCATGGCATTTGCCTAAACTAAGTGTGGTAGCATGGCATCATCATAATAAAAATAAATTTCAACTTGCCTATAGGAACTAATGTCCATGCTTGCAATATTTCCACAAACAGGGAAGGTCCAGTGATTCACTGGAAAACATCAATGTCAGTAAAGTTGATATCAATGAATAATGAATAGTTCAGATTTTCTTGTTAAAAATATTTTTTTAACTTTGTCTCAATTTTAAAAGGTGTGGAGCCAAAGAATTGAACCATGTCACCTCACAACTAATATTTCACACCAAAATGAAAGACATGTCACCTCACAACTAATATTTCACAACTAAATGAAAGGCATGTCCAGTGTTGGCACATGGTGCCCATTAAAAAATTACAAGATTAACATAATTAACACAACCCTTAAGCATAGGTGACTGATGCTTGTAATATACACAGTGTTTGAAGATTCATCCTGAGATAAAGGTAAGCTTTCTCAACTGTCCGCCAAACTGTTTTCATTCGAATCATCCACATAGTATGCAGAGGAACCCCGTTGGGTAGAGGAAGGGATTGTATGATCTTAGGTGATTTCTTCCAAGTTTCACTGGCCACAGTTCAAAACTTCTTTGGACAAGTAGGTATTTGTCTTAACTCTGCCGTTGAAGACTTTACCAGTGAGGAAAATTAGTTTTTACACTTTTAAAACTCGTACTTGTGGTTTTCTTTGATTAAATGTTCTTAATTTTGCCATGTGTAGAAGCTGTTGATTTTTGCATTATGTTGACCTTATTCTGTGCAAGACTACCAGTAAGGAAAGATGGAACAAATTTCTTTTTATGCTTTTCAACAATTTTTGTCATGATTATCTTTTTAAAGAAAAAACCATATATCTACATCTTTCTCAGGTGTTTTGGCTTTCATAACATCATTGCATCTTTCTCATGTGTTTTGGCTTTTATAACATCATTACATCTTTCTCAGGTGTTTTGGCTTTCATAACATCATTGCATCTTTCTCAGGTGTTTTGGCTTTCATAACATCATTAATTAACCCTGAGTTGTTGTTTGAGTAGTTTCTGGAATATTTTCTTTTTCTTGACCGGAATCAGTGATAAATGATTAACACATTAGGTTTTTGTTGTTTTCGTCTGAAATTTGAGTAGGAAACACATTTTGAAAGCTATTTCTGAATACATACTAAAACATCAACTTCAGGTGATTTTCCAATAACCTAATGCCTAGTTGTGTTAGAAACTTCATTTTTCATTGGCTATTTGGCTCACCTATGAACAGAAGGGGAAAAGTTGGATTTAAAAAAAATTTTGCTTAACGGACCCATTATTTTCGTATCGAGACCACTCTTTATTCCAAATGCCCATCTTATCCTACTTTTTTGCAAAGGTTCATCTGTCTGTTTGCAGTTCATACTGGTCTGCCTTAGATCTGAGACCAAAAAGTCTAAAATCTGGACACAAAATCGAATTCCGACCATGGGCGAATTTTGGGTAGAAAAAAATTGGTCCGGAAAATGATGTTTTTCCCCTTTGTATTTTGTAGTGCAACTAGAAATTCCGGATTATTTGGTGTCATTGTAGAGCTACAACTGTCTACCTTTCTATAATACCACCCACTTTAGTGTATCATACATGACCTTGACACTACAGAGCTCGGCAGTAGGCTACTACCTCTTGCCACGTAAACTCGTCATCGTTAATGTGTTAAGGGTGCTAGCTGTGTATCCAGAATTATCTTGCTTGAAAACTGGTATATTCCAG
>CM068828.1:153547658-153690158 GCA_028554795.2 Sinohyriopsis cumingii | reverse complement strand
TCCAAAGACCAATTTGACATCACCGATCGAAAAGCGACACTGTCCATGACCCACGTCTATCCTCCTCAAGGGATTGGACAACGCAAAAAGGTGTTATTGGTGAACGGCCTTAGCAGCATTAAGCGTAGCCTCGTCCAAATTCACAATTCTCAAAACCAGAAGTGTTTAGCCAGGGCTATCATGGTAGGACGAACCTATGCCGTCAAAAACGACACGATAGAATGGAAACAAGCCTGGGAGAACATTCGAAAATCGAACCGAGCCAAACAACGAAATGAAGAAGAACTCCTGTTACACCAAGCCGGTCTGTCCAAAGACACACCCTGCAGCATTCCTGAGATGCAAAAATTGCAAGATGCCCTAGCTCCACGCTTCACCTTGAAAGTGCACCCTCAGGAAGTGC
The DNA here is from genome assembly GCA_028554795.2 of Sinohyriopsis cumingii. Lineage (NCBI taxonomy): Eukaryota > Metazoa > Mollusca > Bivalvia > Unionida > Unionidae > Sinohyriopsis > Sinohyriopsis cumingii. The sequence continues at coordinate 153,689,755 of CM068828.1, read as the reverse complement.
GCGGACGTCAGTTGTTTTGAGGCCGAGATTTTAAGGACGGAAAATACATTCACGTCTATTATCATGATGAAAATTTCAATGTCATTACCAATATCACTGGATTCATTGGATACAGTTATTACTGTGAGAAATGGGACTCTGGCTATAACAATCGAGAGAAACACAAGCATTGTGGATCAAAATGCTCAGGATATTTCGCTTCTCAACCCTGTCTGGATGCAGGACAAGAACGAGTGCATTGCCCTGCTTGCAGGGCACGTTTGTCGGCCCTGCCTGTTACCAACAACATCTCATGAAACACGGTTCACAGCGGAAATGTGCTTGTCAACTCCTGAGATTGTACCTTACGTGTCGACAAGGCATATGTACCAATACTACCAGGGCACATGTATGTCGAGGAAAGTAGAAAGGTCACATTTGTCACCAAGTCGTGGACTTGGAACACCAATGCTACATGCAAAAGTACCAACCCCAACAAGAGAAAGAAGATGACCACAAGAAGAAAGGCAATTTCATCTTTTTCGATTTCGAATGCATGCAGGAGACAGGCATTCACATTCCTAGTTTCTGCGTGGCTCATCGAGCGTGTGAAAAGTGCATTCAAGAACCTATCTTCAGTCATTGCCCTCACTGCAGCAAGATTCCTGGAGGACGTGAAAACAACTTTCGGGGACCGAACACGCTAGCCGATTTCGCGCGATGGGTTTTAGACCCCATCGACAAGACATGGAGCCAAGAGGACATCGAACGTTACCGAGATTGTCATCGCCATGCCACAGTCATAGCCCACAATTTCTCCGGATACGATGGCCAGTTTCTTCTCATATAGTATACGGAACATGGTACCGAGCGTCCTAAAGTCACTTCATGGACCCCATGAATCCGAGGGATAGTTAGTACGAAGGAAGAACTAATGCCACTTGTTTTCTGTACCAAGCCGACGAAGAGAAAGGAGAAGAAATCAAATAGTTGTTCGTGTGTTCGCTGTATCCCTACGTGTCTAAATAGTGTCGCTTTCCTGCAGGGCATCCGCGATTGCTAACGGAACACATCGACCTGAAATACATTCGACAATACGACGGTCTGATCAAGTACAAAGTTTTGCCTCCCATGGACTTGTACCATCCCGTGTTACCTCAACAATGCCAAGGCATGCTGATGTTTCCCTTATGCTTTATTTGTGCCGAATCGTGCAACCAATATCAGCCTTGTCAGCACACCAAGGAAGAACGTACTTTGGCGGGGACGTGTGTCAGCGTGGAATTGTTTAAATATCTGGATATGGGATACCGACTGTTACAAGTGTACGAAATGTGTCACTTTCCCAAGACACAAGAATATCACAAGAGTGAACCCAGTCAGAAAGGTATTTTCGCTGACTACGTGGATGCCTTTTTGAAACTTCAACAAGAAGCCAGCGGCTATCCGTCCTGGTGTCACACTCCCGAAGACCAAAAGACATTCAAAGAGAAATACTGGGCACAAGAAGACATTACTTTAGATCACATCGAGAAAAACTAAGGCAGGCGATCATTTGCCAAAGTGATGTTAAATTGCTTGTGGGGCTAAATGGCACACGAACGTGTTTACCCAAGACGGAATATTTGACAGAACCTTCCAGCTACTTCCTGGTGATTCACGACAAAAACAAATACATGAAATACGTGGACGTCGTTCGCGAGGATTTGATCCTAGTGAATTACAAAGAAGAACTAGACTTTGTACAAGTCGACGCATTTGGAAATGTCATCATTGCGGATAAATTTATGGAAACGCGTCATATACTTTGACACAGACAGTTGCATCTACACCGAGCGCATGTCAATATCAGCCTAACATTGAAGTAGACTGTTTAGGAACCTGGACAGACGAGCATCCCGACGACAAGATTCTAAGTTTCGTCAGTGGCGGTCCCAAAAATTACGGCTACGAATACCGGGACAAACAAGGAGAAGTGCACACGACGTGCAAAGTGAAAGGACTGACTCTGAATTATCGTACTAGTCGAGTGGTCAACTTTGGGGTATTGAAAGAAGCCTTGCAATCGGGAGAGGATGGAAACTTCAAAGTGACCACCTATCAACGGAACAAGATTGTACCTTTACCCATTCACCACATCGTCAGTCGGCCCTTGGTAAAAGTCTATCAGATCGTGTACCAGAAGCGAGTTCGACTTCCCAATCATTTCACCTTACCGTATGGACACGTCGGTATTGGTCTGTATATAAAAAGGAACCCTAGGCAAGATCGATAGTTCATTGTGACTACCAAGACCGAGCGAACAAGATGAATACTTTCAGAGAAACACAAAACAAGTTGTTTAGAAAGGCACAATTCAAGTGTGGGGCTACTGAAGTGGATGTGATTGTGAGCCTTGCGATGGGTACGATGCTGTACGTTGTGACCTTAGCGATGACGTAAAGCATCATGGGACAACAATATTCTACGTTTCGTGAGTGGCGGTCCTAAAATTTACGGCTACGAATACCGGGACAAACAAGAAGAAGTGCACACGGAGTGTTAAGTTAAAGGATTGACCTTGAATTATCGTACCAGTCGAGTGGTGAACTTTGGTGTATTTGAAGAAGCCTTGCAGTCTGGAGAAGATGAACACTTTAAAGTGACCACCTACCAACCAAACAAGATTGTACATTTGCCCACTCACCACATCGTCAGTCGACCCTTGGAAACAGTATATCAAATTGTGTACCAATAAGCGAGTGCGACTTCCCATCACTTTACTTTACCGTATGGACATGTTGGTATAAAACATTGGTTGTAAGAAGATTGCCACTCACCAGAACAATGACTTCGCCATAGCAAGAATCAACTGAGAAACCCAATGAGAACTTCAAACCCTAAAATTGTCCGGTCTTCTTGCCTGACTATTGTGATTCTGCCCGTCGATTGGAATCGTTTACAAAATGCCCTACGAATAGGGAAAGATTACCTACTTTGAATTGTTTTTAGCTAGAACAGGATTTGTCTACTTGGGACCTGAGACTAGATTGGGATACGAAGTACAGTATTTCATTTGTGGCCTGAAGTTACGAATGGATCTATGTATCTATACAGATTCAGCTATTCCGGAACATACTCGATGGTCTCCGCATTGTCCTTTCCTTTCTTTGGCCTTTCCACCCATTACACTACGGTACAATTATGACGGCACCTTAGAGATGGTTCCTTCCAAAACAAAACATATAAAATGAACGATGTACAAGCTTGAGACTTCATTGCGACTAGTATAAAAAGGCAGTAATAGGCAAGATCGATAGTTCATTGTGGCTACCAAGGCCAAGCGAACAATATGAATACTTTCAGAGAAACACAAAACAAGTTCAGACAGGCACAATTCAAGTTTGGGGCCTCTGAAGTGGAATGCGATTGTGAGCCTTGCGATGTGAGCGATGCTGTACGCTGTGATCTTAGCAATGCCGTAAAGCATCATGGGAACTTTGTTCTCACTACTACTACTACTACCCCTATCATGGAAAGTGGTGCTGTGCGTGTCAACCCTGACGGATGCGAAAGCGATGCTACACGTCATCTTGGACACTTTACTTGGTTTCATTTTAAATGTGGATGTCAACCTTCACGTATACCACTCTACGGATGTCATCCAGCCTTGAGCAAACTCCTGTCTTTGTCACCCTGCCCTCATCGAAACGAACCTGTGAAAGACGAATATTCGTTCCCTGTGCGTTGGTCTGAATGCTGCAACTTTGAAAATCGTTTTCTATCGTTCAAAGGAAAATGACCTAAGTATCTGGGAGGACCAACCTCCGACGAATTAATCAGAGCCGGATTTTTCTACCTGGCGAAGGGGATAAAGTCAAGTGCTTCAGTTGCGGTGTGTCACTTCACCACCGGGAACCACAATATTCGGCCAACCTAGAGCATGCTCGATGGTCTCCCGGTTGTCACTATTTACCTTTAGTAGGACAATATCTGTAATCTCTGAATGGATACTTTACAAGAGAACATTCGTGTTTTGCCTGTGGAGTTGAGAGAACGCATTTACCGAGAACTGGTCAATAGAAGTGAAACGTAAAGAGCAATTACATCCGTTACATCAACGATGTTTAAATCACTGGTACCTGAATGCTATATGAGGACTGATTCATAAGAAAGTGTTCCATTGGTTAGAACTTCATCAAATACCCCATGGTTTTAAAAAGGATTGATTTGTGATTGATGATTCTATTTCTTACAATGTAAACTTACTGCATCGAATTCCGAATGAAGAGTTAACGAGTTGCCAACATCTTTTAAACAATGTCAACTTAGTGAAAGAGGAAACTGCTGAACGAGCTGTGATGTGCAAATTAGTGTCTAAACCATTTACATTCGACACTGGAGTAAAACCATGTCTGTGCAAACAGCACATTTCTTGTGTCAGACAAAACAGAATTTAGTATGACCTATTCATGAATACTTTACAAGAGAACATTCGTCGATTCGTGGATTGCCTGTGGACTTGAGAGAACGAATTTACCGATAACTGGTCAAAATACAATGCATCCTTTACGTCATCAGATGTTTAACCACTGGTACCTGAATGCCATAAGAGGACTGATTCAGAGGAAAGTGTTGCAGTGGTCAGACATTGTTCTACACTTTGAGGTCGCAAAAGATCGACATGTTCATGTTTTTCTTTAGATAGTCCTATTGCAACCAATTGAGGAAGACGAGTTGAAGGATTACACACATCTTTTATGTAACATCTGTTTAGAGAAAGAGGAAACATCTGAAAGAACTGTAGAACGAACGTTGGAGTGTAGGTTAGCACTTGGAATATTTAGATGCCCGACTGGAAAACGAAGATCTCTGGGAAGAAAGTACCTTTTTTGCATTCGAAATAAGGTCAAAATACAGGCTGCCATGCCAAGGCTTTTATCACATGTGATTGAACAGATACCATGGAAGGAAATCAATGACCATATTCAAACCGTGGAAACTTAGTACGACGACTGTATCCATTCAATTAGGGCCGACGCGTAGTGTGTGTCTTATTGACTTGTTTTCTGGGATTTCGTTTATCACCCAATTTTATGTGGACTCTTTACGAACAGTACTTACCACCCAATTCAACATGAAAGTGGTGCCTTTAAATGGTCACAATAGACTCATTTTGCTCAAAGCGTTGCGTTTTCATCTCGATACGTCTCGTCCTTTAGGGGGAAAAAAAGGCTCGTCAGCTTTTAGCTACCGAAGACGTGTATGACGATGTGTGTGTAGCTTGTGACTTACACCCCCACTGGACAGATGTATGTGTCTGGACAAAAGAGGGCTTTGAGGCTTGGACCCAAGAAGTTGCCCAGTATGTTCGAGAGTTGTGATTCTTCCTATCAACGTCCAAAGGAAACAGTTACTTTTCATCCTGTGTTGGTGACAGTACCAGAAGAAGAAGAACAACCCATCACTAAAGACAGAACTGTCGTGGACATTCCTGAAAGACCCTTTCGGGAGGACACTTGTGTGACCTTACCCCTGTATAACTGGTCAGAACATTACCCAAAACATGTTGTACAGAAACTTGTTTCTATTCCACGTTGATCGTTTTCATATGCCTTTTATCATTGGACTTAAGCGTTTGGCTTTTATGTACTTTTTAGTTTCGTGTTCACTTTTAATCACCTCAATAAACCTGTCCTGAAAAAAGTATAAAAACTCTTGTCTTGTCAGTTTTCGTGTCACATGTGACATTCCTGACATTTTCGCTATCTCCGCTGTCTCTGCTCCCTCTTCCTCCACTGTCAAAGTCACCGACGAACACTTAGATCGTGCCAGTTGGGAGGCTTTGTATTTTTGCCATCCTTTTAACATGCTCATTGCTGGACCTAGTGGTTCAGGCAAAACCGAATGTGTCAAACGTTTGATCGAACATAAACATCATTTGATCGATAGTCCACTATCGTGTGGTGTTGCAACGAGTGGCTATCGGCGAGAAACCTCTTGCGAGAAAGTCAAGGCGATTCCATCGTGTTTGTGGAAGGCATTCCTAAAGAAGACGACCTAATCGTGTCTGACTCCCGTCATATGCATTAGGTCATTTTCGACGACATGTTAGGATAAGACGAAGAAAAAAATTAAACTGAGGTTTACGCGCAAAGGGCATCATCGTAATGCCACCGTCATTTACATCATTCAAAAATTGTTTCAACAATCTAAAGCTCATCGCACCATCAGTTTCAATGCTCATTAAGTGGTCTTGTTTAAAAGCAATCGACATAAATCGCAAGTGCAGGTGTTAGCCAAACAGTTATTAATGTATATCTCTACTCGTCGATTTGAAAACCATGACACCCGATTGGCGATTTGTGCCCATTTGTTTCACCACTTGTATCAAGACAAAGGGCCTGTCCTGTACACGTCTCCGTCCTCGACTTAACCCCCCAAAATCTATAAAAACCTCAGACACTGTCTTCTGTCTCATACATTGTCAACATGACGTTCCTTCAATATCATATTCCCGTCAAACTGGTTCGTGCCTTGTATGGCATCAGTCGCGAAAAAATCCACAAATCCGGGCTCGTGTCTTAGAAGCTAGACTCAAATAAGTCTTACGATGGATAACGGTGACAGCACGTCAATTACTGCAAGGCATCATTCAGATTCCTCATCAAACCAAACGCTTTTCTGATAGAAACAAAGTCGCTTTGACCCAACTGGCCGATCCCCGCATCGACACTCAAACCAAACATCAAATCATTTTGAAAACTGGAGTGAGCGGAACTCCAGGAGATGTCATCATTCGCTAACTCATAAGATGGGATCCTAATGCTCCCAAAGTTCTACCCAAGAAAAAAGCCAAACGAAGCCCTAAGAAGAAAAAGAACCACATGGTCAAGACCAGGTCCCCAAGGAGACCTGTATCTCCAAGAACTTCTCCAATGGCGGGACCCTCCTCTTTCCGGTCACCACCCCGGAAAAAGAAAATTCCCCCGAAACATAAACAGAGAAGTCCTCCGAAAAAGAAAAGCCCACAGAAAACTAGTCGCAAGAGAGGCACTTCGGCCAGGACGCAACCTAACACTCGCAAACCAGGACCTGCAACGGCAGTGACCGCGTCTCCGGTAGCCTCAGGTTCATCCATTTCTCCGTTGATGACGTCAAGAACTGAGAAGTACTTGGAGACGTTGATGACACCAAGAACGTATCCGTTTGTGATACCGAGAACTTATCCAGTGGCAGGACCCTCCTTTTTAGTGGCAGTGGCTGCTGGTCACAAAGTAATTTCTCCCAAAATCAAATTCCAAGAGAGATCGGGCATATTACAGAGTTTACTGGATTTGTCCAAGCAAGAACTGGCTCAATTTAGTCTGTTACGTACCCCTGCACGACGTATCATGTCAGTGCTCAAGTTGATACGACGCAAAGACAATCAGTGGCGACGCGTTCCAGTATAAAAAAGGCTGCAATAAAAGTATCAATACCAGTGAACTCCCAAAATATGTCAACTCATAGAAGTGCACACCGTCACTATCGTCCAAAAAGAAAGAGACAAAGACAGGCTCGTCATCTGACAAAGCGCTTAGTCAAGCATCAACGTTATCCTAAGAAAAGGCACAGTCGTTCCTAGAAAAAGAGGAGTCAACAAAAGGGAGGATTCCTTGGTTTTTTTGGAAAACACATTGTTACTTTTGTTTGTTTGATGATTTTTTGTAAATAAACAACATAATAAGTCATTAACAAGTTTAAGGTGTCAGAAGATGTTTTAGTATTATAAAACGATTTCAGATAAACATGAATTGCCAAATCTTTCAAGCTATTACTTTTACACCTTTTTAGTAATGGTTCACTGTTTTGTGATTGACGTCACAGTATAGCTAACCTTGAGACATAGCTCATAATAGTTACGGTTTATGATATGGGGTTGACCATTTAGGCCGGATATCAGAGAAGTATGTACTCAAATATGTGTGTGTGTGTGTGTGTGTGTGTGTGTGTGTGTGTGTGTGTGTGTGCGTCTGTGTGTCTTTGTGAATTATTAGTTCATGCAGCTTGAAATTAGCATTACATACTACGTATATATGTAAGAGCGCACAACACTGAACAAACATCACGTGCGTTTTCATTTGACTCAGTATTAACCTAATGTAAAGATTTTCTTTAATGCATATGACTTATTAAACATTGCATAATTTATTAGTAAGGTGTCACGTGGGATAATGATGCATTAGAATGTACCCTCTCCTAATGTATGTGTAGTTGTTCTAATACATAATTGGTATGATGGTCCTTGGAATGGAAAATGTATCATTTCATATAAAACAAATACAACTGCTGTAATATATATATCCATTTTTAACAGTTATTACCTTATATGCTATGTAATTTGTAACAACTATTGCTTTATGTGCAATTTTGTCAAACCTATTAATGTGCTATATGCAGTTTGTAAAAAGTATAATTTTGCACAATACAGTTCGCTAAAGGTATAATTTTATACGCTATATAAATTGTAAAGTATCGCTAAATATAATGTGCAGTTTATTAAAAGAATACCTTTGTCTCTTTAGGAGTGAAATTATTTGGTTTGCTCAGACCTTATCCTCACTCGTGTTTTAAAATTATAAATTCATTAATTTTCTGAAGTTTAAAATATGGTTGCAAACAATCAGAAATAAATCTTAATACTTAATGTTATTCATGACTCGAATTTCTTTAAAAGAAAATCATAACCTGTACACAATGATGAATGTATTTATATCTTATTATTATACACATTATGTGTGTAGCATAACCAGTTAGAGACCATGACACCGTGTGTAGCATAACCCATTAAGGACCATGACACTATGTGTGTAACATTACAAATTAGGGATTATTAAAGTATGTGATGATTATTGTCCTCTCCATGGGTCCAGACGCTGATAATTGTCCTCAGCAAGGTGTTTGTATATTAAAGGAACGAAAAAAGAATTGTGTTTATTCAAATTGTGATTTCGTCTGTTTTCTAAAATGTTAAGGTAATTTTGTTTTTAAAATAAAAGTAAAAGAGCTATTTGAGAAAACATAAACGTTGATATCCGGCAAATTGTTTATAACTGCTATTAAACACGTGTTCTGTGATATATTTTTATACGTTACGTTAGTTGAAGAAGAGTTCGCACGCCCTTTAGATGCAGTTATACAGACACTTTCACAGGGTAACCAGTTTGAAACACTACTGTGCATTTGGCCACATCAAAGTAAGTAACAACAAATACAACACACGGTGATCTAAAACAAAGAAATGTCATGCCTGATGTAAAGAATTACTCTAGCTATAATGGCCATTGCTCAAACTGCTCTCATATACTCATATACCCTACTCATTATGAGAATATTAGTGGACACTTACTTCCTGTGTCACTGTTTACAGACGTCCCACATAAGAAGGTATTCATCCGTCCTGTATGGGTCAGGCAATCACCATTATTCACCACTTCAGATATTTGTCCCTTGGATACATTTTAGCACATGTCCCAATAAAAGTATTTACATTTGTACTCAAAACATGTACTAATTTTACAGTGAATATTACCGTTAAAAATATAGACATTATTATTTAAAAGTTTATATCCGAAGACGATATATAACCTGTTTTACACAATACCGACTACACCGATACTTATGAAATAATTACAATAAATAAAACAGAGCAAATTTTAGTGCAAACTTTATCTTGAAAAGTTACATACTGTTCGTTCTTGCTAAAAATTCATAAAATAGAATACGTTTATATAGCATTGAGTAACACGATTTGTAGCAAGTGTGAGATGTGATGTCACCATGAATGTGTGTTATGATTTAGATACTCTGAAATAAATTCAAGCTATTCAGCAACATGATGACGAATGTTTATACAGATACATTATTTCTCAACGTCATTACATGGCTTTATCTTGTGAAAACAAGGACCACGTGCCCTGGCACATGGTTGATTCGGGCAGGAGAGATTTGTCTCTCATTGGCAGTATTGCGCCCACACAATGCAATTTCATTTATCGCCCTAGCCATTTACACCACATGTACCTTACATACTTAGCATAATTCCAAAAATAACAGGTAAACATGAATTGCATTGCAGATTCATTATCTTAAAGAAGTCAATATGGTAGCATGGGTATATTTTCTCCTAGTTTTGTTTAATGATAATGAACTTTGTTGCGTAGTTTACTGCAAATATTTTGATAGAGATATCAACATTTTATGGTGCAAATTAGTGCCAGCCCATTTTCAACCATTCTAAAGTGCAAAGTAGTGTATATCCATCTTACACCATTGTATTGTAAAGTACAAAGTATTATCGGTCAGTCTTAAAACACTCCGCAGTGTCAATAATTACCAGTGCATATTACATCATTCCACAGTGCAAACTATTACCTGTTCCTCTTAGAAAGTTCCACTGCACAAAGTAGTTCCAGAATTACCAGTGCATATCATAACATTTCACGGTGCAAAGTTGTACCTGATCTATAGTTAAATATTCATCGAGGGAAGGGAAGTTTTAAGAATATAGTTTCCTATTACCGTATCAATAACTCATATACTCTTTAGTGGAAATTAGAATTTAGCACCTTGCCCTCCTGACAATAGTATTGCATAGGGGCATTATTGCCTTTTATTATGACAGTACAAAGAAATCCAACAACCTAATGTGCCTTGTACCTCTGATGTCGATTTCAACAATTTTTCTTCATTGTGTCACTAAAAAATAATTCCTAAGAAATTTGCCCTATGATGTCAGTTTCTCATTTTTGTCGTTATTTTCTCATTTTTTGTGTTATTTTGTCAGTAAATATTAATCGCCTAGAACTTGGTACATCTAACGTCGGTTTTATGTTTCCTTCATTTTCTCAATAAACTAAACCCATGTGCATTATTATTGAAATATTGAAATTATTAATTTATATATTGCAACGTCATTAATGATAATTGTTGTGGGCATTAAGCTTCAAATGAAAATGAATAATTGTACAATGTTATGGGTCAAAGGATTCATGACATATCGATTTCCTAGTACGGTTAATTATATACTTATATAACGGAATGTCTCTCTCCTAGTAAGGTCAACTATATACGAAAGTAATTGAAAAGTAAGCTCGCGTACATATATGACGTGTTACCTACATACACATAAGTCCTTGCATGTGTGTGTGCATTTATGGATACATACATACGTACCTTCAGAGTTGTATTCATCCATCCATGCATGCAAGCATTTGACCGCACGTACAAACCCATATATCCATATATCCATACATACATACATACATACATACATGCACACATACATTCATACATACATACATACATACATACATACATACATACATACATACATAACATACATACATACATACATACATATATACATACATACATACATATGTCCATGACATTGTAATGCATTGTGACTGCATAATACCCAATATATATATATATATATATATATATATATATATATATATATATATATATATATATATATATATATATATATATATATAATGTTGTTTGATCTAAGCATCACAATGTAGTTTGATCTTATCGTAACAAGGTAGTTTCAGCTAAGCATAACAAGGTTGTTTGATCTAAGCGCAACACGACAGTTTGTTATAAGCATAACAAACTAGTTTGACCTACGCATACACTTTAATATCGGTGCCATCTATTACATTTACAAAATAGTTTTATTATAAATCATTAAAATTGATAACATTTGTATTTTAAATTCTTTAATTCAGTGGCTGGCTATCACTATAGTAAAGAGCATGTGTACTTCGTTTTATGAATCTCATTCATAAACCAATGCATCCGCTCCGGTGGCCTAATTGGTTAGAGCGTCCACATCAGAGACGGCAGGTCGTGGGTTCTATCCCCGACCGAGTCATACCAAAGACTTACAAAAATGGTACTAACAGCTGCCTCGCTTTCCATTCAGCATTAAGAGGTTAGTGTTAGGACTGGTCGACCTGGTATCAGGATAATGAGACTTAGTGGGACATCATGTTACATGTCTGTGGCATGATGCCTCAGTGTTAGACATCACTCTAAACTGCCACACTGCAGTCATCGTAGCGATATGACTGAAAAAGTTGAAGCTATATTAAAATTCCTAATCACACACGCACAGACGCACAGACACCAATGTCGATTATTAACTTGACATCTTTTAAAATATAATTGTAAGGGCACAACCAGAGGGACACTTCAAGTTTGGTAAGTACAAGTTTTCAAAAGTAAGTTTAATCACTTTTTATTTTCAGATATATATCAAGTTTATGAGAATAGTCTTATCAGGTCGAAGTAAGAATCATTTTCTGAATATCTTTTAAGTTCATGAGAGAGAGAGAGAGAGAGAGAGAGAGAGAGAGCGAAAGAGAGAGAGAGGGAGTAAGGAATCTTTTTATTTTTCACCTAGTTTCAATGCATTGAATCTTTCTTAATGCTGCCTGCAGAGTAATAGAATTTTTAGCATGCACATCACATAATAAATATTCGTACAATTCACACGGCGTCCAATATTTGTACAGGTTACATAGCGTCTAATATTTGTACAATTCATACGGTATCTAATATTTGTACAATTTACACGGCGTATAATATTTGTATAATTCATACGGTATCCAATATTTATATAATTTACACTGCGTCTAATATTAATTCAATTAATGCGGCTTCCAAAACACTTTATTGGAGATAATAATTAAAATATACTCTAATAAAAGTCCTCATTGGAAATCCATAATTTCTCAGCAGAACGTGTAAGATTCCAACAAGCAAAAAACATGTCACACGTCATTGTCCATGCCATATATTTGCTTATTTTTTCTCCCCTCACTACACACGTCATTTTCCATGCCACAGTCATGCACAATGTTTGTCCTCTCATGACACACATAATGTCTTTTGCCATAAATATATAAATTTTACCATCTTCAGTTAGCACTATACGCAATACTACAGCCAAACTTAGATATTTTCCTATGTGATAAATCCGGTGTGGATGTTTAACTTGTCTTCATTCATTTGTAGTTGTTTTTTTAATATGGATAATGGCAGATTTCATCTTTGTCGGAATTCATCAGATGTATGGACTTCACAGTCAGTAAAACAGTTACATGCATAACGATGACAGTCCTCATCATTATGTACCATAGCTTCCAGAAAGTGAGTCCATCCGGTATCGATTAGTTACTTAGATGGTTTTTAAAAGATTTTTAGAGATAAGTTCCATCCGGTAAACATCTGAATTGTACACCTCAAGGAAAATGTGCGCTGCGCACAAAATACATTATATTTTGAAAATGTCTTCACTGATGTATAACCTCTCTTTAAGGATAGTTTTCATCATCATTATATACTCATATAAGAATTAACATCGACAATAAATAAATAAATAAATAAATAAGTATTACTTTTACACAAATTGGGAGGACCCGGATGTGTGCGCACTATCGATTAGGAAACAGTAACGCTTCCGGTGCTCGAGAGACGGCATATACATATCCTGCATAGTAGAGAAAGAATGAAGTCAACGTACGTTTCTCCCAGGATGCAACACGCTGGTATGAGTTGTCAGCAGATTTATGCACTTCAACTGGGAGGGCGATTTTTAAACTAGCCGTTTTAGTAATGGTTCACTGTTGTGTGAATGAGGGCACAGTATAGCCAATCTGGATACATTGTTTTTAATATATATGCACTTACATGTGTGTGTGCGTGTTTGTGTGTGTGTGTGTGTGTGTGTGTGTGCGTGTGTGTGTGTGTGCGTGTGTGTGTCCATGGAAGTGTTAGTTCAAGGAGCTTACAAGGGGCATTACATCATATTTATACATATAGGACCGCAAACAAACTGAACGAACATTGCGAGCATTTTCATCTGACTCAGTATTAACCCAACGTGATGATTTTTTTTAGTACATATGACTTATTAAACGTTGCATAATTTACTATGAACGTGTTACGTGCCATAATTATGCATTTAAATGTAATATCTTCTAATTTATGTGTAGTTGTCCTAATATGTAATTGGTGTTATGATCATTAGAATGAAAATGTATTATTTCATATGAAACAAGTACAACTGCTTTAATATATATCCATTTCTAACAGTTATTACCTTATATGCTATGTAATTTGTAACAACTATTACGTTATGTGCTATTTTGTAAAATATATAAATGTGATATATGCAGTTTGTAATATGTATATTTTATACAATACAATTTGCTAAAGACACAATCAAATATGCTGTACAAATTTAAAAGTATCACTTTATATAATGTGTAGTTTATTGAAAGTATCCCTTTGTCTCTTTTTAGAGATTCATTAATACGTAATAGGTTGTATGTTTTCATTTACAACATATTTTATTGAACTGAATACTTGTTTATACGAAATAAATTAGGATGCATGATATATCTTGCATGAAAGTGCATTAGAAATCTTTCAGATTGTTAAATTTAATTGCGGGACATAATAATTACGTAGCTCAGTTGCTATACTCCTATAACAAATTTTAGAACTTACTATTCTCTTTATATATGAATGTATATCATTTAACAAAACACGTATCATAATATTTAAATGCATATTAGAATATGTATTATGGTTGTCGAAGAATATATACAGTTGGATCGATACCTTTAAAGAAATTAACTGAAAATGTTCTAAGTGGTTAAGCGATTACGTATTATAATAGTTTAACTAATTATATCATTTAAATCACTTCAATCGATAAATGTAATAACAGTTAAATGAATATGTATTATAACAGTTAAACGAATACACGAATATGTATTGTGGGTGATAAGTGACTGTGCATTATACGAGTGAAATATCTCGTATATGTAACAATTAAATTATTGAAACTATTACGCATTAATGTTAAATGAAAAGATGTGTGTGTGTGTGTGTGTGTGTGTGTTTGGTAACACCTGGTACATGGATTTATCTAATTTTTATAATTTTTATTTATGGCTGTAATGTGTACGAAATATACTTATTTCGTTTTGACGACGTGACACGAATCTATTAAGATCATACTATTGCATTTGTTCTATAATTAGATGTTTGTGATGACAATTATTAATAATATTTATTAAAAATTATATTTGAATAGCGCTTATGGTTTAATTTCTTAGTAGCTAATGTCTTAGAACGTTTCTAGAATAATTCTTTAACTTCACATTGGTTGGGGCAGGTCACATGAATAATTCCAGCCGAAAACCAAATGAGTAGTATATTATATCACTTCGATTATTTTGCGTAGAACAGTCACAATGTATGGTGTATATAATGATATAATTAAACAAATTCATTTTGTTGTTTGGAGTCAGTCACGCAAAGTGTGTTTCTGTTGTAAGTCTCCAGACGTGTTTTATTTTGTACTCATATTTTTTTGAGAGGAAACACATCTTGATTGTTCGGTGGTACTAGAAAGTGCTTTTTATTTGAGCTGTAATACTATTTTGGAACTGTTATCAATTATGTGAAGGAACTCTGGACAACGCCATAATAACAAAGTCACGATTATCGACGTACCAGTTTTGTTAGTGAGTCCAAAAGTCTGAACCACTTGAGTCACTGCTGCCTACGTTTAGACCACTCAGGTCATCCATAATGCAAAGTTGTTTTCCTTCTATTTATTTATTTTTTTGCTGATTCCATTTGTGTGTGTCTTAATTTACTAATTGACGTTTAATACCTGTGGCTTAGAGCCAAAGCTGTATGCATAAACTTCGTTGTGGCCGAGGGCTGAAGTTTAAGCTAGGCTGATTAATATCGTTTTAGAGTCATAATAATGAACGGCGTTTGCTCACCCTTCTCTCATCCGTTTTAGGCCTGTCCAATCGTGTTATCATGTGTAACTTGGATTGTGTGCCATTTACGCTTGTTTCTAAATATCACGTTATTTGGTGATCTACGTTTAATGGTGTTTCGATTGGCCACACACCTTTGACATCAATGAGTCTGAATTATATTACACAAAATACAGTGACACTTTGACAATTTGATCTAAGCATAACAAGATAGTTTGATCTAAGCATAGCATATTAGTTTGATCTAAGCATACCAAGCTAGTTAGATCTAAGC
This sequence comes from Sinohyriopsis cumingii, assembly GCA_028554795.2. Taxonomy (NCBI): domain Eukaryota; kingdom Metazoa; phylum Mollusca; class Bivalvia; order Unionida; family Unionidae; genus Sinohyriopsis; species Sinohyriopsis cumingii. Next base: position 153,673,663 of record CM068828.1, on the reverse strand, counting down.
ATAAGATGATAGTTTGATCTAAGCATGACAAGACAGTTTGATCTAAGCATAACAAGTTAGTTTGATCTAAGCATAACAAGGTAGTGTGATCTAAGCAGTTCGGACGTATCTTTTTAAAGTCTGCATAAAGTGAATTGGATCCATGAAGAGATTTTGTATGGCAGTTAACATTTTATTATACAGTAATGTGATGGCTCAAGATCGTTTAGTTTCATTTTATTTCTTATTTGTTCATCTATTATTTTTTGTTCTGAGCACAAAAATAAGTTTCGAATATATTTACTATATGTGTCATCTATTACATTTACAAAATAGTTTTATTATAAACGATTAAAATTGATAATGTTTATATTTTAAATTATTTAATTCAGTGGCTGGCTATTACTGTAGTAAAGAGCATATGTAGTTCGTTTTAGGAATCTAATTCATAAACCAACACCGATTATTAAGGTCAAGTGAAATACTATTCAGGTCAAATACCCCACGTTTTAATTCGAATGGAGGTCAGATAAACATCACGTGAAAATAGGGGTTCATTTGGACTGCAGAGCTTATACGCGCGCTATGATTGTTGTTTGGTTCAATGGCATTAGAAGGTCAATCCATTGACTTTGACTCATTTTGAAATAATACGATTTCATTGTTCCATAATCTTTTAGTGAATCAGATTTTGTTGATTTCGCGTATATAGAAATTATGTAATGATAAAACAAGCACTACGTATTTCATTTTATAGTTTATGCCAGTTTTGTATGTGCCATTCAATAAATAATGAGTTATTTATAATATTTCTGTATTGGATTAGTTGAGTGGAAAAATTTAATTGAAAAGTCAAGGATTATTCAATGATTTAAATATTCAAATAGTTATATTGGATTATGTGAAACATCCAAGGACTTATGTGATATTTTGTAATCGAGAAGAAATATTGGTTTATTTATAATATTTGTTTGTTGGATTAGCTGAGTGAAAAATCTATAATTGAAAAAGTGAGCACCTGTTGGATTACGTGAACTTGTACAAGGACTTGAAGATTTATATAATTATATTGGACTATGTGAAACTTTCAAGAACTACGATGATATTCTAGTTTGACTAGAAACAATTGGATTTACAATTGTGGTATATCGGTTGTGATAGCAAGTTAGCGCATAAAACGAAGAAGAACTTCCATTCGGAATAACATTGGAACGTTTTCCAATTAGAGAGAAATTGATAAGACAATTTAGAATATTCTAGCAATTCGTGCAGTGTAAATTTGATTTTAATTCTTTCACTTTGTGGTATTGTCTATTTATTAAATAAATTTATATTTTAGAAAACGGAATGTTTGTTAGGTTTACCTTATTTTTTTGTATTAAGTTTAAACGCCTTGACGTAAAACAGGGACAAGAAGGAGATTCCTTTGCATGACAATATATGCTAATATCGAAACTTATAGGAAACAAAAACGGCCATTTTAGCAACATTTTTCATTCACATAACTGTAGCTATAGACAATCTTATGCACGGACCACTGTTTATTTTCGGGTATCATTTACTAATTCTTAGTGTAGAAGCTTGGGGGAATGGTTTGTCTATGTACAATTTGAACACCAATGTCATCCCTAACATTGACCTAAGAGGCGTCATTGTCCATTCATTTAACGATTCAATTATTTAAAATACTTTAACCAGTCACTTCACGATTATTTAGACGTCATTAATTAATTTATATTCGGATTGTATGATTATGGGTTTTCTTTTAATTAAACAGTTCCTTTATACTGTTTAACAGCGCTGCTTTTGTTTTTGTAGAAAATGTGTAACAAAAAGAAGCACAAAGACAAACTAATTGATATTCTTAAAGCCTTGTTTAAAATATTATTGTAGCAAATAAGGAGTCTAGAAGACCATACTACCGGTGAATCAAGCATCGTCAACATTTACTTGAGGCCGGCTTGATTTCGATCTTGTCCCTAGTTCCAGGGAATATATATATACATATGGTTATTTCTACTTTCCACATCCACAACTTTAATGCATGTGCACGATTTATGTGACTGATACTTTTTTTCTCTTCTGAGGAGTTGTCTCCCAGTCCATGAAACCCCAGAATTATATTAATACGGATTGCTTATTTAATAACCAAACCATCCAAGCGTTTGTTTCTGCAGACACTTTCCATACTACATTAATCAAAACCTATATCCAAGTTAGATTTTGTATCCATAGTCTATTGGTCAAATGGTTTGGCTACTATCACACTCCATACGCGATGAATCAAACGTTTTATCTGCAGGCAGTCTTCATACTCCATAAATCAACCATTTGTCTCAGAAAACACTCCGTACTCAATTTATCCAACGTTGTGTCTGAAGGCGGTCTTCATACTCGATTAACTAAACGTTTTGTCTGAGGAACACACTCCAGAATCGAGGAATCAAACGTTTTGTCTGATGGCAGTCTTAATACTCCATATATCAAACGTTGTGTTTGAAACCAGTCTTCATATTCCATATATCAAACATTTTGTCTGATGGCAGTCTTCATACTCCATGTATCAAACGTTTTGTCTGATGGCATTCTTTTTACTAAAGAAATCAAACGTTTTCTCTGATGACAGTCTTCATGCTCCATGTATCAAACGTTATGTCGGATGGCAATCTTCATACTCCATAAATCAAACGTTTCGTCTCATGGCTGTCTTTATACTCTATAAATCAAACGTTTTGTCTGATGGCAGTCATCTTACACCATAAATCAAACGTTTTGTCTGATGGCAGTCTTCATGCTCCATAAATCAATCGTTTTGTCTGAAGGCAGTCATCATACTGCCTAAATCAAACGTTTTGTCTGATGGCAGTCTTCATACTCCATAAATCAAACGTTTAGTCTGATGGCAGTCTTTATACTCCATATATGAAACGTTTTGTCTGTTGGCAGTCTTCATACTCCATAAATCAAACGATTTGTCTGATTCCATTCTTCATACTCCATGTAACTGCCATCATATAAAACGTTTGTTACATGGAGTATGAAGACTGCCATCAGAAAATAACGTTTGTTAAATGGTATATGAATACTGCCATCAGACAAAACGTTTAATTTATCGAGTATGAAGAATGCCATCAGGCAAAACGTTTGATTCATGGAGTATGAAGACGGCCATCAGAGAAAACGTTCGATTTATGGAGTCCATGGCAGTCTTCATATTCCATAAATCAAACGTATGTCTGATGGCAGTCTTCATACACCATTAAGCGAAAGTTTTATCTGATGGCAGTCTTCATACTCCATGTAACAAACGTTTTCTATGATGGTAGTCTTCAATACTCCATAAATCAAACATATGTCTGATGGCAGTCTTCATACTCCATAAATCGAACGATTTGTCTGATGTCAGTCTTCATACTCCATGTAACAAACATTTTGTCTGATGGCAATCTTCATACTCAAAAAATCAAACGTTTTGTATGATGGCAGACTTCATACTCCATAAATCAAACGGTTTGTCTGATAACAGTCTTCATACTCCATGTAACAAACATTTTGTCTGGATCTAATGACTTGGCAAATTGTGTTCTTTTCAGAAGTTGCAAAAATTGTCCTATAATTTACGTTGTATATAAGGACTTAACACATTATCTCAATAAATGTGTATGTGTGTGTGGCTGTATTTATTTGTTTGTGTATTTAGGGTTTTATGTGTGTGTGTCTCTGAGTTAACCCGTACGTGTATGTTGGCTTATTTGTATGTGCATGTGTGTCTCTGTGTGTGTAGGTGGGTATATGCATGCGTCTGTGGGTCTATGTGTGTGTGGATGTGTGTCTATTTGTATGTGCGTCTCTGTGTGTCTGTGTGTGTCTGTGGGTCGTTGTGTGTTTCTGTGGGTCTATGTCTTGGTGTGTTTGTGAGTCTATGTGTGTGTGTCGGTGGAACTATCCTTGTGTATATGTGGGCCTATGTATGTGTGTCTGTGGATCTATGTATGTGTGTCTCTGGGCGCATGAGTGTATGTCAATGTGTGTGTGTCTGTGGGTCTATGCGTATGTGCATGTGAGTCTATGTGTGTCGATAAGTGGGTCTATGTGTGTGTCTGTGTGTCTATTTGTATGTCTTTGGGTTGAAATGTGTGAGTCACTCTGTGTGTGTAAGTGTGTCTAAGTGTGAGTGTATATGTTTATATGTGTGTGTGTGTGTTTGTGGTCTAAGTGTGTGCGTGTCTTTTGGAAGATGTGTTTGTGTATGTGGGTCTATGTGTGTTTGCGCGTCTGTGGGTTTAAACGTGGATGTCTGTGAGAGACAGTATGTGTGTCTTTGGGTTTATATATGTCTGTCGGTGAGTCTATGTGTGTATGTCTCTGTTCATATGTTTGTGTAATATGTCTGTGTGTACCTGTGGGTATATGTGTCTTTTTGGGTCTATGTGTGTATATCTTTATGTCTATGTGTTTGTATATGTGGGTATATGTGTCTGTATGTCAATGTGTTTGTGTCTGTGGGTCTATATGTGTGTCTGTGGCTCAATGTGTGTGTGTATATGTGTGTCAATGTATGCGTGTCTCTGGGTCTATGTGTGTATATGGATTTATGTGTATGTCTCGTGGTCAATATATGTGTGTTTGTGGGTCTATTTGTCTTTTCTGTTACATTTTAAAAATCTATATATTTCACTCGTATGACACTTCTTGTTCTATTTTACAAATTCTGGTTAAAATGTTCAGAAACCTTGATTTGTGTCCTTCTTAATTATTAATAACTGGGTGAGAAAAAAAATTCATTGAACAAATCTCATCACAATGTGTTTGTTACATTCACTCCTATCTGGTTTCTAAGTTTCTGAAAATACCATTGTAATTCCATAATTTGATGGAGAGCTTTAAATTGTACGGTTATTTCCCAAAATAATATCGCAACAGCAACAGGCGTAAAAAACAAAATATATACATCATTTCACAGAGGAGAAAAACAAAACAAGCTAATGAAAAGGTTAAAACTAAAGAATACAGTGTGATAGATGATTATTTTACTAACCTAAAATGGAGAAAAGTATCTGTGAACAATTCGAAAAAAATAATTAGATTTTTGGGTGGAGTATGGATATAAGAATCTGCTTTACTGCCTGCGTGACCTAGTTATTTAAGTCATGTTGTTAAAGCCATCTAATGGGGCACATCACTTTTTATTCCGATCATGACATATTCAGGCACAATTGTATCTACGAGAAAAAAATATGAATGAATGCATCTTGTATTTATTATTATTATTATTATTATTATTATTATTATTATTATTTTAGTAGTAGTAGTAGTAGTAGTAGTAGTATTAATATTAGTAGTAGGTGTTGTTGTAGTAGAAATAGTAGAAGTAGTTGTAGTAGTAGTAGTAGTAGTAGTAGTAATAGTAGTAGTAGTATTCTCCCAACTGATGACACAAGTAGCCACAAACAGACTGTTGCAATATAAGCCAATTGGTAAGTTTCCAAAGGACCAGACCGGTGTCTGGTTAGGGACAAATGTTTTGCGAGTGTATAATGATAGTGATCATTTTAACTCGGCCAGATACTCAGTTCTGTCCTTATAAAAGTTGTCCATTGAGTAAACTCACAGATGTACGGGGGGTGGAGGGCGAGTGGCCGAGTGGTCTAAGGCGCTCGCCGTTACGAATCACTGCCATCCCAGCTCGGCGTTGGTACGAGTCTCGAATTCGGAGAATATGGGTACGTGGGAAAGCTTGCCAGTAACTTCTGGAGGGTTGGTGGTTCTTTCTGGGGATTTCCCGGGTTCTTCCTCCACCGTTAATACTAGCCGCCATGTATAGCCTATCGTGTGCTGAAAAATGGCGTTAAACCCTACAACAACAACAACAACAACAGATGTACAGAAAATTAACTTGGCCAAAATGAACAACAATATCAATTACTGCCAATAACAACACATACTGAATTTGACTGAAATGAAATGATCCGGTTATTGCTTATATCGAAACTCGTTCTCTGTTTACCTTCCACATAGGTGCTATGTTTTCTTTGGGGCATGTAACAAATTGTTTAATATTGTTAATGTTGTTCTTTTGTAATTCTCATTCTTGACCTCATCATTATTTTGGAAAGTACATGCTCTCCACGCCAAATTATACATAATATTTGTTTTACGCTTGACTGTGTTTGTGATTGTTTGCGTCATTGAGCGTGTGCGTTTGCATGTGTACTGCATTGTCCGCTGAGGAAATGTTGTTTAGATGCAAATGAGCGAAAACTTCGAGTTCTTTCCTCACTGTTTTAAATTGTTTGCCATTATGTAACATGTACTGTTTCTGTGTGCTTTCATTTTGTTTCTTTTGATCTTCGGAATCTGGTACGTTTTAAAACCTATTCATTCTCTACACTGTCTTTTCTTATACAAGACAGTCTTTTTCACTAGGCAGATTTTCTAAATTGTATTACTCTGTTAAATTATTAAATTCTCTAATCCTTCTCTTCTCAGATTTATGTGTAGCCTCTCCCAGATAATAATACTTATAACCAAACATCGATAATTTAAGAACAACGAATCGTCTGACGGAATGTCTACAGTTAAGTCCTTCGGCATATAAGAAGTAGAATCATTAAATAAAATTGAAAATAAAATAAAAATATAATCTGATATTATTGTACGGAATATTTGGTTTATTTTGTTCAAGAATTGTTTACATTCTGAGAGTCAATGTCTTTAGAGCAATTAAAAACATGTCATCTCAATCCGTTTTGAAAAGACCCTTTAGTGGTTTTCATCGAAGGAAAACTAAAGATATCAGTGAAGATATGAAGAGGTTATTGGTAGATATTTTGCAATGAAAGCACGAAGTAGAAATGTGTCACCATATTTTGACGCAAAAGAAGAATACGGCATCCTATTCCCAACACGAATAAGAAGAAGGCTCCATTATTGTATTCGAATTCTTATAAACAACCGATTTTAATTTCTTATGTAATTTCCATAAAGAAGTGTTGAATATGCTCTTATTTCTGCCATGTTTTCCAGCAGCCCGTCCTTAACGAAAATAAAGCATCCACGAAAAGTTTGCAGAAATGTTTAACTTTCTACAAGTAAACTGATGAAATAAAGTTTCACAGATACTAGCACAAGATAAAACAGTCGAAATTATGTTTCAGAATCTGCAGCAATACAAATTTTTATGAACACGTCAAGTATAAGAAATATTAAAGACTATTACGTTTCTTATTTCTAGAGCAGAAATGAACACTTAATTTTATTAATAACGATACATTGTAAGAAGTCCCTCAAAACTTCATATGATGTTTGCGGGAACGTAATTATTAGTAGCTCTACCTAAAATGCACTTCAACATAGATTAATGTAATTACATACATGATTGGTTTAAGTTTAACACGGCACAATTTAAATCAAATCACCACTGTCCCAGGTGAAATTGATATCTGGTTTTAATCAAATGGAAGCTGTTCTGAAACTAAGATTCTAAACCTGTCGTGTTTTAAGTAAACACAATATTCAGTAATCTTAAAAATATTAACATTTAAAAAACAAAACCTTTCAGTCTATGCCTGTTACATGTAGTATGTATAAACATTAATCTGAAATGATTGCAACTAATGTAAAACTATCCCTTGGGCGTTTAAATAGAAGCGATTAAAAGAAAAGAGGTCAGTTTCGCATCTACTTGCTAACAATATAATGGGGCGGGAGACTTTTTACCCAAATGTGCGAACGCCCATGGAACATGCTATTTCTCCCTGTGATACGCCTTATTATTCTCCCAGGATAAACCCATTTTTCATATTATTGTAAACTCTGTATAAACTGCAAAATGGCTGAAGTTTTGATATAACTACACAAAAAATAAAGCCAGTGTGGTTAATTGACTGTTAATCCTTATCCTTGCATTTATCGTGTGAAAAGGACTACCCTTCGGACATATTTCAAAACACCACGTTTGACAGTGTATTTATGTAAGCACCAGCAATTAATTGCCAAATAAACAATGCCTATTTTGTTGTAGCTTAGGATGCCCAGGGCTTCACTTTAACAGTTCAAATCTGCAGCTACAAGTTACCGTACATGTGGCAACTGTTTGTCTCACGTTTTATGCCCCACCTTAGTTCCTTAGGTTTAAACCTTAATGCATGTGACACTGTTTTCTGAATGAAATATTTATTCTGAATTAGTTCTTTAGGGACACACATACTGCATGGTATATTTTGTTTTATTCCTTTTTTTTAATTTAATCATGGTAATTAAACTTTGCATATACGGTAGAGGAATGTTAGGTATTTGACCGAGTTTCTTTGGCAGAAATGGAGATGCGATTTTGTTTGAAGAGAAAATTTCACAGCATTCTTAGTGATCATTCATTTAAGTTAGTTGTTTTTATTATTTTAATTTGTTTGGTATAGTACTGTTGTATTTGTTTAAAAACATCTGACATTTACATGAATAATTTTTAGTCTTAACGTCATATTTACTGAAGTAGAAAAGAGCTGTCGTGTGATATTAATTATTTCGCCCAGTGCCGGATCTAGACGTGTGTGATTTGGATTTTTAACGTAGCTTTAGCAAGTTTTCAATCATATCGCTCCGATATCTGCATTGTGGCAGTTTAGTCATAGCGAGGCCCTAAGCTATGGGATGGTGTAGAGGCCCTATTTGATATTTTGTTTTAAATATGAGAGGCCCCTTCAGACTGTGAGTTCAGACTGTGAGGCCCTAAGCTGTAGATTGTTTATGTTACGCCTAAATCCGGCACTGATTCATCACTACTATTTCTACTACAACAACAACTACTACTAATATTAATACTACTACTACTACTACTACTACTACTACTACTACTGCTACTAAAATAATAATAATAATAATGATAATAATAATAATAATAAAATAGAATTTGGCATATGTGGATTGCATACATTATATTTATTTATGTATGTTTTTTTCTGTCTTTCTGATAAATGAAAATTGACAGACATAATATAATAATCGGGACTTCTCTGCGAATAATTGGGAGATATTACAAGATCAGGAGGTAGATGAGGAAATACCCAAAACATCGTTAGGTTTTTCTCCCGGCTTGAGGGTTGAGAGGTATGAACTGTCTGGGGTTGTTGAATTTCAGTCAAAGCTTGAGTTTTTCTAATTCACCAACTCGGGCCTGAGCCTAAAATAATTTCTTTGAGCACTAACCAGTACAGTTCATAAACTTTTATACCAGACAGCAACTTTTGAATGTGCGACCCACATCTGGTCTCCTCCTGTCTGTCTCGCTCACGGTGTTTATGTTTGTACTCGAGAACAGGTTAGTATTTCGTCACGGGACCAAGTGATCTGTCGTCTCATTAAAAACTCGTAAAAACTCGGCAATTTACGGAATCGTTCTAACTTCCACGCAATATCATCACTATCCGCTTACGATATTTAATTTACGCAAAATTACTGTAGAATTAAAACCTGTAGATAATTACATACGTAAAAGGAAACGTTTGATTTATGGTCTCCTTTAAATATGTATTAAATAGGACATAAACGGTCCATGTTAATCTAACGTCTTGATGTTTCAAAGTTAGATAATTAATACGTTTCTTCCATTTAATTAATGCAACATATTTCACGTTACATTGAAGGATACTAAAATGAATCATTTAGATATATGATTAGTTTCGTGTCTTCATATTATTGTAATGTCGATTGTACGACAAACCATGACTATTTTCCAACATTTGTGAGGGAAATCACATATTTGTATGAGACTTCCCCTGATTTGGAATGAATAGGAAACTCCAGCGGTAACTGTTCGACAGTTTTGAATAGGTAAACGTTTTTGAACGAGCTATAAAGAAAAGAGGTTACGTTTGGGAGTATCTGAAGCAGCTCTCGAGTGACAAGTTGTATGGTAGCAAATGTGTGTATGTGTGTTTGTGTGTGTGTGATTTGGATTTAACAATTTTTCAGTCATATCGCTACGATGTCTGCAGTGTGGCAGTTTATAGTGATGTCTAGCACTGGGCTATCATGCCGCTGACATGTAGCATGATGTCCAACCAAGTCATATTATTCTGGCATCAGGCCGACCAGTCCTAACACTAACCTCTTAATGCTGAGCGCCTAGCGAGGCAGCTGTTAGTACCATTTTTGTAAGTCTTTGGCATGACTCGGCCGGGAATCGAACCCACAACCTCCAGCTTCCGAGGCAGATGCTTTAACAACTAGGCCACCGGAGCGGTGGTAGCAAATGTATTTTCATCAAACTGAAACACAGCAACAAGTGTATAGTCTTCAAATTTGCTATAATACATTTTTGATTGTATGAAAATATACCTCCTTATGAGACTTATTTTTGTACGAGTCAAGTGGGACTTTACGATCTCGGAGATGGAGATTGCGAGGCAATATATTTGCCGGAATTTGATTTATTTAAACGTTTTCTCATTAAACTTACTTTGCGTAATTTTCTTGGTTATTGATGGCAGTGCTGTTGTAGATCCAGAACATTTCATAATTGAAGTGTTAGTGGTATTGTTGTTACATTGCCCACAACTCTTCCTGCAGTTGACCGGCATCTAAACGGGGCTTGTGTCACATTCTCTACTTGCATCCCATATCTCACAGTCAAAGACATTGTATGAGTTGATGGAACCCATTTAAGAATGTGATATTTTCATAAGAAAATCGAGATGTTGGATACAATGTGTCCGTTTTGGTGGAATGTTAATCAAGTTTTAGTACGCAAGATGCCACCATAGGAAGACCCCACAATTAACGGAATCAACACCACGGAGTAGATAAAAAAGGGACCATAGCTTGATCATACATTATATATAGTATAACCACACTTGATTATTGCAGGTTACTATTTTAAAACAAGTGAGGGATAGTCATTGAGAGTGGAAGCCGAAGGAACACCTTCGAATAATAATAATAATAATAACAATATTATTACTACTGTTACTAACACTAATACTATTAAATAAATAAATAAATAAATAAATAAATAAATAAATAAATAAATAAATAATCATCAAAATAATTAATTAAATTTCATAAAATTATAATAATAATGATAAATAAAATTATAAAATTATTATTGCATTATAACTATAAAATAATTTAAAATTACATTTTATATATCAAAATTTTAAAATTGTAGTTATTTAATTAGTACTAAATTAAAATAAAATAATTATAAAATAATTTTGATATAGTAAAATAGTGTATAATTTAATTTTTTAAAATTTAAACTTAAGATATTTAAATAATAATAATAATTTGATAACATATGTATTGGTAAATTGATACTATTCTATTCGTATATAGACATTTCGGTTACAACACACAATAATACAATTTAGCACATGTATTTTCACTTAAGACACGTGGTTTTATTGTATTGATATTAGCGACTGCCAATTATAAACTAAAGCTACGACACACATGAAATGCTTGACTGCAATGAAACGTGATGTCTTTGAAATCAACTGGGTACATATTTTCTATCCAGGTTGTTGTTGGTGGTGTTATAGAGGTTAACGCCATTTTCCAGCATAAGAAAGGCTATACATGGCGTAATCCTACTGTCGACTTTTTTTTTAAAAGCTTTCCAAGAATATTAGATTATTATATTCGGTAAACAAAAGAAAATTTTGAACTACATATTCCAAAAATAAAACAAGTATCCCCTTCTTTTATAACTTACCTAAATTATGGGTAACATATATTTCAGCTGACATTTACATGTGTGTATGTATGTATGTGCATGAATATGTATTTTCGCATCTCCGTGTTTATGCTCTTCAGATATGCATATAAATATAAAGAACACAGTTATAATGTACAACACAGTTATAATGTACAAACAACATAACATTAGGGGAAGCACGATGACATTAAATAACAATTACGACATAATTATCAGTAATATCTGAAATTTAAACTGTAAAAATTTCAACAACACCAATTGACCCATATTTTATTTATGTTTACTCACAAATATGGTCTCAAAAAACGTATGTATCAGATACACTTGACAAATGAATTTTCATTAAATCTATAAACGATTTCATTCAGTTTTTTTTGGTTAACTTTTGGTCATGCAAATATGGCACGTACTTATTACAAATATGTTTGAATAACCCTATTACGTACATTCGTCATTTTAGTAATTTTCTCCTGTATGTGACAGTTGAACATCATCATTATTCGCATGATCATAGATCTTATATAAATATTTTGACTTATTTATTGTTTTATAGGAAATTAAAATGATTAACATTGTTATGCTTATTAAAGTAATTTCACGAAATTTAAAAAAAAAATAAAATAATAACTAACGTGTTTTACAAAATGTTTTTGTAACGTAAAATGGTAACGTATGTGTCGTAGTGTAAAACACAGAAATATGTTAAAGTTCAAACAACGTTTAGCCATTCTTCAAGACAATTATTTTAATGCAATCATTTTCATTGATTTAAGGATCATCATATAATTAAAACAGCCTTAGAACAGAAGTTGATACATTTGGTAACATGAAAAAGTCACTTACCTCACAGTAAATACAGTCCGTCTTCCAATCCTGAGAACAAACAGAACAAGTATACTTCTTCGAAAATACAGAATATACAGACCGCAATATATAATTTTTAATCTAGAATTAGTATACGCAACAATATTTCATTATTTTTTGGTTTGAATACAAACTATGGATTGGTGAAGATATTCTTCTTTGATGTCACTGTTCAGACATGGTCACAAATCTGTAACTCAATAACTAATATTAAGATAATTACCGCATTCACAACTCTCCGTATGATACCTACACATAAATGATTAATTATTAATATGCAAAAGAACAGTTATAATAAACAAAAGCTTGAGAATCAAGTCAATTTATTCATCGTGGACATTAGAATATCGGCTTTAATTGAAGTTGACAGAAAAACGAACCACAATCGGCTTATTGATGGTCACTTTGCTTTTGCCAGATGTACATAATGATATTTTGACCAGTGCTAACGAAATTTTCTGTTAATCTAATTTAGGCGAATGAATGCTTTTTCCTTCCAGAAAGACTTCAAAGTCAATATTCTTTCAAACTCTGTAATTCTTATTACATTTCATAAAATCGAAGTAGTGATTTACTAAACGAACTTAGAAACACTCGTTATTAAAACTATATATTAAATGATTTTGAAAAAGCAGTTATTACACATTATATTTGCATTTGTGAAACAGAAATACTATTTGCAACTGATAATAAACTAAAGTCGATCCATTTCGCAGATAAGTAAGTCCTTTATGGGACAAGGATACCATTCGCAAAACGGATCTTTCTGGAAATACTTTATATACAAAAATAAATATATTAAATCATATGTATAATGAGTTATTGTACAATATAATTGTGCAACAACACTCAGAAAATAGGCCACGTTTTTATTAAGTTGTATATCAGTAACACTAACTATGCCCAATTCTTTATAAAACATGTTTTTGGTTTATTCTTTTTCTTATGTTTGTTAAAAAAATATATTATTTTATGCCCAACTCTGATCAAGAAAAAGATGAAGAGAAGCAATAATTTCTTGCATTAATGGAGGCATTTTTAAAATCTCCATATAGGAATGCATGTCTACTTATTGTTAGAAAAAATATCATTGTCATTTCTCTCGTCTTTCCATTCGTGATAGCGTAATTCTTTCACACTTCTATTTTAAAGGTAACTGATGAAAACTGTCCCTCGAAGTAGGAGGAATGTATGTATGTATGTATGCATGTATGTATGTCTGTCTGTCTGTATGTTTGTGTGTGTGTTTGTGTGTGTGTTCAACGGCACCTTGACACGATAGTGACTACATAGTCATCTTTGAAGGTATTTATGATTAGCATATGATTTGTATTGATTGTCGCACAGTGGAAAGGTCAGTTTTGAGAAGCAAATGTAGAGAACATATAGTAAAATTAACTGTGCTCTATGTCCTTCAACTCATTTACCGTATGGTCAACCAATGGACAAAGTGAAACATGTTCATTAACAGAAATGTGGCAAAACTCAAATTTGCTCCTGGGATTGAAACCATTTGGTTAGCTAAGACCTTATCCTCACTCGTGTATTAAAATTTTGAAGTCATAACATCCTGAAGATTTGAAATATAGTTTCAAAAAATCAGAAATAAATTCTTAATTATATTCATGACTCGAATTTCTTTAAAGGAAAATAATAACTTGTACACAATGGTGAACGTGTTTATATGGTAATATTATACACAATATGTTTGTAGCATAGTCAATTAGGGACCATGACACCGTGTGTAGCTTAACCCATTTAGGACCATGACACTGTCTGTAGCATAATGAAATCGGAAAAATGACACTATGTGTGTAGCATCACCAATTAGTGACCATGACACCATGTGTGTCGCATTACCAATTAGGGACAATGGAATTCTGTGATCATTATTGTTCTCTCCATGGGTCCAGACGCTGATAATTGTCCTCAGCAAAGGGGCTGCATATGAAAGGAAAGAGAAAGGAATTACGATAAATAAAAATACGATTTCGTATGTTTTCTATATTATTAAGATGATTTTGTCTTTGAAATCAAAGTAAAAGAGCTATTAGAGAGAAAATAAACGTTGATAGCGGGGAAACTGTGTATAATTACTACTGAACCCATGATGTGTAATATACATTCATAAGTTACATCAATTGAAGAAAGGTTCTCACGCCCTTTATATGCAGTTATACAGACACTTTCACAGGGTAACTAGTTTGAAAACTACAGCGTGTCTGGCCATATCAAAGTAAGTAACAACAAATACAACACACGATTATGTTCAAGAAAGAAATGTCATGCTAGATGAATAAAATTACTCTGGCTATAATGACATTGCTAATCGTGAGAGTATTATTGAGACACTTACGTCCATTGTTACTGAATTGAAGAAGAGTTATCCCGCACTTAAAATGCAGTTATACAGACACCTTCACAGGGAAACCAGTTTGAAGCACTACTGTGTATCTGTCCGATTGAACATAGGTAGCAACAAATGCAACACACAGTGATGTAAAACAAAACAATGTCATGCTTCATGTATAAAATTACTCTAGATATAATGACATTGCTCAGTGTGAGAATATTATTAGGACACTTACTTTCATTGTTACTGTTTGCACACGTCCCACAGCAGTAATTATTCATCCATCCTGTATTGGTCTGGCAACCACCACTCCTTGACCACTTCAGACATTTGTCACTGGGATACAGTTCCCTATAACAATATTTAAATTTGTATTTGAAACATGTAATCATTTTACTAACAATGGCTAATACTACCGTTGAAATCAAATGTAAACTTTTCAAATGTAAACATTGTTATTTAACAGTTTATTTGCGAGGAAGAGATAAGACCCGTTATACACACTACCTACTAATCTGATACTTTATAAATAATTACAGTGAATAAAACACAGCAAATATTAGAGCAAACTTTATCTTGAAAAGTTACATACTGTTCTTTCTTTCTAAAAAATCATAAAGTCGAATACGTTTCTATAGCATCGAGTAATACGATTTGTGGCAAGTGTGCGATGTGATGTCACCATGAATGTGCATTATGATTTATCTACTATGAAATGTATTTAAGCTTTTTTCAGCAACAGGATGACGAATGTTTCTAAAGATAAATTCTTTATGAACGTCTTTACCTGGCTTTCTCTTGAGACCACAATGACCATAGGCCCTGGCACACGCTTTATTCATGCAGGATTGATTTGTCTCACATTGGCCGTGTTGAGCCCAAGCAAAGCATTTTTATCTATTACGACAGAGGTTTACACCACACGTACCTTAAATACTTAGCATAATTCCAAAAATAACAGGTAAACGTGACTGAATTGCATATTCAATATGATAACTGTAACATTATATGAAACAAACATTCCAGGTAACTGTAAAATTTTATGGCACAATCATTCCAGGTAACTGTAACATTTTATGAAACAATCATTCCCGGCAACTGTAACATTTTATGACACAATCACTCCAGGTAACTGTAACATTTTATGACACAATCATTCCAGCTAACTGTAACATTATATGAAACAATCATTCCCGGCAACTGTAACATTTTATGACACAATAATTCCCGGCAACTGTAACATTATATGAAACAATCATTCCAGGTAAATGAAACATTTTATGACACAAGCATTCCAGGTAACTGTAACATTATAGGAAATAATCATTCCAGGTAACTGTAACATGTTATGACACAACCATTCCAGATAACTGTAACATTATATGAAACAATCATTCCAGGTAACTGTAACAGTTTATGACACAATCATTCTAGGTAGCTGTAACATTATAGGAAACAATCATTCCAGGTAACTGTAACATTTTTTGACACAAGCATTCCAGGTAACAAATATATGAAATAATCATTCCAGGTAACTGTAACATTTTATGAAACAATCATTCCAGACAGCTGTAACATTATATGAAGCAATCATTCCAGGTAACTGTGACATTTTATGACACAATCATTCCAGGTAACTGTAACAATATATGAAACAAGCATTCCAGATAACTGTAACAATTTATGAAACAACTATTCCATGTAACTGTAACACTTTATGACACAATCTTTCCAGGTAACTGTAACATTATATAAAACAATCGTTCCAGATAATTGTAACACTTTATGAAGCAACTAGTCCATGTAACTGTAAACTTTTATGATACAATCATTCCAGGTAACTGTATCATCATATGAAACAATAATTCCAGGTAACTGTAATGTTATATGAAACAATCATTCCAGGTAACTGAAACATTAATTAGTTGAAGAATCCTACTCAAATATGATTACATATTTCCCAGATATAATTACATATGTTTGTCTCCAGTGATTGACAGACCAATCAAGGATAACTGAAAATAGTGCTTTACTTTTTAATCATATCAACACTGATGAAGCTGAAAATGTTAGTGAAATGAAACTGCCTATTTATGTCTTACATACTATCATGTGTGTATAACCAGACACTCTCCACATCTTTATGTTGGTCATCACCAACAAATAAAGTGTTGTGACAGTAAACATTTTGATATAAAGGCATTCATGATGACCCGGCACAAATGCCATTTCATGAGAATGAAAACATTTTTTGACATTGACACTGCTTGTGACATGCAGCATGGACCTTTGAATAGCATACCAAACAAACATACACCAACAAATATAACATGCTCCAAACATCGATATCAAACTAACTAGATACCGTTTGAAATACATTAATCTAGACATAAAAGTTAAAATTTCATAAAAGTAAAGATTGGAAAGAAAGATTCAAATGGAGAAACAAGCAAAACTTTTAATAAACGAATCTATGAAAATTTAATTTGCAGCTTGTATTAAAGAAAACCAGAATTCTAGCTTCTTGAGACAGTGTCTGAATAACCTTGACCCATCCAAATATTCCATTCCAGTTCAGATGATTTATAATAACAGCACTGGTTGTTCAGTACAACATATAGCTGGCAGGCTTAATCTATTCTGTACCAATGTAGCAATTATATATTCTGACATGGGAATGGAATGGGAAGATATAGCTGGCAGGCTTATTCTATTCTTTACCAAGGTATAAAGTATATATTCGGACACGGAAATGGAATGGTAGTATTCCTAACATACACCCATCGTAAAGTTTGTAAAGGTAGATTTCCTGATGGCCCATGATCTTGTGTGTGAAAATAATGTTCCATGCATCTTTGGAAAAATGTAAATAACAATCATAATGGTACTTATGAGATGGGAACAAACGTCTCCCAGTCACTTGGCTTTATTTTAAGAAATAGATGGCGTTCTTGCTCGTTTTGTGCAGCATATTATCAATGATTTTGCAATTTTATCTTCAGAGTACAAGTTAGCAAGGCACATTATCCAGAATTTTGAAATAATACTTCTGTTAGAGATATTGACCTGTACAGTTTTGTTAGTTAAATGTTTTTCTTTATTTGTTTATCTTTTTTAATCTTGCTTGTAAATATTTACTTACATATACAAATGTATAATTGTTTTCTTTTATGTTTCAGTGGTTGTTGACTAAAGAATATTTAGTGAGTGCTGGAAAGGTTACTTTCCTATTAATCTCATTGGTCAGGATACATTCCTTGAATTCAGATTTTAACATGAGAGTTTAGGCTGAAACTAGTCATGGCTGATTGGCTTAAACTGTATATGGCTGATTAGCTGACATTGGCTATGGCTGTTTGGCTGAAACTAGCTACAGCAAAAAGCAGAGAATGCAAAATCAACTTAACTTGGACAGATATATTATTTCCTGATGCATTATCATAAATGTTACACCTCATGTGTTCAAAACCCACAGCTTTGAAACAATTCAGGGAGGTCTAGCATGCAGTGAAGGATAAAAAAATAACTGCACGTTTTTAATCGGAGACTATATTAATGTGACAGGTTTTGAAGAGTTTTGTACTTTTAGTTTTTTTAAGCTATTGTGTTGTTTAAATATCAAACTTGCCAGGAAAACCAGATAGGTGCTCATTTAAATATTTAAGAGTATTCTGGCTTAAAGGAATTTAATCTGAAAATACGCCAAGATGATGGAAACTTGATCACATTGTGTTCTTGTTCGGTGGTGTTATAAAAATGCCAAATATGACATTACCTTTTTAATATAACTCACGACAGTATCATGTAACACTTAGGAATGGAATACTTTACTATGGCACACTTCGGATCATAAGCTTCATGGCAGTATTATGTAACACTGAGGAATGGATTACTTTACTATGGCACACCTCGGATCATAAGCTTCATGGCAGTATCATAAAAACTTAAGAATGGAATACATAACTATGGCACACTTTGGATCATAAGCCATCATGGCAGTATCATGTAACACTTAGGAATAAAATACTTTACTATGGCACACTTTGGATCATAAGCCTTCAGGGCAGTATCATGTAACACGTAGGAATGGAATACTTAACTATGGCACACTTTGGATCATAAGTCTTCATGGCAGTATTATGTAACAATTATAAATGGAATACTTAACTATGGCACACTTTGGATCATAAGTCTTCATGGCAGTATCATGTAACACTTAGAAATGGAATACTTTACTATGGTACACTTTGGATCATAGGCCTTCATGGCAGTATCGTGTAACAGTTAGGAATGGAATACTTTGCTATGGCACACTTTGGATCATAAGCCTTCATGGCAGTATCATGTAACACTTAGAAATGGAATACTTTACTATGGCACACTTTGGATTATAAGACTTAGTAACATTACTTTCCACTGAACAATAGCACCATATGTTAGGAATAAAACTGTTAACTTAGTATCATTTAACACTTAGTAATATTACTTAACACTATTCAGTATCACTTAACAGTTAAAAATATCAGCCTAGGTATGGACGATAGCACTTCGTTGTATCACATGACGGTTGACAATATCCTAGGACACTTAGTAATATTGCTTAGCACTAGTCAATATCAACCCATATTGGGAACATAGCAGTATGAAATAACAGTTATCAATATCAATTCATGTTGCGAATTTGACACTTGACAATATCAAATAACGCTTTGCAATATTAATTGACCCTTACCAATATCACCTAACACATAGCAATATTGCACAACACTTTGCAACATCACATAACAATTGACACTGTTACATAAAACTTGACAATATCACATAACACTTTGCAACATCACATACCAATTGCCAATGTTACATAACACCTAACAATATCACATAACACTTGGTAATATCACTTGACATTTATCAATATTGCCTAACACATGACAAGATCACACAACATTTTGCAATATCACATAACAATTGGCAATATTACATAACACTTTGCAATATCACATAACACTTAGCAATGCCACTCTATGTTAGGAAGATAATGCTGAACAGTTTCTGGTAACAATTATTAAAATCATAACCTTTTTTCAATACATTTTGCAATATTACCTCAGAATGACAACATTATCCATATCAATGCAGATGAATGTGTTCAACTATGTAGATACACACAGCTATGTAGATACACACAGCTATGAAGATACCCACAGCTATGTAGATACACACAGCTATGCAGATACACACACCTATGCAGATACACCAATTCTGTCATAAGACATTCATTTGCATCATACAAATTCATTTGCATCGTACATTCATTTGCATCTGTACATGTATTTACATCTGTACATTCATTTGCATCTGTACATTTATTTACATCTGTACATTCATTTGCATCTGTACATTTATTTACATCTGTACATTCATTTACATATGTACATTTGTTTACATCTGTACATTCATTTACATCTGTACATTCATTTGCATCTGTACATTCATTTACTTACTTTACATATGAGAACATAGACAGACACCACTGACCTATATCTAATCATTTGTAACACGACCTCTTGATTAGTGTCAACTGTTATGATAAGAAAATAACATAAAAAAGGGTTATGGCTACTGAATATAGATTCTAAAGTCCATAAACCAAGTTAATGTACATGTTGCAAATTGTC
Organism: Sinohyriopsis cumingii; assembly: GCA_028554795.2. Classification (NCBI taxonomy): domain Eukaryota; kingdom Metazoa; phylum Mollusca; class Bivalvia; order Unionida; family Unionidae; genus Sinohyriopsis; species Sinohyriopsis cumingii. The sequence goes on along the minus strand of CM068828.1, from coordinate 153,653,076 downwards.
ATTCAAAGACCGAAATTAACGTAGTGATTGGATATATTGTTTGTTGTTGGAGTTAACCTGTATTGCATGGGGATGAATAATCTTTGTGCATTAAGCTAGCAAGAAAGAATCATTTACAGGATTTGATTGATAGTGATAAAGACTTGTTTGTTGTTTTTTTTTTCCCCCAATGTTACCGCGATTACACCCCAATCACCAAGCTGTCATCTTTTCAAGTTGGTGCAACCGGGTTACACACTTTTGTAATAGAGTGAATTTGAATTAATTAAAAAGCCCTCTGTCTCTGAATCAGAATGAGATACTTTTTTTATTTCATTAATGCAACACACATGTATAGATTTTCGTATTTTCCTTATGCCCAGTCAACCCGTCTTTACAGTCGATTTTAGAGGTAAGCACTAATAATGTTAACACAGAGTACCTAAATAATAATGGATGAACCTCAAAAAAATGTTGCTATGGAGAAAATAATTATTTTAACTGAACGAAGTGAAAAAGATCAGACCACTCGCAAAATAGCAATTTAAGCATTGGTAAAACAAATTTAGGGTGTTATAGGAAAAGGAGTAGATCATAAATGATTTGTATGTTAATACATATACATGCCATCCTCAGATTTAAATGTGATTTAATGATACAAGTATATCACTATTCCTTTCTAGTTTTGTTTTCAGATGAATGCATACATACAGTATCTTAGCAAAAACAATTAATAAAGAATATAATATACGTACAGTGATTGTGGTTATTTTTCTTTAAATTTGTCTGAAACTGGACCTTGGAAACTTGTCCTTTTGAACATAAAACCTGTTATGAGAGACCACCTGTCTTGAGAGACTGTTGTTAGCAGAAGGGGCGGTCTCTCATAATAGGTTTTACTGTATAGAATGAAATATGACTTAAGTTTTCCACATGGTGGTATGATCATTGGCTCACAACAAGTAGGTACCGTGTTTAAAACCTGTTCTGACTAGCTTTGGTCAGATGTCATGGCATATGTCTTTGCAAGGCACTTAACTCACAGTATCCTCATAACGGTCAGTAAATTTTTCTCTGCTTCAAATGAATTCCTCATAATGGTCAGTAAAGTATTGTCTACTTCAAATTAATTCCTCATAATAGTCAGTAAATTATTGTCTACTTCAAATGAATTCCTCATAATGGTCAGTAAATTTGTATTGTCTATTTCAAATGAATTCCTCATAACAGTAAATTATTGTCTACTTCAAATGAATTCCTCATAATAGTAAGTAAATTATTGTCTACTTCAAATGAATTCCTCATAACATCAGTAAATTATTGTCTACTTCATATGAATTCCTCATAATGGTCAGTAAATTTGTATTGTCTATTTCAAATGAATTCCTCATAACAGTAAATTATTGTCTACTTCAAATGCATTCCTCATAACAGTCAGTAGATTATTGTCTACTTCAAATGAATTCCTCACAACAGTCAGTAAATTATTGTCTACTTCAAATGAATTCCTCATAACGGTCAGTAAATTATTGTCTACTTAAAATGAATTCCTCATAACGGTCAGTAAATTATTGTCTACTTCAAATGAATTCCTCATAATGGTCAGTAAATTATTGTCTACTTCAAATGAATTCCTCATAGCGGTCAGTAAATTATTGACTACTTCAAATGAATTCCCCATAACGGTCAGCAAATTATTGTCTATTTCAAATGTGTTCCTCGTAACAGTCAGTAAATTATCGTCTACTCCAAATGAATTCCAGTTAGCGAGTGATTTATATTATCAGCAAACACAATTTAGGAAAATTCTATTGAGGGAAAGTAGTTATTTCTGATTACATTAGCTAAATGTCTTAGGTAGATATTACTTTAGTTTTTGGGCCCAAGTAATAATTTAGAATACATAGGGGTTTTATAGACTGGCCATGTTATTCATTTTAGTGTGAGGTCTTTTCAACTAGCCATGTTATTTATTTTAGTGTTAGGTCTTTTTCACTAGCCATGTTATTCATTTTAGTTTTGGGTCTTTTTCACAAGACATGTTATTTATTTTAGTGTTAGGTCTTTTTCACTAGCAATGTTATTTTTATGTTTTAGTGTTACTTCTTTTTCACTAGTCATGTTAATTATTTTAGTGTTAGGTCTTTTTCAGTAGCCATGTTAATTATTTTAGTGTTAGGTCTTTTTGAGTAGTCATGTTATTCTAGTATTTGGTCTATTTTTACTAGGCATATTCATTATAGTGTTAGGTCTTTTTCACTTGGATGTTTATGCCCATTTATTCTTCATGTATTATAATAAAGTCATTGTTTGAAACTGAGACATGTATTTTGCAGGTTGCCAATGAACTACATGGTAATGGTAGTCACCGTGGCCATAGCCCTGTTTATCCTTATCACGTATCAAGCTGGTTCTGTAACGATGCCAATGTAAGTTGGACAAATGTTGTGATAGCACATTCAGTTGTGTATACCTATATTTTAGTTGTAATGACACCAACATAAGTTGGACCAATGTTATGATAACATATTCAGTTGTGCATACCTATATTTTAGTTGTAATGGCACCAACGTAAGTTGGACCAATATTATGATAACACATTCAGTTGTGTATACCTATATTTTAGTTGTAATGACACCATTGTAAGTTGGACCAATATTATGATAACACATTCAGTTGCGCATGCCTATATTTTAGTTGTAATGGCACCAACGTTAACTTGGACCAATATTATGATAACACATTCAGTTGTGTATACCTATATGTTAGTTGTAATGACACCAATGTAAGTTGGAACAATGTTATGATAACACATTCAGTTGTGTATACCTATATTTTAGTTGTAACGTCACCAACGTAAGTTGGACCAATATTATGATAACACATTCAGTTGTGTATACCTATATTTTAGTTGCAATGACACCAACATAAGTTGGACCGATATTATGATAACACATTCAGTTGTGTATACCTATATTTTAGTTGCAATGACGCCAATGTAAGTTTGACCAATGTTATGATAGCACATTCATTTGTGTATGCCTATATTTTAGTTGCAATGACACCAACGTAAGTGGGACCAATGTTATGATAGCACATTCAGTTGTGTATACCTATAATTTAGTTGAGGTTTATGCAGTTGTAGACAGATTTTAATTGCAGAATGCCATGTCTGATCTCAGTTTGTGCTTTGTCTTCAGTCACCCCCTCCCAAAAGTAATAATACAACTGTTTAGACTTTGATTTACATTGTACAGAGGCCGATGAAAACACACTGTAAACAGTTGATGATATGAATGCATACAACATGTTAACTGGTATAGTTTTTCACTCAGTTTTCACTATTTTTATTCTGTTAGTAATATATTCGTTTCACACTGCTGGAATTTATGTATATTACTTCATTTAACACAGTGCCTGGATGTGTGTAAGTATATATATATATATATATATATATATATATATATATATATATATATATATATATATATATTACCACTGCTATGTATATCTTTACTTCACACGCTACTGGAATATATACATATATATATATATATATATATATATATATATATATATATATATATATATATATATATATATATATATATATATATATATGTGATGTAGGTACTCATTTCACACACTACTGTAATGCATGTACTCATTTCACACACTACTATGATGTATGTACTCATTTCACACACTGCAAGGATGTACATACTCATTTCACACATTACTGAGATGTAAGTACTCATTTCACACACTACAATGATGCATGTACTCATTTCACACACTACTGTGATGCATGTACTCATTTCACACACTACTATGATGCATGTACTCATTTGACACACTACTGTGCTGTACTCATTTTACACACTACTCGGATGTACATACTCATTTCACACACTAATATGATGTACATACTCATTTCACACAATGCTATGATGTATGTACTCATTTCACATACTAGTGTGATGTATGTAATCATTTCACACACTACTGGGATGTATATACTCATTTCACACTACTGTGATGCATGTACTCATTTCACACACTACTATGATGTATGTACTCAGTTCACACACTACTATGATGTATGTACTCATTTCACACACTACTGTGATGCAGTAACTCATTTCACACTACTGTAATGCATGTACTCATTTCACGCACTACTGTGATGTATGTACTCATTTCACACACTGCAAGGATGTATGTACTCATTTTACACACTACTGTGATGCATGTACTCATTTCACACACTACTATGATGCATGTACTCATTTCACACACTACTGTGCTGTACTCATTTTACACACTACTCGGATGTACATACTCATTTCACACACTAATATGATGTACATACTCATTTCACACAATGCTATGATGTATGTACTCATTTCACATACTAGTGTGATGTATGTAATCATTTCACACACTACTGGGATGTATATACACATTTCACACTACTGTGATGCATGTACTCATTTCACACACTACTATGATGTATGTACTCAGTTCACACACTACTATGATGTATGTACTCATTTCACACACTACTGTGATGCAGTAACTCATTTCACACTACTGTAATGCATGTACTCATTTCACGCACTACTGTGATGTATGTACTCATTTCACACACTGCAAGGATGTATGTACTCATTTTACACACTACTGTGATGCAGTTACTCATTTCACACTACTGTAATGCATGTACTCATTTCACACTACTGTAATGCACGTGCTCATTTCACACACTACTATGATGTATGTACTCAATTCACACACTCCTATGATGTACATACTCATTTCACGCACTACTGTTATGCATGTACTCAGTTCACACACTACTATGATGTATGTACTCATTTCACACACTACTATGATGTATGTCCTCAGTTCACACACTAATATAATGCATGTACTCATTTCACGCACTACTGTGATGCGTGTACTCATTTCACACACTACTATGATGTATGTACTCATTTCACACACTGCAAGGATGTACATACTCATTTTACGCACTACTGTGATGCGTGTACTCATTTCACACACTACTATGATGCATGTACTCATTTCACACACTACTGTGCTGTACTCATTTTACACACTACTCGGATGTACATACTCATTTCACACACTAATATGATGTACATACTCATTTCACACACTGCTACGACGTATGTACTCATTTCACACACTAGTGTGATGTATGTAATCATTTCACACACTACTGGGATGTATATACTCATTTCACACTACTGTGACGCATGTACTCATTTCACACACTACTATGATGTATCTACTCAATTCACACACTACTATGATGTATGTACTCATTTCACACACTACTATGATGCAGTTACTCATTTCACACTACTGTGATGCATGTACTCATTACACACAGTACTATGATGTATGTACTCATTTCACACACTGCAAGGATGTATGTACTTATTTTACACACTACTTTGATGCAGTTACTCATTTCACACTACTGTAATGCATGTGCTCATTTCACACTACTATGATGCATGTACTCATTTCACGCACTACTGTGATGCGTGTACTCATTTCACACACTACTATGATGTATGTACTCATTTCACACACTGCAAGGATGTGCATACTCATTTTATGCACTGCTGTGATGCGTGTACTCATTTCACACACTACTATGATGCATGTACTCATTTCACACACTACTGTGCTGTACTCATTTCACACACTACTCGGATGTACATACTCATTTCACACACTAATATGATGTACATACTCATTTCACACACTGCTATGATGTATGTACTCATTTCACACACTAGTGTTATGTATGTAATCATTTTACACACTACTTGGGTGTATATACTCATTTCACACTACTGTGATGCATGTACTCATTTCACACCCTACTATGATGTATGTACTCATTTCACACACTACTGTGATGCAGTTACTCATTTCACACTACTGTAATGCATGTACACATTTCACACACTACTATGATTTATGTACTCAATTCACACACTATCTGATGTATGTACTCATTTTACACACTACTGTGATGCAGTTACTCATTTCACACTACTGTAATGCATGTACTCATTTTATGCACTACTGTGATGCGTGTACTCATTTCACACACTACTATGATGTATGTACTCATTTCTCACACTGCAAGGATGTATGTACTCATTTTACACACTACTGTGATGCAGTTACTCATTTCACACTACTGTAATGCATGTACTCATTTTATGCACTACTGTGATGTATGTACTCATTTCTCACATTCCTATGATGTACATACTCATTTCTCACATTCCTATGATGTACATACTCATTTCACGCACTACTGTTATGCATGTACTCATTTCACACACTACTATGATGTATGTACTCATTTCACACACTACTATGATGTATGTCCTCAATTCACACACTACTATGATGCATGTACTCATTTCACACACTGCAAGGATGTACATACTCATTTTACGCACTACTGTGATGCATGTACTCATTTCACACACTACTATGATGCATGTACTCATTTCACACACTACTGTGCTGTACTCATTTTACACACTACTCGGATGTACATACTCATTTCACACACTAATATGATGTACATACTCATTTCACACAATGCTATGATGTATGTACTCATTTCAGACACTAGTGTGATGTATGTAATCATTTCACACACTACTGGGATGTATATACTCATTTCACACTACTGTGACGCACGTACTCATTTCACACACTACTATGATGTATGTACTCAATTCACACACTACTATGATGTATGTACTCATTTCACACACTACTGTGATGCAGTTACTCATTTCACACTACTGTAATGCATGTACTCATTTCACGCACTACTGTGATGTATGTACTCATTTCACACACTGCAAGGATGTATGTACTTATTTTACACACTACTGTGATGCAGTTACTCATTTCACACTACTGTAATGCATGTACTCATTTTATGCACTACTGTGATGCGTGTACTCATTTCACACACTACTATGATGTATGTACTCATTTCACACACTGCAAGGATGTGCATACTCATTTCACGCACTACTGTGATGCATGTACTCATTTCACACACTACTATGATGCATGTACTCATTTGACACACTACTGTGCTGTACTCATTTTACACACTACTCGGATGTACATACTCATTTCACACACTAATATGATGTACATACTCATTTCACACACTGCTATGATGTATGTACTCATTTCACACACTAGTGTGATGTATGTAATCATTTCACACACTACTGGGATGTATATACTCATTTCACACTACTGTGACGCACGTACTCATTTCACACACTACTATGATATATCTACTCAATTCACACACTACTATGATGTATGTACTCATTTCACACACTACTGTGATGCAGTTACTCATTTCACACTACTGTGATGCATGTACTCATTTCACGCACTACTGTGATGCGTGTACTCATTTCACACACTACTATTATGTATGTACTCATTTCACACACTGCAAGGATGTACATACTCATTTTACGCACTGCTGTGATGCGTGTACTCATTTCACACACTACTATGATGCATGTACTCATTTCACACACTACTCGGATGTACATATTCATTTCACACACTAATATGATGTACATACTCATTTCACACACTGCTATGATGTATGTACTCATTTCACACACTAATGTTATGTATGTAATCATTTTACAAACTAGTGGGGTGTATATACTCATTTCACACTACTGTGATGCATGTACTCATTTCACACACTACTATATAGTATGTACTCAATTCACACACTGCTATGATGCATGTACTCATTTCGCACATTACTGTGATGCAGTTACTCATTTCACACTACTGTAATGCATGTACTCATTTCACACACTACTATGATTTATGTACTCAATTCACACACTACTATGATGTATGTACTCATTTTACACACTGCAAGGATGTATGTGCTCATTTTACACACTACTGTGATGCAGTTACTCATTTCACACTACTGTAATGCATGTACTCATTTCACACACTACTATGATGTATGTACTCATTTCACACACTGCAAGGATGTACATACTCATTTTACGCACTACTGTGATGCGTGTACTCATTTCACACACTACTGTGATGCGTGTACTCATTTCACACACTACTATGATGTATGTACTCATTTCACACACTGCAAGGATGTACATACTCATTTCACGCACTACTGTGATGCATGTACTCATTTCACACACTACAATGATGCATGTACTCATTTCACACACTACTGTGCTGTACTCATTTCACACACTACTCGAATGTACATACTCATTTCACACACTACTGGGATGTAAATTTGTGGAGTCTATTTGTATTCAGAAATGAAGCAATGATAACAGTCCAGTAATGTGTAGAACAAAATAAGTGCATTGGTTTGTTATATGATGTAATAATAGAATCACATCTGCATGTTATAAAGAAATGAAACTAATGAATTTAAGATTGTAAACATCAACTGTTTCCTATCACAGACAAAAATCATAATTATTTGACTCATTATTGCACAGTTTGTTCTTTAAATATGCACTAATAGTAGCTTGCCAAAACAAATAACAGCCATAAATAGAAAACTCATGTTAAGTTGAATTACTCCAATTAACATGCAAATAGTCATGTTGTGTAATTTTGTTATAATTGCTGGCTTAATTAGCATGAGGTAAAAGCACATAATGCTGCATACATTTTGTTCTCACCAAAAATAAATAAAAGAAAATCAGCATATTTTAATTTTATTATGGTTAAAGAGATGTAGCTGCAAGATAAAGAGTAAATGATTTATTGTATGGTTACATAATTACACTGATTTTATTCCAGGTACATACCATTCTACAGGTATCCAGATGTTTACTCTGTGATATTCGGTTTAGGAGGACTTCACAACTTCTTATCCGTGTGCATATTCCTGACCTTCATCATATCCAACAGTCCCACCTTCACCCCGAGTGGAGACCTTCCACAACTCTTTTAGTAAGTTTGCAAATAACCAACATAAGGCTACTTTCTCATTCTCATTTGTGTGCTTTCACTCGCATCCTGAATTCTCATAATTTTGAATACACATTTCTCCCATTTTTATTTTTCACTAGTTTAGTTAAAATAATTAAAAATGTAAAATAAAGCAGTTGTTAATGTTGCATGCTCTAGTACATTCAGTTTTTAATGGATAAGAGTATTCCACACAAACAAATCGTGTTAACAGAAATATTAGACACATGATTAATACCAAATTATTTCAACTAAATTAAATGCAGACAAAATAAATTAATATCATCAGGGCTTACCTATACAATTTACAACTACGAATATATACCTATACATATACAACTTTTAATATACATATACATGTACTACTACTAATAGATACTTATTCGTTTACAACTCATACTAATATATGCCTATACATGTAATACTACTAATATATACCTATATATGTGCTACTACTAATAGATACCTGTACATGTGCTACTACTAACAGATACCTATTCATTTACAACTACTAATAGATATCTATACATGTGCTACTACTAATAGATACTTATTTGTTTACAACTACTAATAGATGCCTATACATGTACTACTACTAACATATAACAATTCATGTGCTGCTACTAATTGATACCTATACATGTGCTACTACTAATATATATATATTCATTTACGACTACTAATATATACTTATACATGTACTACTACTAATATATGCCTATACATATATGATTCCTAATAGACACTTATACATGTACAAATACTAATATATACCTATGCATGTACTACTGCTAACATATCCTTATACATGTACAAATAATATAATATATACCTACCTATACATGTACTACTACTAATATATACCTATACATGTACTACTACTAATATATATCTATACATAGATACTTGTACATGTACTACTAATAGATGCCTATACATGTATGACTCCTAATAGATACTTATACGTCTACAACTACTAATATATACATATGCATATACTACTACTATATCCTTATATATGTACAACTACTAATATATACCTATACATGTAATACTAATAGATACCTATACATGTACTACTACTAGTAAATACCTATACATGTGATACTAATAATAGATACATATATATTTACAACTACTAATATATCCTTATACATGTAATACTACTAATATATACCTATACATGTAATACTACTAATAAATACCTATACATGTACTACTAATAATAAATACCTATACATGTACTACTACTAATAGATACATATATATTTACAACTACTAATATATACTTATACATGTACTACTAGTAATATATACCTAACGTGTACTTCTATTAATATATACCAATACATGTACTACTGCCAATAGCTACCTATCCATATACTACTACACTTTTTAATTTACATAACTATATGCTGATATAATTTCTCTATATTTTCTATGGATCCACAATTATTTTGTTATATTAACCAATGATATCATGTGATAGTATATGATATATGGTATTCATGTGAAATTATACATCAATATATAGTATATGATATGTGGTATTTGTGATATCAGGCATCAATATTTAGTATTTGGTATGTGGTATTTGTGATATCAGGCATCAATATTTAGTATTTGGTATGTGGTATTTGTGATATCAGGCAAAAATATTTAGTATTTGGTATGTGGTATTTGTGATATCAGGCATCAATATATTGTATTTGGTATGTGGTATTTGTGATATCATGCATCAATATATGGTATTTGGTATGTTTTACTTGTGATATCAGGCATCAAGATTTAGCATTTGGTATGTGGTATTTGTGATATCAGTCATCAATATTTATAAATTGGTATGTGGTTTTTGTGATATTAGTCATCAATATTTAGTATATGATATGTAGCATACCTGTTTTGAGTGAACACCTTGCTAGTAAAATTTTATTGGAGGACAGAATTTATTCTTGCTAAAAGTTGGTTACATTAACCTACTTTTCTTATACTTAATCACTTCATAATTTTGGTTGCAAGTGCTATTTCATTGATGATGTGTACTGTTCTGTAGTAGAAAAATTAGGTTTTCTAGACTAGCTGTGTTATTCATTTTAGTGGTAGAGTGAAGCCCACTGTTGTTATTTTTATATATTATACAACACTAGTGTTATTCATTATAGTGATAGGTCTTTTTTTAGTGTTATCCTCGTGCATTATCATAAAGTAAGTGCTTGAAATTGAAATATTTTGCAGGGTACCAATTAATTTTATTGTCAACATGGTCATAATCATATGGAACATTCGCTAAAGGCTGACTGGTTCTGAACAGACACCACTGTAAGTCTGATCTTCCCTAATATTTGATAATACTTTTAGTCATTTATACTTATATTTAGCTATTACCTGATTTATTATATGATATTTCCTTTACGTATGCATACAGATCTATAGATACAACTGAATAGTTTGCTTCCTCGCTCCAGATAATTCATGGTCGTTAGCAATTTCCCATACTCTGAGCAAAACTATATTTTATGAATTGGATATTTTCAGCAATATCACACTTCCTTCATCAGTGACTAATGCTGATCATGTGACTTCTAATGGACATGTGATATAAAGAGAGCCTTCAGTCATATATGAACACTGCAGTAATATGGGATACTTCAACATCACGCATCAGAACAATGTCACACCTTCAGAGGACAATGTATGGAAAAGGAAGGCAAGGGAGGCAATCAAAATATGACTGTGGAGACCAACACTAAACAGGGATGATGGACTTGAATTACCACCCATCCAAACCAGTCTCCTTGTATCATGTGACCATTATGAGTCATGTGATCAACATTATTAACTGATGAAGACAGTGTGATATTGCTGAAAATTTGAATTTTTCAGATATTTATGCTCTTCATAGGGAAAATTACTAATGATCATGAGATATAGCTGTTATCAGGTACACCAATCTGGTTTGATATTACTTAGAGTACAGGTTATTCTTGAAATTTGTAAAGTTTGCTGCTATTGACTTACTGAGTAGTTATTTTAATTAAATACTGGCTTCAATTTTCCTCTTTTTTAAAAAGGTTAACTCATCTTTATGAGTTACATATTTCAAACCAAGGTTATCAGGCACACAATTTATCAAATTTCATAGTTTATTCATTTTGTGCCATTTTCTGGAATTAATTGTATTTGAATAAAGTGGCTGTTATTATGTGCGACTACAAACTTTCCAAATGGCATTACTATAAATTAGGTATAATGAATGGCATAGGATAACATCACTATAAATTATATATAATAAATGGCACAGGACAACATCACTATAAATTAGGTATAATAAATGTCACAGGATAACATTACTATACATAAGTATAATGAATGGCATAGGATAACATCAGCATAAATTAGGTATAATAAATGTCACAGGATAACATCACTATAAATTAGGTATAATAAATAGTATGGGATAGCATCACTATAAATTAAATGTATTACACAGCACTGGTCTAATAAATGGCAATGGATACTATCACTATAAATTAGGTATAATAAATGGCACAGGATGACATTACTATACTTAGGTATAATGAATAGCATAGGATAACATCACTATAAATTAGATATAATAAATGGCATAGGATGACATCACTATAAATTAGATATAATAAATGGCATAGGATAACATCACTATAAATTAGGTATAAGAAATAGCACAGGATAACATTACTATACATAGGTATAATAAATGGTACTGGAGAACATCACTATAAATTAGGTGTAACAATTGGTGTATATAGATTGATGGATTGAAAATTTGATGAATATGTGATGAAAATGCAATAGCCATGAAATGAGTGCAAGAAATCTGTTGCTTGAGTGAACAACATTGGTATTTTTGATTGACATTAATCAATATGTTCTTTGATAATACTCACCTTGTGGACAGTCATTAATTCATTACCTATACACATTTAGCTACGGGACAGTCAGTAATCCCAATCACATACTGGGCACTGATTAATTCATTACCTGTACATATTTACCTATGAGACAGTCATTAATTAATTACCATCTGTGCATAATTACTTACAAGACAGTCACTGATTCATTACCATCTGTGCATAATTACCTACAAGACAGTCATTCATTCATTACCATCTGTGCATATTTACCTATGAGACAGTCATTAATTCATTACCACCTGTACATGTTTACTTCCTGGACAGTCATTAATTGATTACATCTTATTTTTACCAACTAGACGGTCATTAATTTATTACTTGTACATGTTTACCTACTGGACACTCTACATAATTAATTACCTATATTTGTTTCTGCTATTCTTTATTCTGTGCCATGCCAAATAATAACTGTAATTTGATATGGATGTCTTATGTGCTGAACAGTCCTAAATATATTACCTGTACATGTTTATCAACTAGACAGTCATAAATACATTACATGTACATGTTTATCTACTAGACAGTCATAAATATGTTATATGTACATGTTTGCCTACTAGACAGTCATAATTATATTACTTGTACATGTTTATCTACTAGACAGTCATAAATACATGTACATGTTTACCTACTAGAAAGTCATACATATATTACCTGTACATGTTTACCTACATGACAGACATAATTATATTACCTGTACATGTAATTACTTACTAGAAATTTATAAAAATGTTATATGTATATGTTTACCTACTTGACAGTCATAAATATATTACCAGTACATGGTTACCTACTAGACAGTCATAATTATATTACTTGTATGTGTAATTACCTACTAGACAGTCATACATATATTACCTGTACATGTTGTCCTACTAACAGTCATACATATATTACTTGTAATGTAATTACCTACAAGACGGTCATAATTATATTACCTGTACATGTTTACCTAATAGACAGGCATACTTTTTTTACATGTACATATAATTACATACTAGAAAGTCATAAATATGTTACCTGTATATGTTTACCTACAATAAAGTCATAAATATATTACCTGTACATGTTTACCTATAAGAAAGTCATAAATATATTACCTATACATGTTTACCTATTAGACAGTCATACGTATATTGCCTGTATATGTTTACATACTAGACAGTCATAAATTAATCTTACACATGTTTTCTTCAAATGTTTTATGTTGTGTCATGCCAAACAACTAAAAAAACAAGTTTTATTATTAATGAACTGATTGATTGTGGTTGATGTACATAATGAGCAGTCATGTATGCATTACCTATAAATGTTTTCTGCTATCTTGTATTTTGTATGATGCCAAAAAACATTGAATCAGTGTAGGATATAAGATGGGATACAATTCGTATACAGGTGACATGTTTTTTAAAACCCAATTAAAATAAGCTCTAATGAGCTAATATGAACATTACATATAATTTATAATACACAGATATACAACATTACATATGTATAATTTATGACAGATTTACAACATTACATACACAATTTATAATAAACATATACATCATTATATATGTATAATTTATGACAGATATACATTATATATGCATAATTTCTAACACACATAGGCAAAATTTCATATAATTTATAACACAGATATACAACATTACATATGTATAATTTATGACATATACAACATTACATACACAATTTATAATACACATATACATCATTACATATGTATAATTTATGACACAGATATACAACATTATATATGCATAATTTCTAACACACATATGCAACATTACATATAGTATATAACACAGATATACAACTTTACATATTCATAATATATAATACAGACATACAACATTTCATATAATTTATAACAAATATACAAAATCACATATGCTTAATTTATAACACACAGACATGCAACATTACATAGCTTTTAACACATACAACATTACATACATGTGATTTATAATACACAGACACAACATTACATACACTTAATTTATAACACAGAAATGCAACATTACATACACATAATTTATAACACAGAAATGCAACATTACATACACTTAATTTATAACACAGAAATGCAACATTACATACACTTAATTTATAACACAGAAATGCAACATTACATACACATAATTTATAACACAGATATGCAACATTACATATAATTTATAATACAGACATACATTACATACACATCATTTATAACACACAGACATACAGCAATACATACACATACTTTAAAATACACATATTGTGGCATAACTAAAGTTAGAGTCAAATCACAAAGCAATTTACTTACAATGAAATAAAGGAAAGCAGGAACTTCAAAGCAGACAAAATAAAATTTATGTATTCTTAAAATGATGCAGAGGCCAGAATTAAAAGCATGCCAAAAAATGAATTAAGCCTTGATAAAAGGAGCATCAAAATTAGTGTCTAATAAAGGTAACATGTCAAAACCAAAATAGAAACACAAAATACATGCAGATAAGTGAATTAAGCTTAACACAATAACATTAAAAGTGAATGGGCAAAAGATAAAAAGCATCTTCATCAACTTTAGTAGCAATTAGGACCCTAAATAAAATGGCTGCTAGCATGAAAGATTAACAAGTCAAGGGAAAGAATGAAAGATTTGCAGTAGCATAATTAAATATGCAATATGTTATGCTGAAATTTAGTTAATGTTGCATCAAAACAGGTCAATTGATATTATTCCTAAAAACATGCCCAGTATAGATAATTATGAACTAGAAAGGAAGGCAAAAATGGTCATGGAGAGGTATTCTGCTAAACATTGCTCAGTTAATAAGCAATAGGTGAAAGGAAAATTTAGAAATTGGTAACATAGAAACAGTTTGGGTTAAAATATATCTTCCTCAATTCAAACAAATAGTTTTGTGTTCAGCATTTGGAAAGCATATAGTTACACCTCTGACGTGGTTGATAGATTAGAAAATGACACTTGAAGGGCTTTTTTAAATGAAAAATCTATGAAACAGTCATTCCAGGTAACTGTAACATTATATGAAACAATCATTCCAGGTAACTGTAACATTAATTAGTTGAAGAATCCTACTCAAATGTGATTAAATATTTTCCAAATATAAGTACATGTTTTTGTCTCCAATGATTGACGAACCAATCAAGGAAAACTGAAAATAGTGCTTTACTTTTTGATCATATTGACACTGATGAACCTGAAAATGTTAGTGAAATGAAATTGCCTATTTATGTCCTACATACTATCCAGTTTGTATAACTAGACACTGTCCACATCTCTCTGTTGGTCATCGCCCACAAATAAAGTGTAGAGACAGGAAACATTTTGATATAAAGGCATTCTTGATGACTCAGCACAAATGCCATTTCATGAGATTGAAAACATTTTTTGACATTAACACTGCTTGTGACATGCAGTATGGACCTTTGAATAGCATACCAAACAAGCACTCACCAACAAATATAACATGCTCTAAACATTGATATAAACCTAAATAGATACCGTTGGAAATAAATTAATCTAGAAATAAAAGTTAAAATTTCATAAAAGTAAAGATTGGAAAGAAAGATTCAAATGGAGAAACAAGCAAACATTTTAATAAATGAATCTATGAAAAATTAAATTGCAGCTTGTATTAAAGAAAACCAGAATTCTAGCTCCTTGAGACAGTGTCTCAATAACCTCGACCCGTCCAAAAATCATTCAATTCCAGCTCAGCTGAGTTATCATAACAGCACTGGTTCTTCAGTGCAAGATATAGCTGGCAGGCTTAATCTATTCTTTACCAATGTAGAAAGTATATATTCTGACATGGGAATGGAATGGCAAGATGTAGCTGGCAGGCTTAATCTATTCTTTACCAATGTAGAAAGTACATATTCTGACATGGGAATGGAATGGTAGTATTCCTGACATAAACCCCATCTTAAGTTTTGTAAAGCCTAGAGTTCCTGATGGTCTTGTGTGTGAAAATAATGTTCCATACATCTTTGCAAAAATCCACATAAAAACATCATGGTACTTATGAGATGGGAACAAATGTCTCCCAGCTACCTGACTTTATATTAAGAAATAGATGGCTTTCTTGCTCGTTTTGTGCAGAGTATTATCAATGATGTTGCAATTTTATCTTCAGAGTACAAGTTAACAAGGCACATTATCCAGAATTTTGAAATAATGCTTCTGTTACATCCATTAACCTGTGAAGTTTTGTCAATTAAATGTTTCCTTTTTTGTTTATTTTTATCTTGCTTGTAAATATTTACTTATAGATACAAATTTATAATTGTTTTGTTTTAGGTTCCAGTTGTTGTTGACTAAAGAATATCTAGTGAGTGCTGAAAAGGTTCCTTTTCTATTAATCTGATTGGTCAGGATACATTCCTTGAATTCAGATTTTAGCATGAGAGTTTAGGCTGAAACTAGTTACGGCTGATTGGCTGAAACTAGTTATTCCTGATTGGCTGAAACTATATATGGCTGATGGCTGAAACTAGCTATGTCTGATTGGCTGAAACTAGCTATGACTGATTGGGTGAAACTTTCTATGCCTGATTGGCTGAAACTAGCTACAGCTGATTGGCTGAAACTAGTTATGGCTGATTAGCTGAAACTAGTTATGGCTGATTGGCTGAAACTAGTTATGGCTGATTGGTTGAAACTAGCTATGACTGATTGGCTGAAACTAGTTATGGCTGATTGGCTGAAACTAGCTATGGCTGATTGGCTGAAACTAGCTATGACTGATTGGCTTAATTTACCTAAGTCTGATTCACTGAAACTTGCTATGCCTGAGTGGCTGAAACTAGCTACAGCTGATTGGCTGAAACTAGTTATGGCTGATTAGCTGAAATTAGCTATGGCTGATTGGCTAAAACTAGCTATGGCTGATTGGCTGAATTTAGTTACGTCTGACTGGCTGAAAATAGCTATGGCTGATTGGCTGAACTAGCTACAGCAAAAAGCAGAGAATGCAAAATTAACTTAACTTGGACAGATATATTATTTTCAGATCCCTGCATTCTCAAACATGTTGCACCTCATGTGTTCAAGACCCACATCTTTGAAACAATACAGGGAGGTCTAGCATGCAGTGAAGGATACAAATAACTGAAAGTTTTTTCTCTGAGACTATATTAATATGACAGGTTTTGAAGATTTTTGTACTTTAAGATTTTTTAATTAAGCTTTCTTGCTTAACAAATTTAAAAATTGGCAGGAAAACCAGACAGATGCTCATTTAAATATTTAAGAGTATTCTAGTTTCAAGGAATTTAATCTGAAAATATGCAAAGTTGAAGGAAACTTGATGACATAGTGTTCTTGTTCGGTGGTGTGATAATGTCATAAAAATGCCAAATATGACATTACCTTGTTAATATAACTCATGGCAGTATCATGTAACACTTAGGAATGGAATACTTTACTATGGCACACTTTGGATCACAAGCCTTCATGGCAGTATCGTGTAACACTTAGGAATGGAATACTTTACTATGGCACACTTTGGATCACAAGCCTTCATGGCAGTATCGTGTAACACTTAGGAATGGAATACTTTGCTATGGCACACTTTGGATCATAAGCCTTCATGGCAGTATTATGTAACACTTAGAAATGGAATACTTTACTATGGCACACTTTGGATCGTAGGACTTGGCAATATCATGTAACACTTAGGAATGGAATACTTTACTATGACACACTTTGGATCACAAGCCTTCATGGCAGTATTGTGTAACACTTAGGAATGGAATACTTTGCTATGGCACACTTTGGATCATAAGCCTTCATGGCAGTATTATGTAACACTTAGAAATGGAATACATTACTATAGCACAATTTTGATCATAGGACTTGGCAGAATCATGTAACACTTAGGAATGGAATACTTTACTATGGCACATTTTGGATCATGAGCCTTCATGGCAGTATCATGTAACACTTAGGAATGGAATACTTTACTATGGCACACTTTGGATCATAAGTCTTCATGGCAGTATCATGTGACACTTAGGAATGGAATACTTTACTATGGCACACTTTGGATCATAAGTCTTCATGGCAGTATCATGTAACACTTAGAAATGGAATACTTTACTATGGCACACTTTGGATCATAAGTCTTCATGGCAGTATCATGTAACACTTAGAAATGGAATACTTTACTATAGCACACTTTTGATTATAAGACTTAGTAACATTACTTTCCATTTAGCAATAGCACCATAAGTTGGGAACAAAACATTTAACAGTATCCTTTAACACTTAGTAATATTGCTTAATGCTATTCAGTATCACTTAACAGTTATAAATATCAGCCTAAGTATGGAAAATAGCACTTCGTTGTATCACAGGACAGGTGGCAAGATCATAGGACACTTAGTAATATTGCTTAACACTAGTCAATATCAACCCATATTGGGAACATAGCAGTATGAAATAACAGTTATCAATATCAATTCATGTTGTGAATTTGACACTTGACAATATTAAACAACGCTTTGCAATATTAATTGACCCTTACCAATATCACCTAACACATAGCAATATTGCACAACACTTTGCAATATCACATAACAATTGACACTGTTACATAAAACTTGACAATATCACATAACACTTTGCAATATCACTTTATGTTAGAAAGATAATGCTTAACAGTTTCTTGTACCAATTATTAAAATCATAACCCTTTTCACTCCATTTGGCAATACTACCTTAGAATGAGAACATTATCCATATCAATTCAGATGAATGTGTTCAACTATGTAGATACACACAGCTATGCAGATACACACAGCTATGTCATGTAACATTTGTCAGCTGCATAGATCCACATCTGTTTAGTTTACATAAGGTCTATGCATCTGCATAGATTCATTTATACCACTACATAAAGTGTTACCAACTGTGTAAATCCATTTGTTCCATCACATGAAGTGTTACCATTTGTGTAAATCCATTTCTTCCATCACATGAAGTGTTACCATTTGTGTAAATCAATTTCTTCCATCATGTGAAGTGTTATCAACTGTGTAGATTCATTTCTTCCATCACATGAAGTGTTACCATTTGTGTCAATCCATTTCTTCCATCATGTGAAGTGTTATCAACTGTGTAGATCCATTTCTTCCATCACATGAAGTGTTACCATTTGTGGAGATCCATTTCTTCCATCTCACCTCTGTCTGCGTGGGTTCGAGTCTCGGGATCGGCCAATGTGGACATGTGAGAAAGCTTGCTGGTAGCTTCTCGTGGGTCAGTGGTTCTTTCTGTGGTTTTCCCGGGTTCTTCCTCCACCATTAATATTGGCCACCGTGTATAGCCTATCTTGTGCTGAAAAATGGCATTAAACCCTATAACAACAACAAAAACAACCATTTCTTCCATCATGTGAAGTGTTACCATTTGTGTGTAAATCCATTTCTTCCATCACATGAAGTGTTACCATTTGTGTAAATCCATTTCTTCCATCACATGAAGTGTTACCATTTGTGTAAATCAATTTCTTCCATCATGTGAAGTGTTATCAACTGTGTAGATTCATTTCTTCCATCACATGAAGTGTTACCATTTGTGTCAATCCATTTCTTATCACCTTGTGAAGTGTTATCAACTGTGTAGATCCATTTCTTCCATCACATGAAGTGTTACCATTTGCATAAATCCATTTCTTCCATCACATGACGTGTTACCATTTGTGTAAATCCATTTCTTCCATCACATGAAGTGTTACCATTTGTGTGTTAATCCATTTCTTCCATCACATGAAGTGTTACCATTTGTGTGTTAATCCATTTCTTCCATCACATGAAGTGTTACTATTTGTGTCAATTCATTTCTTCCATCAGGTGAAGTGTTACCATTTGTGTTAATCCATTTCTTCCATCACATGAAGTGTTACTATTTGTGTCAATTCATTTCTTCCATCACATGAAGTGTTACTATTTGTGTCAATTCATTTCTTCCATCATGTGAAGTGTTACCATTTGTGTAAATCCCTTTCTTCCATCACTTGAAGTGTTACCATTTGTGTGAATCCATTTCTTCCATCATGTGAAGTGTTATCAACTGTGTAGATCCATTTCTTCCATCACATGAAGTGTTACCATTTGTGTCAATTCATTTCTTCCATCACATGAAGTGCTACTATTTGTGTCAATTCATTTCTTCCATCATGTGAAGTGTTACCATTTGTGTAAATCCCTTTCTTCCATCACCTGAAGTGTTACCATTTGTGTAAATCCATTTCTTCCATCACTTGAAGTGTTACCATTTGTGTGAATCCATTTCTTCCATCACATGAAGTGTTACCATTTGTGTAAATCCATTTCTTCCATCACATGAAGTGTTACCATTTGTGTAAATCTATTTCTTCCATCACATGAAGTGTTACCATTTGTGTAAATCCATTTCTTCCATCACATGAAGTGTTGCCATTTGTGTAAATCCATTTCGTCCATCATGTGAAGTGTTATCATTTGTGTAAATCCATTTCTTCCATCACGTGAAGTTTTACTATTTGTGTAAATCCATTTCTTCCATCGCATGAAGTGTTACCATTTGTGTAAATCCATTGCTTCCATCACATGAAGTGTTACCATTTGTGTAAATCCATTTCTTCCATCATGTGAAGTGTTATCATTTGTGTAAATTCATTTCTTCCAACATATGAAATGTTACCATTTGTGTAAATCCATTTCTTCCATCATATGAAATGTTACCATTTGTGTAAATCCATTTCTTCCATCACATGAAGTGTTACCATTTGTGTAAATCCATTTCTTCCATCATATGAAGTGTTACCATTTGTGTAAATCCATTTCTTCCATCATATGAAATGTTACCATTTGTGTAAATCCATTTCTTCCATCATATGAAATGTTACCATTTGTGTAAATCCATTTCTTCCATCACATGAAGTGTTACCATTTGTGTAAATCCATTTCTTCCATCATATGAAATGTTACCATTTGTGTAAATCCATTTCTTCCATCACATGAAGTGTTACCATTTGTGTAAATCCATTTCTTCCATCATATGAAATGTTACCATTTGTGTAAATCCATTTCTTCCATCATATGAAATGTTACCATTTGTGTAAATCCATTTCTTCCATCACATGAAGTGTTACCATTTGTGTAAATCCATTTCTTCCATCATATGAAATGTTACCATTTGTGTAAATCCATTTCTTCCATCATATGAAATGTTATCAATTGTGTAGATCCCTCTTCTGCTTATGTATTGAGATCATGTGTTAGAGTTATTAAAAAATAATGCATCTTCTAAAATGCATTTAACATTGGCATCTTGATATGCCAGATGTTCAATTCTTGCCAGCATGAATAGAAAGCTAGGTCATCATACACATAAGGTCGTTTGTTGATTCTACACATGACATTTTTATGTGGACAATTTCACTTTAATGAATGGCAGGCAAAGATCTGCACTGCATGTCATTCATGCATGAACACACTAAATGATTTCATTGTTTGCTATATAAATCTTGTATTTAATGAACACATTTTGGTAACCAATGTATGTACTATATAAAATGAACACTTCTGTATAACGCATGTATGTATTGTATAAGTGTAATGTGTTTGTATAATCCTTGTATGTATTGTATGTATATGCAGATATTCCTCGCATGTTCTGTAGCAGGGACAGCAGCATATGGATATTTTTTTGCCTTCCATCTCTTGCATTTGTGTGAACTGAGTCAGCGGCTGAAGCGAGTCCTCAAGGCCGTCACAACCAATGGTATTTATATAAGACCCAACCTTGAAAGAAAATTTTAAAAAAGAAGCTTAACTTCTAAAAAACTAATGATATTTCTTAAGATTTTGTAGTAAAGATAATCAACATAAAAAATGATGTTGATTTTTTTTGCGATGACGATGACCTGATTTGCTGAACCTGGTTTTCAGACTGAATGAACAATGCATTTTATCTTTGACATCTTAAAAGTTTTTTTTTGTTGTGAAACTCATTTTTACATGAATGGGTGCAGTTATTTAGAGATTTTAAAATTAATCTTTCTATTTGATCTGGAAGTTCACTTTTTGGATTGGGCATATTTATTAGAATATATATTGTATTAGTCATTTTTCACCAATTCAGGTTGCTCTTTGCTGATGGTTGCCATACTAGGTCTTGCCATCTTCTACATCTATGCCCTGATCTTGTTTGTATCCTACCGTGGCTGGATTTGGAAGGAATCTGATGGTCGACATTGCACTACAATTTACCAGTGTTTCGTGTCTATTATACACCATGGCTTTGTAGGAGGACCATACACGGTTAGTTCCAAACAACCATCTTTCCTGAAATATAAATTGATTTTGTTAATGCATTTTGGTTTATAATTTTATTCATAATTTAATTAGGAATCAGTTGGAATACATTGGTTCCATTGAAATACAGTTCTTCATCATCAAATTACCCATCATTGATGTGTGCATTTTGGAATATAAAATCATCATGTCAGTGAATCACCATCCAAAAATGTATACAATTTTTTTTCATTATATATAATATTTTATTGTCATCATGATGAAAGTTTATACTTATGGACACATGCTATTACAACCCAGTTTGTTTATAATTAGCCATTGCTGTATCTGAATTTGTAGGCTGTTTGATTTATGGACCTGTCAACTCTTACAATTTTGCCGCATAAGTCTTATGAAAAGTACCTTTAAAATATGGACTTATGACATGCTAGCAAAAACTATGGAAAAAGTATTGTTGCCAAAAAGTGAGGATAATTTGTTCATCCATGTTTTATTTGGATCCGGGATTTCATCTTAGAATTAGTAAAATTAACCAGGGAACCAGATTAACTTTACAAAAGCACCCCAGATGCCTCAAATGTGCTAATGTGCTAGCAGTAGTGATGTATCACAAGGCTATAATCCAAAATGACCTTGAATGAACATGTTTACTTCCAAGTAATAATACTCTTAATATATATAATCTACAATAATAGACTGATACTAGCAATGTAATATGTTGTTTATCAAAAAGAAACATCAGTCAGGTAGGTACAACTCCTACCCTCAGTTATGGAGAAATGTAAGTCACAATAAAAATTTAATATGTAGTACATATAAACAAAGACAAAAGCCAACACACTATGCAAATTAAATATACATAATACTAGAAGATATATGATGTACCATAATGGGAATCCAGTATTCAGTGCTAAGATTACTGCTCGACTCTAGTAGTTTACACATAATCTTATGAATAAGTTTTTGCTTGATCAGATCATTATTAGGAACATAGTCCATTAGCTTCTGTATAAATACCATCAGCCAAATGTTGATAAGAATTATATTTTATTTCTAAACTTTTCCCCCATCTGACAGACATTTGATCAGTATATGACCAATATGACCAGCAACTTTGATACAGCTGTCAGTATTGCTGTTTTCGATGTGTCCTTCTTCATCATCATCACGATCATTGGTCTGTACCTTATCTTGGGTATCATCATCGATACCTTCTCCCAGCTCAGAGATTCCAAGGTAAGTGTATTACAGACCTTTTACATTTAAGATACTAAATTCTGTAGTTTTGCTTTCTCCTAATACTTCATATGGTTTGATGTCTTATAGATTTTGTATGATATAGGTCAATTTCATGACAATGAGATGGTGTGAACAGTAGTAGTCAGTTTCATGACAATGAGATGGTGTGAACAATAGTAGTCAATTTCATTCATGGCAATGAGATGGTGTGAACAATAGTAGTCAATTTCACAACAATGAGATGGTGTGAACATAGTAGTCAATTTCATGACAGTGAGATGGTGTGAACAATAGTAGTCAATTTCATGACAGTGAGATGGTGTGAACAATAGTAGTCAATTTCATAACAATGAGACAGTGTGAACAGTATTAGTCAATTTCATAACAGCGAGATGGTGTGAACAATAGTAGTCAATTTCATGACAATGAGATGGTGTAAACAATAGTAGTCAGTTTCCTGACAATGACAGGGTGTGAACAATAGTAGTCAGTTACCTGACAATGAGATGGTATGAACACTAGTAGTGTGTGTGTGTGTGTGTGTGTGTGTGTGTGATTTTGATTTGTAATGTAGTTTTAACAATTTGTCAGTCATATCGCTACAATGTCTGCAGTGTGGCAGTTTATAATGATGTCTAGCACTGGGACATCATGCCGCAGACATGTAGCATGATGTCCCACCCAGTTACATTATCCTGACACCAGGCCGACCAGTCCTAGCACTAACCTCCTAATGCTGAGCACCAAGTGAGGCAGCTATTAGTACCATTTTTGTAAGTCTTTGGTATGACTCGGCCTGGGATCAAACCCACGATCTCTCACATCTGAGGCAGACGTTCTAACCACTAGGCCACCGGAGCTGTTGAACACTAGTAGTAAATTTCGTGACATTGAGATGGTGTGAACACTAGTAGTCAATTTCATGACATTGAGATGGTGTGAACACTAGTAGTCAATTTCATGACAATGAGATGGTGTGAACACTAGTAGTCAATTTCATGACAATGAGATGGTGTGAACACTAGTAGTCAATTTCATGACATTGAGATGGTGTGAACACTAGTAGTCAATTTCATGACAATGAGATGGTGTGAACACTAGTAGTCAATTTCATGACAATGAGATGGTGTGAACACTAGTAGCCAATTTCATGACAATGAGATGGTGTGAACACTAGTAGCCAATTTCATGACAATGAGATGGTGTGATAAATGGCA
Organism: Sinohyriopsis cumingii; assembly: GCA_028554795.2. Classification (NCBI taxonomy): domain Eukaryota; kingdom Metazoa; phylum Mollusca; class Bivalvia; order Unionida; family Unionidae; genus Sinohyriopsis; species Sinohyriopsis cumingii. The sequence continues at coordinate 153,627,293 of CM068828.1, read as the reverse complement.
TCCTGTTTTGATGATGTTGCCCATACAAGTCCATAAGTCTGTCTGTTTATTTGGAATCAGTACAGCTGATATATCAGATTGTTATTCATCCATGGCATATGACTACACATCCATGGTATATGACTACACATCCATGGCTTATGAATACACATCCATAGCATATGACTACACATCCATGGTATATGAATACACATCCATGGCATATGACTACACATCCATGGCATATGAATACACATCCATGGCATATGACTACACATCCATGGCATATGAATACACATCCATGACATATGAATACACATCCATGGCATATGACTACACATCCATGGCATATGAATACACATCCATAGCACATGACTAAACATCCATATCATATGGATTACACATCAATGGTATATAGATACACATCCATGGCATATGGATACACATCCATGGCATATGGATACACATCCATGGCATATGACTAAACATATATAGCATAAGGATATACATACATAGCATATGAATACACATCCATTGGATATGGATACATGTCCATGGAATATGAACACACATCCATGGCATATGACTTTACATCTATGGCATATGAATACACTTCCTTAGCATATTAATGCACATCCATGAAGGACAAATACACATCCATGATACATGAATACACATCAATGGCATATGAATGCAGATGTATTTATGATTTAAGCTTATTAATATCATAAATTCATGAAAAGGATGACAAAAACTATGAATAATCTCTATTTTCTAATTGACTTTAGCATCTTACATGATTTCTTATAAATTCCACTTGCTTTTCATTTTATCTCTTTCTTTCTCTCATGCAATAGAAAAAAAAAAATTACATGAAACTCTGTGGAGTGAGAGAGAAATACATATTTTGAACTGGATGAAAACCTTGAACTTACTATAAAGAACCTAGAGGAACACGTCTTAACATGTCTCCATTTTTCATAAGACTTTTCAAGTGATACCAGATTTACTGTGTTGCTATAGCTAGTCACAGCAGAAAGGCCATGGTGTAATTTCCCTGGCAAGGTTGCACACATATATTGCAATCTGTTTGATGCTTAATTTTACTTTAATTTTTGACCTATAATAAGGTTGTGAAGAAATGATTTTAAATTATTAAAAGGTTGTTGTTGTGATTGTTGTTGTGGTTGTGGGGTTTAATGCCATTTTTCAGCAGATGATAGGCTATGCATGGTGGCCAGTATTAATGGTCTAGGAAGAACTGGGGAAAACCCCGGAAAGAACCACCGACCCATGAGAAGCTTCTAGCAAGCTTTCCCACATACCCACATTGGCTGAATTCGAGACTCGAACTGCTGCAGACAGAGGTGATATGGCAGTGATCCATAAAGGAGAACACTTTAGACCACTCTTCCACTTGTGGCCCCATTAAAATGTTGGAATTCCTCTTGTTTTTGTTCACTCTGTGATGGTTAGTTAATCGACATGTCAGTTTTACAGAATAACAGATCCAGATAGCGCTCTCTCTCTCTGTCTGGTGGTAAACTGACAGAGTAATCAAAGAACAGAGAAACAAGGAGATGGAGAGTAGAAACTATCTTATATTCAGCCCCCTCCCATCCCCTTTTCCTTTTTGGTTGATCAGACAGCATGTCAGTTTTACTGCCAGCGTGTAATTTTTGTGCAGTGTATGCAGCTTACTATCCCTCTCTCTCTCGACCATTCTCACAAACTAGTGGTTTAAATTCCTTGAAAGGAAAAGAAGCTTTGCAGATTTTTTGCCCATCTAAGAGAGAGAGAGAGAGAGAGAGAGAGAGGGACAGAGAGAGACAGAGAGAGAGAGAGAGCAGTGGTAAGTAGATCATAATAATCACTAAGATCATCTGTAAATAACTTTTAATGTACGCACCAGTGATTAAATGGTTTTTCTTTCTATCAAGATGCTGGAAATGCAGTCTTATTTGTATTGATTGCTTTCTTCATTTACACCAATTTTCACATTTAAATTCCTTATTCATTTAATCAGTAGGAATGAAAATAGAAAGAAACAAATTAGCAATTTCATAAAGAATTGTGAATAGCAACACTAATTGCAAAATTACATTTTGTACCAGACACACTGAAAAGGGACATGAACATTTCATTCCCTTTATCAATACACAGTTATCTTGTGATATGTCAGTGACACATTATGCTAAGTATTTGAATCATTTTTAATTATGTGTGACACTGAAAATTTTCTGCTGTCCTTAATGCCCTACACAAAAATATCACACTCATTACCCTATGCAAAAACTTGTTACCCTTGTAAAACAAAACAACTATCACCCTGTCGGGCAATACAACAATTGTTACCATTATAGCCCAACACAGCTATCACTGTATAGCCCAACACAACTATCACCCTGTCGGGCAACACAACAACTGTTACTATTATAGCCCAACACAACTATCACCCAATATCCCAACACAACTATCATTCTATAGGCCAACACAACTATCACCCTTATAGCCCAGCACAACTATCACCCTATAGCCCAGCACAACTCTCCCTCTACAGCCCAGAACAACTATCCCCCTATAGCCCAACACAACTATCACTAGGGGTGAAATGATTCATCAATATATCAAGCCATTGATACTTTTACCGTAATGATACACATATCGATACAAGAGAAGGAGAATCGATACAAAATGATTTATACCATGTGCAAGTTATTTTAGTCTTCAGCAGTCATGATTGATTATTATTATTTTGCTTTATTATTCCTTAAAATTAAAATTCATCTGAAACAGCATTTGCAGTCGCTGTCACTCATTTTTATTAGTAAAAATTGAAGAAGAAAAAACTATTGAGAATACTAGATCGCTGTCTATAAATTAACACATAATAATGCTGGTTCGTAATATGCCTGTCTGCCCATTCAGAACCCAGCAGCATGTTCAGCATTCACTATACATTCCAAATGTGTGCCACATGTATAATGAAGTACTTTACTCATCATTTAAATAACCAACTTTACGCGAAGTTTATGCATTGAATTGTATCATGTTTACTTGGGTCGATTTGAAAGATACACATTGGTGTGTCACAAGGTGAAATATGTTACAATGAATTCTCATTGGTTGTTATTGCTTTTTCTGGTCCAGGTTAAATAATAACCACCAATCAGAAATTAATGTAGCTAATTCCCTGCTTGACAAACAGGAAGCATTGGCTAAGCAACAGAAACATCGCGCAAGAGTCACTAATTGATATGTAAAGTAGTTTAAACAGAGATGCTGTCAGGGTGTGTGATTTCATGAATCATGCAAAATTTGTATGAATTCATGAATTTAGAACATTGATGCATGAGAACTCTAGTAAATTAATTGAAAGCCCCACATGTAAAATTTGCTTGGTGAAGTATATAATATTTGTTTAGGTTAAGTGTTCTTGTCACAACATCTGTGTTTCGGGTAGGCAACTGTTTACATATCTGGGTTCTTCAAGCATGATGTAAATGATTGTCAAACTAAATTTGATTGGCACATGCTGCCCAGAAATAAGCATTCTTATAAAGTAGTTTCAACCTTCCATGAAGGAAGTTTTATAAATGTGTTTAAAATATGGGTTACCTAGAAAACCCAAAATGTCTGATTCCTGGCATGGTTCATTACAATGGTAGTGATGATGACAGTAATTTTTTAAGTTATGAAGTATATTGGATTATTGGAGCTGGGAAAGTGTTATTGGAGATACGAGTGAGTGATTTTGAGCCTGAAAATGGTATTAAATGTGAGTCAGATTTACATCTTGGATGGACAAAGATAGACTCCATGACGGTCATTCTCCCTTTCAGCAGTATTTCAAAATTAAATGTTCAAAGGGCAGAAATCTGAACCTAATTAAAATACAAACAATTTAAAAGTAGAATGCAATTTTCATTTTTTTAACAATCATTGTAGCCCTGCAGATCATATGCTACAAAACCATATATCCACATCAGGGTTACAAAAAACTGAATAAATAAAGGTACAGAAATGTAATTAAGAAGTAAAGATATTTATTTGAACACCTCTGTTTGCACAAGTAGAGCTTTATAGAACAGATACAAAATCTGGCATAGTAGTCAGTAAATCACTGATTCAACAAAGTTTATGCTAGTGAAAAATCCTATTTTGGAGAGCATTTCTATGCAAAAGATAATATCTTTGAGCTCTGGGAAATTTCTCAACATATCCAAGCTGACAAAGATATCACCCTTATTGCCGAATACTATGAGTATCACCCACATTGCCCAACACAACTATCACTCTTATTGCCCAATACTAAGAGAATCACCCATATTGCCCAAGACAACTATCACCCTTATAGCCCAATACTATGAGTACCACCCAACTATCACCCATATTGCCCAAGACAACTATCACCCTTATAGCCCAATACTATGAGAATCACCCATATTGCCCAAGACAACTATCACTCTTATAACTCAATACTATGAGTATCACCCATATTGCCCAAGACAACTATCACCCTTATAGCCAAAGACAACTATCACCCTTATAGCCCAATACTATGAGTATCACCCATATTGCCCAGGACAACTATCACCCTTATAGCCAAAGACAACTATCACCCTTATTGCCCAATACTATGAGAATCACCCATATTGCCCAAGACAACTATCACTCTTATAACCCAATACTATGAGTATCACCCACATTGCCCAAGACAACTATCACCCTTATAGCCGAAGACAACTATCACCCTTATTGCCCAATACTATGAGAATCACCCATATTGCCCAAGACAACTATCACCCTTATAGCCCAATACTATGACTATCACCCATATTGCCAACACAAAAGCTGTCACCTTTATTATCCCCCTGAAAACCAGTCAATTATATTGTCCTACACAAACCTTATCACCCATATTGCCCAACACAAAAGCTATTACCTTTATTATCCAAAAAACACTATCACTTTTTTATCCTACACAAAACTTATTTCCCGTATTGTCTAACAAAAGCTATCACCTTTATTATCCAAATAGACACTGTCACTTTTATTGTCCTACACAAAACTTATCTCCCATATTGTCTAACACAAATCTATCACTGTTTATTATTGTCCAACAATAAATATTTTATATCATAGTTGTACACAAAAACTATGACCTTTTCTCCTACAAGAAGCCTATCAATTGTCTTCTTATGAAAACCCTTTTTTGTACTTTTTCAGTGGGAGATTGACATGGATATGCAGAACACCTGTTTTATCTGCAGCCGAACGAGTCAAGACTTTGAGAGACGCAGAGGGGTAAGTAGCAGGATTTTCCAAATTCTCATGCATGGCTTGAAGTGGTACAAGACTGAACCTTGAAAGATACTCTTTCTGCACAGTGTCCATTCTATACAAAAATATAATCATAATTGGTTTTGTTTCATTGTGTTTAATTTTTATCTTAGATGGAGTTTAAGCAGAGGCTGTGGGCTTGAAAGTTACCTCTGCCAGAGAGCATGAATTAACTTGAGATATTATCTAATACTAAATACTGCTTTATATATTTTTTTGATCTATAGATATTTTATTGTGTGTGAGAAGTAATTAAATTTTAATCTAATATATCATTTGTGACTGCTGGTATAATAACAGCATGCTAGTTGACAACAACAGTTATATCACAAAACAATAATGTAACATCAAGCAATCATATCATTTTTGAAGATGTGGTGACAAAATATAATGGGTAATATTTTTATCACACCAAATACTGAATTTAAAGTTGTCAATTTATATGTATGGTAGTTAAGAAAAGGTGAAATTATTTGTGTTCCCATTTGTAAACCTGATCACAATCATTCCATATCATATTAACAACACATGGTGTCCATTGTTCCTTTATCTGTTATAGCTAGAATTGAATGTGTTACTCTTTAGGATTGGTGCTTTATGTTCAAACTTGTTTTGATAAATGGATTCATGTTGGTACTAAATGTCAAGGAAAGAATAACTGTTGTGAGGAACCCTTCATTATTTAGGTAGTTAATATGAGAGCACATTAAACCCCTCATTATTTAGGTAGTTAATGCCAAACCACAATTAAACCCTTCATTATTTAGGTAGTTAACAGGAGAGCACATTTAACCCTTCATTATTTAGGTAGTTAATATGAGAGCACATTAAACCCCTCATTATTTAGGTAGTTAATGCCAAACCACAATTAAACCCTTCATTATTTAGGTAGTTAACAGGAGAGCACATTTAACCCTTCATTATTTAGGTAGTTAATATGAGAGCACAATTAAACTCTTCATTATTTATGTGGTTAATATAAGAACACATTAAAAAACCCTTCATTATTTAGGTAGGTAATATAAGAGCACAATTAAACCACTACTTTAAAGAGAAGCCTGCAATGGCTCCAACAATTTTAAATCAAACATATCATTAGGTTTAATGTTTTAAGCTGGAGTGTTCCTGAGTCTGATATAACTAGGTAAGACTCATCGTGTAGTGTATTGACTCAACACTGATTTAAGTCTCATTGTGTAGTGTATTGGCTCAACACTGATTTAAGGTTCATCATGTAGTGTATTGGCTCAACACTGATTTAAGGCTCAATGTGTAGTGTATTGGCTCAACACTGATTTAAGGCTCATCGTGTAGTGTATTAATTCGATGCAGATTTAAGGCTCATCATGTAGTGTATTGACTTGACACTGATTTAAGGCTCATTCTGTAACATTGGCTCGCCACTGATTTAAAGCTCATTGCATTATGTATTGGCTCAACACTGATTTAAGGTTCATTGTGTGGTTTGCTGGCTCGACACTGATTTAAGGCTCATTGTGTAGTGTATTGGCTCGACAATGATTTATGGCTCATTGTTTAACATACTGGCTCAACATTGATTTAAGGCTCATTGTGTAACATATTGGCTCAACACTGATTGAAGGCTCATTGCATAATATATTGGCTCAACACTGAAAGTTCATTGTGTAGTGAATTAGCTCAACACTGACTTTAGGGTCATTGTGTAGTTTATTGGCTTGACAATGATTTAAGGCTCATTGTGTAGTGTATTGGCTAGACATAGACTCATTGTTAGTATATTGGCTTGACAATGAGTTAAGGATCATTGTGTAGTGTACTGGCTTGACACTGTTTTAAGGCTCATTGTGTACTGTATTGGCTCGACACTGATTGAAGACTCATTAGCTATACGAGACTGGTGCGTTTTGATATGGTAGTATATAGCAGCTTATGTCAATTCATTACATTTGTTTCATATAAGAACCTGTCATAAAATACTTTTTTATCTTAACCTTAACAAGCCACATAGTATGTTACATTAATTGATATTTCAGGGTTTTGAGAAGCACGTGAAGATGGAACACAACCTGTGGGCATATCTTTTTTTCTTTATCCACCTGGATGAAACCCAAACAGATGATTACTCAGCATTAGAATTCAGCATCTACAAACAGGTGGGTAGCAATTTTAATCCAGCTTGAAATAGTTAGCAGTAATTGTGTAATAATAGGCATTACAAATAGTTCTCATTGTAGTCTTATAGACACTCATGCCTTGGCAATATTCTCATTAAAGTCTTACATACACTCATGCCTTGGCAATATTCTCATTGAAGTCTTGCTGACCCTTATGCATTGGCAATATTCTCATTGTAGTCTTATAGACACTCATGCCTTGGCAATATTCTCATTGAAGTCTTACTGACACTCATGCCTTGGTAATATTCTCATTGAATCTTACTGACACTCATGCCTTGGCAATATTCTCATTGAAGTCTTGCTGACCCTTACGCCTTGGCAATAGCTTAGTGAAGTTTTACTGACCTTCATGCATTGGCAATATTCTCATTGAAGTCTTGCAAACATCGTCACAGGCAATATTTTCCCTGAAGTCTTACAGACACTCTTGCTTTGGCAATATTTTCAATCATGTGTTACTAACCCTCTTGCCTTGGCAACATTCTCATTGAAGTCTTACAGACACTCATGCATTGGCAATATTCTCATTAAGGTCTTACATACACTCATGCATTGCCAATATTTTCATTGAAGTCTTACAGACACTCATGCATCGGCAATATTCTCATTAAAGTCTTACAGACATTGATGCATTGGCAATATTCTCTTTAAAGTCTTCCAGATACGCTCACAGTTGAGTTTGACTGTATCTTATCTCTGGGTTAATATGCTAACTGTTGTTGTTTTAGCTGTTGGAAAACAACCTTGACTTTTTCCCACTGAAGCGGTCACTGAGCTTGGAGAATGAGGTGGACATTAAGGAACAAAGGTCATGGAGGGACAAATGTTGGAGCTCATGGAACAGCAGGTCTACTACCTCATCACCATCATCACCATCATCACCATAATCACCCTCATCACCATCATCACCATCATCACCATCAATCACCATCATCACCATCATCACCATAATCACCATCATCACCATCATCACCATCATCACCAATCACCAAAATGAAGGAAGAGCTCAGCACTACATAGAGACTGTAAACACAAGCAGAGTGAAAATGTACACAACATTGTCAGTGAAGGTTGAGTTCAATATATTGTTACAATTTAAGCTGAGAAGTATATCAGCAGCTCAACAATATGAACAGACATAACAAATTTCATTGTAGTTCTTACACACTACAGACATAAAAAAATTCAATGCAATGTCTAATGTACCACAGACATAACAAATTTCTTTGTAGTGTCCAATATACCAGACATACAGAATTTAATTGCAGTGTCAAATGCACTTAGTACATGAGATACAGTTAATATTAACAGCTGTAAAGAAAGGCCGTGTCCCTCCCAGTTTAAACACTTAAATCAATGAATCAATCAATCGTGTATGTGTATGCTTTTTGTTATATATGCTTCTCTTAACTTTATGTGTAAATACATCCGGTAGACTGTGTACATATTCATTGGTGCCATTTATTCAACCCAGTCTGTTTTATTCCTAATTGAAATGCTTCATATTTTTTCCACATTATGATTTCAAACATTCAATGACAGAAACAGAAACACATTTGCAGATGTCAACACGCTTCTCCCTAGCTGATTCAATCCCATGTATTTCATGTGGAATTGTCACATACTAATCCAGTCCATAATCACGAAATTTCGTAAAATCGAAAAAAATACCAAAATCTATTCATTCCAGATCAAATGGACAAGTGGTTGTAATGCACATTCATTCACAATATGACTCCAAATTTCAATTTTGACTAGACACGCCATTTTCTTTCGACAGTTATGTCGAGTGGGCAACTAAGTTCAAATTTATCTGGGTGGAGTTATGTGCGCAGTAATAATGTTGGTGTTCTGTAATGATGAATATGTGCTTGTGTATTTAGTTTGGAATGTGGCATACATTCATTTACATTGTTTCTTGTAGTGTATTTTGTTTATATAATTAAGCCTGAGGTATAAAAAAAAAAATGAGCATATAACAAAAAGGTTACTGCATTTGTATGGGAAAATATAAACTTGTTTCGTCGGATGGATATACTGCACTCCCAAGTTCATGCAGTATTCCATCCAAAAAACTTGTTCATATTTTCCCATACAAATGCAGTAACCTATAAAGACAGAATATCCAACAGTATATAAAATATCTTACAAGACATGATATCCAACATTGTATACAATATCTTACAAGACAGAATATCCAATAGTATATACAATATCTTACAAGACATGATATCCAACATTATATACAATATCTTACAAGACATGATATCCAACATTGTATACAGTATCTTACAAGACAAAATATCCAACATTATATACAGTATCTTACAAGACAGGATATCCAACATTATATACAATAATGTTTTTAATTTTTTACTTTTTGAAATATTTTGGTTCGCTAAAGGATGCATTTGGCATTTCTGATAGTCACAGCAGTTTAGAAACATTGCTGGGCATTTTCTTGCTTTAGGCTCTTCAAACTATAAGGCTCAGGAGAATATTTGAATGGAAAAGTATGAGATAGGTATATTTGAATGGAAAAGTATGAGATAGGAATATTTGAATGGAAAAGTATGAGATAGGTATATTTGAATGGAAAAGTATAAGATAGGTATATTTGAATGGAAAAGTATAAAATGGGTATATTTGAATGGAAAAGTATGAGATAGGTATATTTGAATGGAAAAGTTTGAGATAGGTATATTTGAATGGAAAAGTATAAGATGGGAATATTTGAATGGAAAAGTGTAAGATAGGAATATTTGAATGGAAAAGTATAAGACAGGAATATTTGAATGGAAAAGTATAAGATAGGTATATTTGAATGGAAAGTATAAGATAGGAATATTTGAATGGAAAAGTGTAAGATAAAAATATTTGAATGCAATAGTATAAGAAAGGAATATTTGCATGGAAAAGTATAAGATAGGAATATTTGCATGAAAAATATTAAATACTTTCAGTGTACACTCATTAGAACACAAAGCAAATATGCCACCATACTGAATTATGGCCTGCAAATTAACATACTGGATTATGGCCTACAAACCACCATGCCTTCATTACAGTGCCATTTGTTTGTGACATTAATATTCTCATTTTGCCCTTTAATAAAAGTTTCAAATTGCCCACTGTATATTCCTAATGTTTTTGGTGAATAATTTAAAGACATGGTTATGTAAAAATTGTTTCAAATACTCTTTTGAAACTTGAGTATCTGTGGTAGGATGACCTACCTGAAATAAATTTTTCACGTATTAAATGTTTGAAAAATATTATTATTAGATTTGGATTTCATCCTTTGTTACAAATATGAACATTTTCTTTGTGACGAAGTGTACAAAACAAATTGGACATAAGAAATGTGAGGTACAAGAACCGTTTCAATAGCTTACATTAAGTGTTATTAAACTCTTTTAAATTTATATAATGACACAGGATTAAGGTTGTATGTTCTGTGATTATCAGTAAACAGGTTACATTATGTGAGATATTACAATTTCCTTTATAATATATTTATCATATGTTTTTCCATTGTGTGTGTGTGTGTGTATATATATATATATATATATATATATATATATATATATATATATATATATATATATATATATATAACACCTTAATGACACAAACGTGTGTACAATTTCTGTATTATACCATATTTGCCTGTTGACAAATGGTGTTATTTTAATAGAATTATCAGTTAACATTATTGAACATGCTATGACAGGAAATATTTAAATACTATGTCTGTTTAAACACATTTTACAGTGGAGTAATGTTATTATTGTTTTGTTACCCATTAATTGAACATACAACTTCATGGCAAATATTATTGTTTTGTTATCTGACAATATTATTGTTTTGTTATGTGTCAGTATTAATAGATTTGTTATGTGACAATATTGTTTTGTTACATGACTATTTTTGTTTTATTATGTGACTATTTTTGTTTTGTTATGTGACAATATTATTGTTTTGTTGTGTGACAATATTGTTTTGTTATGTGACTTATTGTTTTATTATGGGACTCATTGCTTTGTTATGTGAATATATTATTGTTTTGTTATGTGGATATATTATTGTTTTGTTATGTGCCTAGATTATTGTTTTGTTATGTGATTATATGTTAATTTGTAAAATACTTCATTTTTAGCATATTACCTATTCTATAATACTTGGTATAGTTAGGATTTGTTTCCTGGTGTCATTGTTGATGATTTTGTCTGGATATACATGGTCTATTTAGGGTTTGTTTCCTTATGTCCTTGTTGAAGATTCAGTCTGGATATACATGGTCTATTTAGGGTTTGTTTCCTGGAGTCCTTGTTGAAGATTCAGTCTGGATATACATGGTCTATTTAGGGTTTGTTTCCTTGTGTCCTTGTTGAAGATTTTGTCTGGATATACATGGTCTATTTAGGGTTTGTTTCCTTATGTCCTTGTTGAAGATTCAGTCTGGATATACATGGTATAGTTAGGATTTGAGGTCCTTGTTTCCTGGTGTCCTTGTTGAAGGTTTTGTTTGGCTATGCATGTTATAGTTAGGATTTGTTTCCTGGTGTCCTTGTTGAAGATTTTGTCTGGATATACATGGTCTAGTTAGGATTTGAGGTCCTTGTTTCCTTGTGTCCTTGTTGAAGGCTTAGTCTGGATAGTTAATTTCCATTCTATTATTCAAGGAAACTTAAATGTACACTTAGTAATGTAAAAGAGACTAATTAATGAAGCTTTATGATTTCATGTATGTTTATGTTGGCGTGAATTTAAATATATAGATACTGGGCTAAAATGTATGTAATTCATACCTTGGCCATGTTTAGATGGAACTGCAGCAACATGCTTAGTAGAACTTGTAATATTAACATTTTGACATATAATTTAGCCATGTTAAAACAGTATCTGCTCTTTATGTTTCAAGTATATTATACACTGTATTGCATATATTAAAATGTATAAAATAGTGCATACAAATATCTGTGATATTAATGTGTGATATATAGATATTTTTTATTTGCATCAATTTAAATATTTGGCATTGGAATATTTTACTCTTTTTAACCACATGAGAGAGAGAGATAAATATTAATTTTCTTGTTTTAATATTTATTTATTCATTAAGATAGAATGCAATGTTTTAAATACTTCAGATGTTTTTTACAATGTAACACACAAACATTCAATCTTTTCTCCTTGATATTATGCACATATATTTATGGGGTGGGGAGGACAACCTTACAGTAGTCACACGTTTCTGTGACAAATTTCTTAATAGATGAAAATCAATTATTTTTTATGAATTTAAGTTTTCTAGGGCATTTTTTAATCAATTGCCTTCTAAAAATTGTATTGGTTTTACTTAACCAGAATAGTAACTTTATCATCTAAAGATAAATTGAACATGTACAAGATGGAATTAAATACTTTTATTTCATGCCCCTTATAAGTGTTATTACTGTAAATCACTGAATTTCACAAAGACACAGTTTTCATGCAGGTATGAGAGGGCAAGGTTTTCATATGACATAATTATCCATGGGGTAAGATTTGGTGAAGTAATTATTTCAACATTAGAAAACTATTATTTACCCATAGACAGCATTAACTGGATTTTTGATTAAACTTTTTTGAGGCTCAATATTATTTGCAGTATTTCTACTGGCGGGTGGTTAGTTTACAGCAATTTTAATCAACATACATGCCATCCATTCTCATAAGCCTTGAATGTGTCCAATACTTTTATATTTATTATTTTAACTGAAGTTGAAGAGTGAAGAAGATTGTGGAAATCTTTGAGATTTTATATAATAGTATTATTATTTCTTTAGATCAATTTTTTCCTTTATTGTTTATATATGTAGCTCTAGCTTGTTTTTCTATATATAGATCTAGCTTGTGTTTCTATATATAGATCTAGCTTGTGTTTCTATATGTAGATCTAGCTTGTATTTCTATATGTAGATCTAGCTTGTGTTTCTATATATAGATCTAGCTTGTGTTTCTATATATAGATCTAGCTTGTGTTTCTATATATAGATCTGGCTTGTGTTTCTCTATATAGATCTAGCTTGTGTTTCTATATATAGATCTAGCTTGTGATTATTCATGTTTGGACAACATTAGTAATAATCTTATATACAGGTACTGCCAGTGATAATTTTATGAGCATGTCCATGAGATGTGCATATATACAAATGTCACGTATCTGAAATGGCTGTCAGTAAACCATTACAGTTATTTATGTCTAACACAGAGTTCAGCTTTCAGATGAGAATAACACTAGTGAAGAATTACATGTAATGTTTAAGCAGGACAGGATTCACTATGCTTCAGACTTGAGGTTTGTAACAGATTTGACCTAAATGGATGCCTGGATTAAATGACAATGCAACACATTGTGATGAAAGATGGAAGTTTATGAAATGAATTAATATAAATATGTATAAATTCTACAAATACAGTGTGATTCTTTCATACTCTAAACATATGACTCATTCAAGTACTTTACACAAACATTCAGAAATGGGAAAACAAAAATGTGATTCATATATTCACAAATAAGGTAAGATTCAAATAATCTCATGTAATGAAAGTGACTCAATTGTACTCAATTGAAATAACATCATCAGTTGAAACAAATATGTTCAATTGTAATCAAAATTACAATTGTACCAAACATGTGACTCATGACTCAGGCATTTGTACAGCCTGTATGATTCACGACCACGTATGACTCATAAATACTTGTAAAAACTTGCAAACAAAACATTTTGACCTAGTTCACATGTCCATTGTCAAACCACACAGTTCTCTTGAATTCTTGGGTTGGCCCACACTTGTATTGGCCACACACATCCTTCATGGATCCACTATGCGCACACATTTACAAATCAGCAGTTCTGTCCTTGTATGGCCTTGATTGTCACACCTATTACCATCCTCATACAGACGGCCAGAGCCTGATATACTCGCACACACATACACACGTACAGCTACAATAAAACCAAACTGGTCATAATAACAGGTACGGAATTAAAATCTATGGATATGTGTTCCTAAATTAAACTCTTAATAGCAACTTGTAACATATAAAAAATTCACAACATTTAAAATCCGCATAGTGGTAAAGGCAACATTTCATGCTACAACATTAAAAACTGAATATGCTTCACACACGTCAAATAAAATAAAAATGTAACACTTACCCCTATGGCTGTAGAATAAAAATGGAGAATGTGCAGTCCATGATTTGATGCAAACTACCAGTGTGTCAATTAGAGAAGAAACTTGCCTTGAATCTACAGGAGAATGAGGGGGCCCCGAGTGACCGAGTGGTCTAAAGTGCTCTCTGTTACGGATCATTGTTATCTCACCTCTGTTTGCATGGGATCAAGTCTCCGATTCAGCCAATGTGGGTATGTGAGAAAGCTTGCCAGTAGCTTCTTGTGGGTCGATGGTTCTTTCCAGGGTCTTCCCAGGTCCTTCCTCCATTCTTATTACTAGTTGGTCGCCATGTATAGCCTATCATGTGCTGAAAAATGGTGTTAAACCCTACAACAGCAACAACAACAACAACAACAGGAGAATGAGAATTAGTAAGGGCAAAATACCCTTGCATACCATGCTTGTTGTGTCTCTCGCCACAAGCGATCTACGAGAAGATACATGTTAGTTCAGTCGCTTGGCTAGATAAACATTTATCTACCCTATGTAATGCTGTATGCATGTACAACGAAAATGATCAAATCAGTCTAAGGAGAAATTAAGTTATTTCTTGCCTTATTCTGTGACAAGGTTATCTGTAATAAACAAATAAAATCCTCACATTCTTTTGAATACATGTTTGTTTCTTAATCATTTATCCAACACGACATATAATCTTGCTGTTTGACTAGTTGTCTAATACATTATATGGTCTTGCTGTCTGACCATTTGTCCAGTACAATAAATGGTCTCACTGTCTGACTAGTCTAATAAAATATATAGTCTTGCTGGCTGACTAATTATCCAGTACAATATATGGTCTTGCTGTCTGACTAGTTGTCCAGTATGATATATGGTCCTGCTGGCTGACTAATTATCCAGTACAATATATGGTCCTGCTGCCTGACTAGTCGTCCAGTATAATATATGGTCTTGCTGTCTGACTAGTTGTCTAATACATTATATAGTCTTGCTGTCTGACCATTTGTCCAGTACAATATATGGTCTTGCTGTCTGACTAGTTGTCCAATATGATATATGGTCTTGCTATCTCACTAGTCCAATACAATATAGCACAAGTATATAGTCTTCTACTTGATCTCAGGTCATGATTAACATTTTCTAAAAAGCCCATTAATTATTAGAAAATAACCTTCTAGAAGGTTCATAATTTTTCAAAATAAAATCATAGTCATAACTAGAAGTCTATTACTAAAATTATAATATAAAATGTGCAGTAAACAACATTTAGACCCAGGAATTCATAGGAAATTTGGAAACAACATTTAGACCCCGGAATTCATAGGAAATTTGGAAAGTGTGATACTCAGATTAAGATAAACACGTTTACTACAAAACAAAAGTTAACAATTCAGGTCAGGTAGAAAATGAATTTGATTTTGGGCAAGGTCAAGTCCAACATAAAATGTCACATTATCAATATCACTTAATATTAGAAAAAATAAAGAAAAATCCAACTAACAAATCATGCAAAATTAAAAATAGGTAAAATCCTTGCAAACCTTAATAGAATATCATACAGTCTTATGGACGCCAACATGAACTGAAATGATTCATCACATTCATATCTAACAATGTCAAATATCTTTGAATACTTGTAAATTTCCTCTATTGTGTTTTCAGTTACCTTTCCCAGTTTAGCACTGCTTCACTTCTGTATCATTGTGCATTATTTCATAACATGTCAGAAGGTTGGTGGTTCTGGATGCCATTGTTATGTTATAACGCTAAAAGAAACATTTCTTAATTTTTTTTATAATTGATCATCACTGCTACTGCTATCTTTTTGCTAAGATTTCAGTGTTGGCTTCATCTGCATTAAGTGGTCTAGTCAACAGCAGCACTTCAGTTTTTCCTGCACAATATCAAAGAATAACATTTCTTGGTTTATGTCATAAGAGTGTCAAAGTCTAAGTTGTGCTTCAAAGAAAAGTCAATTATTTTATCAATGTGATCTGGATACATATTTGAAAAATCATAGTTATTTTGGGCTTCTTTGGCAAACTGTATGATGCATTTAAACAAAACACCTATTTGTTGTTGCCAACACTCCATTTATACAGCAATATAATCCTAGAATTTGATATACATATAAACTCCTCCTAAATAGTATATGCAGAATTTATTTTGTTATTTATATACTATTTCATGCTGAATGCATGAGGTAATATTCCCACACAATTTCTGCCAATGTAACCGTCAATATAGTCACACAGAGAAAATGAAAGTCCACAAATATTATCAGTAGAATATATTTTATACATAATATTGTGGAGATCGATAATCATATTCATGGAGTAGTGTTTTTTTCCTGATAGTGTTATATAGTCATACTCAATAATATACGTCTGACTGTGGCTTTTATGTTCTATCTTCTGTTAAGGCTCACCTGTGATTACAATCAGGGTAGGCTCAGCATGTTAATGAGTGCAACTTACATCAGAGTTATGTAAGTCATGGGGTATATATGGCTTTGATCTATATCAGGAACCTAACTCCAAAAGGCCCATAATGATACTACTAACCACTTGCATTGATAATTTATTTTAATATAGGTATATCTAGTATAAACGAACAATTTCAGTATGATGCACGACTCTAAACTGAGATATTATTTCTTTTTATATCTTTTAAATAATATTGTGGCAGTAAGGTCAGCAATATCACAAGCAAGTCAGAATACTGTTCTCATTTGTGTATAATTGCAACATTCTGAAGAAAAGGACACATAAAAACTAGCTAACTACATCATATGTCTCATAAGCAGGTTAGTATCTTGCTGAAAACTGCAGAAAATTATTGACTTATGTCACTCAGCTGGCTTACATTCTTAATTACCTTAAAGTGGAAGGGATAGTAGGGTTTTCGAAATGCAGGGTTAAATCCAGATAACCAATGGGGGACTTTCTTACCTCTTATAGCAGAAGGAAGTTGCCTACCTACATATGGGGGAAAGTAATTGAGATCTTTGTGTGAGCAGTTAAGGGGGTTATGTAGATTCTGCATTTTTACTCTGGGAATTTCCATCATGAGAGATAGTTTGCACACCTTTGCTAATCACACCAAATGTTGCTAGATGTATATAGACTGTTAAGGGAGTTAATGCACATTTTATATTCTTGATGCTAAAGGCTCAGTCAATCAAATACCAGAGCCTAACTCTAGTGTCACTGGAATTTTGTATGCTCCAAAGTGTTGCCCAAAATGACAGAACACTATATATATATATATATATATATATATATATATATATATATATATATATATATATATATATATATATATATATATATATAACTTTCTCCACGTTAGACACGATGACCAGATGACCACAAAGTCGAATGTTTTGTAGGACTATGATGGTTCAACAGCAACACAGATCAGACTCATGGTTTTGTTATGAATCACTGGATTTAAACTAAGAAACAGATAGATGCAAACCCATCAAGTTTTGTAAAACTTAAGAAATAATTAAATGTTCTATGTTATGACATTAACATTTAAGAGTAGCTCATATTATTGTGAACTAAATCCAAAATAATCCTAATGGTTTTATCCCTTGTCCAGGTCTTGAATGTGCTAATGTTAAAATAGCTTTGAATTTGCTCAAGTACAAACAGTCTCAATGTATTAAAATGTCAGAACTCCTTTGAATGAATTCACAATAATCCCAAAATAGTACTTAGTTCAACCATATGAGCACTTTGTAATTCAAAACAATAAAATGAATAAATGATTCATCTCGCACTATATCTAAACACAACATTGAATACATTTGCAAACTACAATAACATTAGAACAGTAATAAAATAGGAATTAATAATTGTTTGCTTCTTCCTCCATATATATGTCCCTACAATGCTAGTACGACTCTATGTCACAATACCTAACACGTGACTTAGATCTCAACCCAGCCTCAACCTTAGGTCACAACACAACCTACCTGAATTATTCAGTCAAACGAAAATTAGCCCAAACTGTAATCATGTTCATTGTATAGGACACAAACCCAAACAAGCTACCTATTTATAGATAATATAGAATCTACACTCATAGACTATGCAATATATTGTTTATAAATGATCATTTCAATCGATTATTATGGACAATTGTTAAACACACAATGTAGATACACATAACAGATTTGCCTTTATTGATGCCATTATGATTTATTGTTTCTATAATTTAATGCATTTTCTTTCCCTAACAATTTCCTCCAAAGCATTCTGAAACTTTTGTGTTTGCCTCATATATATATATATATATATATATATATATATATATATATATAGTCACAACTCTATGGTTCAAACTAAATGACAGAATGGAGCAAAACCCAATAAGTTCAGTTAAAGTCAGCAAATGATTTATTTCCCTAGGATACAAATGAAAATTTAGAAAGAGTGTACAGTACTGTGCATTAACACTCATAAAAGTTATATCACAAGCACAAAAAATATAGAATATTCTGAATGACTTCCAGTTGTGTCCTGAATGAATTCAAATCTTGAAAGCGCTGAACTATCAGTAATATTGAATTGTGTTAATGTGCTAATAGGCTTGACGTGTCACAATGATATAATCTAAATATCTTTAATAACTTCAAGATAATACCAAAATAGTGTTTTAGTCCTAAAATAATCAATTAGCACTTTGTAATTCAGTGAATAATTTTTTAAAAAATCCTCAAATTAAAACTGAAACACAACTTAAAATTATTCCTCCAGTAATGTTGTAATTAGTATAATTATTAAACCGGACTCAGTAGCGAGACTGGAGTGTCCTCTCCAGGGCGCAAGCCTGGGCGTGGAGTATGGAGATCCTGGGCTGCCCAGACGTCAGGATCCCCCTCTCGTCCTTGCTGGTGGGGTCCAAAGGAATGCTGAGCATGACATTTGGCACCAGTTTGGATGCAGGAGCTGGCCGAGGACCGAGGCACCTGGAGACTGATGGTAAACAATGGCATATCAGTCGCTGATGCGAGGAGAGGCCAGTTGGCAGCAGAGAAACGTAAGAGAAAGAAGAACGCAGCAGCAACAACAGTAACGCAGACTTCCCAGTATGTCTGCACCAACTGCAGTAGGGACTGTCACTCACGTATAGGCCTGCACAGCCACAGCAGACGATGCCAACAGAGACAGACAACACCCCAAGGGCACTATTCGCATGGTCTTTCGAGACCGAGTCGCCAATGATGATGATGATGATGATGATGATGATGATTAAACCGGACTAGAATAACTTGCCGTAATCCGGAATAGCGTAATGGTTTTAATTCGGACTGTATAAAGTTTTAATCTTTGGTTTTTTAGATATAGATCGATTTTGCAAATATTTTGTAGGAGAGATTGTCGTTTAATCTTTATATTTTTTAAACTGTATATAGCAATCATTATGTATATGAATTTCAGATGATTATACGTATTTTTGTTATATGCTAGTCTGCGAATCAGCCGATTTTCCATTTAAAATATTTTTTCATAATTCACTGGAGTCATTTATGAATGGGGTCACGGGTGGAAGAGTGGTCTAATGCGCTCACCTTTATTATATCGCTGTCACTACCCTCTGTACGCATGGGTTCGAGTCTTGACTCAGCCTACGTGGGCATGCGAGAAAGCTTGCCAGTAGCTTCATGTGGGTCAGTGGTTCCTCCCTGGTTCTTCTTCCACCACAAATACTGGTCGCCATGTAGAGCCACATAAATTGGTGTTATACACGTACACATACCAACCAACCAACCAACCAATCAAATTAAACTGGTTTTTGTCCTAATGTAATCGATAGACGTTGATAACATTATGAATAAGAACATCGAAGAGTATTTTCGTAATATTCTTAGTTTAATGGTAAACATATCCACATATCACGCAGGTGTACCAGGTTGGAATGCAGCAACCTACTTTTCATTTTTCATTTTGATTATGTATATTCAACGTTGAGTTATGAAAGAGAACTATGTTATTACCAAGCAGTGGCCTTAGCAAACGCGGGGCTGGATTTGGATTATTTTGCCGGGACCCCTGGATTTACGCGAGGGGCCTCCTGTGAGCACTGCATTTGGAAATAAACTTTTAAACAAGTTTTATACAATATCGAACTTAACATTTCTTCCATCGATCTAAAGTTACTTTCTCTCTGTAGCTATATTTTTAAAACTTACTAATGTGCGGGGCACTTTGAATGCGGGGTCTAATTGGGCCTCATCTGTCCTATCGGCCAAAAAGCAGGCTCTGTTACTACTACTATTTTCTATACAAATATCAAGAAAAACAAAGCAGAAAATAAATGGTGATCAGCTGACATTATCCAGTAAGAGAGCTTCTACTTCAATTTGTTATATATTTTGCTAGCCAATACGTTCGAGCGGAACATATAGTAAAACCGGCTAGTATTGAGTGAATAACGGCTATATTCCATCCACAAAAAATAAAATAAATGAAATATATCCATTATTCACTGGATAGAAGCAAATACTCTCTATCGATAAACAGCATATCTTTATTTTATATCCATGTTGGTAAATGGAGAAGCTCTCTGAACTATTTCCAAAGTTGTGTGGCAAGGGCACAACGCTAAGGATATATACTATCTTTAAACAATTTCATCATCATCATCAAATTTACTGATAAATAAATGATTTCTTTAAACGTTTGATGAAAGTTTTAGACTTGGCTAACTTCGATAGTTTCAAATGTAGTCGTCACCGTCCAATTCATATACATTTTTGCTAGCTGTTACTAAAATACACCATAATAGCAAGCGAAAGATTGAATTTTATTTTCATCAGTACGTGTACTGATCGCAGCCGTTTCAGGCATCATGAAATACAGATTCGTATAATGCAGTCAAAACTGAAAAGAAATACAGGAAAACTGAATTATTCGACCGTTAATTTATCTACGATTTACCTGTTACCAAGTGAAACTTGGCAAGATTGGGTCAGAATCTATAGCAATTAAACAACTCAGTTGTAAAAGACGAAGAACACAAAGCCATACTTAAAGTACTGTTAGAAACCTTTTTAAATAGGGAATATTACAACCTAATGGAAGAGCTGGGGAGGGGAATTAAGAAGAAAATTAAATCAATAACCAAAACATATTGTCAAGTCAAACAAAACATAAGACGGGGAAGGCAAAGATAATGCAATACAATAATAAATATTTAAATACAAAAAGAAGAGGATAAAATAAAAGTGATGAAAGTACGAAGCTTTATAAGATTACAAATTAACTGGCACAAAATAAGGGCAGAAGAATTCTCCAATTTATATATAAAAGCAAGAAGGATGCAAATCATGGAAGAAATAAGAAAAGGAAATAGCAGGCATATGGAAAAACTAAAAAAAAAGATAACGTTACCATAACTAAACCAACACACATAATGGAAGAAATATACAGCTGTTGAAAAGAACTAAACACTACGAAAATATATCACGGGGGTGGGTGGGGTGGGGGTGATAGAAGAATACGCTGGGAATATAGAATTGCCGCAAATCTCACATGACTCTAGGTCTCAATGTGAAAAACTTATAATATCAAACGAAATAATGGCAGCATTCAAGCAACTCCATAAAGGAAAATCAATTGTTTCATGTGGCTTAACGACATATTTATATATTAAATAACAATATCTCTTAATTCCAATATTAAATATATCATATATTAATATTCCATTAAATAATGAAATGACGTCCACGATGAAAGAAGGGGTATAAACACTTATGTATAAGGGGAAAGGAGATGTAAAAGACATAACGAGTTGGATATCGATATCGTTTTTAAATACAGACTATAAAATACGTAGCAAGATCCTTTCTAACAGAATTAAAACATGTATAGGAAATATAATTAACCTTATATTCATAACAAAATTCTAACCATAAAAAACAGCGATTGATTTTTTGGAAACTAAAGAGAGGAGGGGCCTTGATCTTATATATCAAGAAAAGGTTTTGACAGAATATATTATAGTTACATAAATATTGTTTCTTATATATGCACGATGAAATTTAATATAGAACGTTCCGCGAGACAGGATTGTTCCTTATCGATGATATTATTTGTAATAGCAATAGAAGCCCTCCGAATAAAAATACATAACAATAAAAATATAAAGGGAATTTAACTCCCAAACCTCAAAAAGGAACTAAAAATGGTACAGCATGTTCGTGACTAATACAATTTTTAAATCCGATGCCTACACCTTCAAACATTAGGAAAGGAATTTATGGACTTCGGGAAAGCAATATAATCTAAAATTAATCATGAAAAAAACTGAAATTATGTTAATAAGTAACTGGCGGGAGAACAACCTCAGCCTGGACTCGAACCAGAACTTGTAACGACACGTGTAATAGGTGTAGGAGTGACTGGTGTGTGTGTGCGGGGGGTGGGGGTGGGGGTAGAAGAGTATACAAATTCAACAAAATTAAGAAAAACTACTAACTAACTTACAAATGTAGGCACATGCAAATTTGAATATAATGGATCGAATGCAGGTCGCTCAGACATATGTATATTTATATATGGTTTATGTTTAACTAGGTAGATTTAAAGGACAGTATGATAGATACCTTTGAGAAAGAAATAATCCTGTTCATATATAAAGGGGAGTTACATTACCTCCGCAGCGAAACTCATGAAGTAGGGATGACTAAATAATCCAACATCTTAGACATTATAAATTGGAAAATATTTGAAAAAGCATTAAAAAACAAACTAGATAAAGGGGAGTCTGTGTAAAAAATATATATATTTCTTTTTATATACGTTGAAACAAATGCATGGGATATACAGAAACAATAATATAACCAAATATATAGAACCACCAACAAAAATGAGATATATCAAAACTATAGTTCTTAAATATATAGTCCGATCAAGAAAATATGGACTGAAGAAAAATATTTGTTTGGCTAACTGGAGATGTAGCATTTAAAATATATTTTAAAAAATTACCCGTATATCACTTTTTGTAAAACAAAGTTTATACGCAAAAAAGTCATTCGATCTTGAACTGAAAAACAAATAAAGAGAGAAAGAAATTAACTGCAAAAATAAAAACTCAGCATCGTACCTTTCAGATAGAAAGCGTACTATACACAACGGATAAAAATAGCAAAGAGCTATACAAAGAAATAATGAATTGCATTACAGATGTCTTGATCAGATGTGGTAGAACATCTTTTCCGACTTGAAAGAAAGAAAGAAGAAAAAAAAAACCCACCACGGCATTGTAGAAACCCTGGTATATCTTATACGTAAAAAAAAATCATGTCTGTCTTTCTATATGTTCCGGCTGCCAAACAAGAGGTCACGAGTTTGAAACTCGTAGCGGCATTCGCAATATATTTTTTTAATTATTTTTTTTATATTTATCTTCAAACTTCTTTTAAACTCTCTCCCCCAGTTTATTTATTTATTTATTTTATTTTTTAATTCCCGTCCTAGGACGGGCAATCAGAATAGTCATATAAAAACACCCACATTTGTCTTTCTGTGAAATCCAGGCTGCCAAACAAGAGGTCGCGAGTTCGAAACGAGCGGCGGCATCAAAATTCTTTCAAAACTTTATTTGTATTTTGTGTATATAATTAAGCCTGGGGTATAATAAGAAATCGAGCATATAACAAAAAGGTTACTGCATTTGTATGGGAAAATATAAACTCGTTTCGTCGGATGGATATACTGCACTCCCAAGTTCGTGCAGTATTCCATCCCAAAAAAACCACTCGTTCATATTTTCCCATACAAATGCAGTAACCTACAAAGATAGAATATCCAGTAGTATATACAATATCTTACAAGACATGATATCCAACATTATATACAATATCTTACAAGACAGAATATCCAACGTTATATACAATATCTTACAAGACAGGATATCCAACATTATATACAATATCTTACAAGACAGAATATCCAACGTTATATACAATATCTTACAAGACAGGATATCCAACATTATATACAATATCTTACAAGACAGGATATCCAACAGTAGAGATGATATTTTTCAAGACAGAAATATTTTGTTATATTAAATTGAAACTCGATCAACATGGTTTAATCCTTTATAATATGTATGTAACACCCTGCAGACTGGCTGCGATATATTTTGGGTCCTACTAGTAATTGGGTTGTTCCTATAAATACTTTTGACTAACATTTTTGGTGCATCAGACTTGTTTCTTGTTAAAAGCATACCCATTTTTTGAACTGTATACATTGAACTTGTTTCTTATTAAAGGTGTATAAATGTTTGGAACTATATATAGTGTGATATTGTTCTTTTTTTAAGTTTACACAAATTTTGAAACTGTCTGCAAAGTTTTTTTCTTTAAAAAATTGTACAAAATCTTAAACGCTTCACACACAGATCTTGTTCTTTTTGTAAGTGTATGCAGATTTTTAACTGTTTACAATGAAATTGTTTCTTATTCAACTGTACAGATGTGCCAGGATTGATATAAACATCTTTAAATTCTTTGCCAATTTTGCATGAATATTCAGGAATGTAAAGTTTTCTTACGTTTTAATATTGTTAAGATATTGAAAAGATTTGTATGAATTTAGGATCGTACATTTTTTGTGTGAAGTTTAAGATAATATATAAATTTATAGGAATTTTAAAATCATAGTTTTGTGGGAGTTATAGGATTATATTAGATTTGTATGAATTTTTCTCAGTTTTCCATCAGATTAAAAGAGAGACTGTGAAGTGTAAGATGAATCATAATTGCAGGTGAAATGTCAAAGTATATCAGATTTTAATTTTTTACTTTTTGAAATATTTTCGTTCGCTAAAGGATGCATTTGGCATTTCTGATAGTCACAACAGTTTAGAAACATTACTGGGCATTTTCTTGCTCTAGGCTCTTCAAACTATAAAGCTCAAGAGAATATTTGAATAAAAAATTATGAGATAGGAATATTTGAATGGAAAAGTATGAGATAGGTATATTTGAATGAAAAAATATAAGATAGGAATATTTGAATGGAAAAGTGTAAGATAGGAATATTTGAATGGAAAAGTATAAGATAGGAATATTTGAATGGAAAAGTATAAAATAGGTATATTTGAATGGAAAGGTATAAGATAGGAATATTTGAATGGAAAAGTATAAGATAGGAATATTTGAATGGAAAAATATAAGAAAGGAATATTTGCATTAAAAAGTATAAGATACAAATATGTGCATGGAAAAGTGTAAGATAAAAGTATTTGCATAGAAAAGTATAAGATAGGAATATTTGCATGGAAAAGTATAAGATAAAAATATTTGAATGGAAAAGTATGAGAAAGGAATATTTGCATGGAAAAGTATAAGATAAATAATTTAAAGACATGGTTATGATAAAATTTTTTCAAATACTCTTTTGAAACTTGAGATTCTCTGGTAAGATGACCTACCTAGAAATGTTTTTTCACATATTAAATGTTTGAAAAATATTATTATTAGATTTGGATTTCATCCTTTGTTACAAATATGAACATTTTCTTTGTGACGAAGTGTACAAAACAAATTGGACATAAGAAATGTGAGGTACAGGAACCGTTTCAATAGCTTGCATTAAGTGTTATTAAACTCTTTTAAATTTATATAATGACACAGGATTAAGGTTGTATGTTCTGTGATTATCAGTAAACAGGTTACATTATGTGAGATATTACAATTTCCTTTCTAATATATTTATCATATGTTTTTTCATTGTGTGTGTGTGTGTGTATATATATCTATATCTATCTATCTATATATATATATATATATATATATATATATATATATATATATATATATATATATATATATATATATATATATATATATATATATATATATATATATATATATATATATATATATATATATATATATATATATATATATATATATATATATATATATATATATATATATATATAACACCTTAATGACACCAATGTGTGTACAATTTCTGTATTATACCATATTTGCCTGTTGACAAATGGAGTTATTTTAATAGAATTATCAGTTAACATTTTTGAACATGCTATGACAGGAAATATTTAAATACTATGTCTGTTTAAACACATTTTACAGTGGAGTAATGTTATTATTGTTTTGTTACCCATTAATTGAACATACAACTTCATGGCAAATATTATTGTTTTGTTATCTGACAATATTATTGTTTTGTTATGTGTCAATATTAATAGTTTTGTTATGTGACAATATTGTTTTGTTACATGACTATTTTTGTTTTATTATGTGACTATTTTTGTTTTGTTATGTGACACTATTATTGTTTTGTTGTGTGACAATATTGTTTTGTTATGTGACTTATTTTTTTATTATGGGACTCGTTGCTTTGTTATGTGAATATATTATTGTTTTGTTATGTGGATATATTATGGTTTTGTTATGTGCCTAGATTATTGTTTTGTTATGTGATTATATGTTAATTTGTAAAATACTTCATTTTTAGCATATTACCTATTCTATAATACTTGGTATAATTAGGATTTGTTTCCTGGTGTCATTGTTGATGATTTTGTCTGGATATATATGGTCTATTTAGGGTTTGTTTCCTTATGTCCTTGTTGAAGATTCAGTCTGGATATACATGGTCTATTTAGGGTTTGTTTCCTTGTGTCCTTGTTGAAGATTTTGTCTGGATATACATGGTATAGTTAGGATTTGAGGTCCTTGTTTCCTGGTGTCCTTGTTGAAGGTTTTGTTTGGCTATGCATGTTATAGTTAGGATTTGTTTCCTGGTGTCCTTGTTGAAGATTTTGTCTGGATATACATGGTCTAGTTAGGATTTGAGGTCCTTGTTTCCTTGTGTCCTTGTTGAAGGCTTAGTCTGGATAGTTAATTTCCATTCTATTATTCAAGGAAACTTAAATGTACACTTAGTAATGTAAAAGAGACTAATTAATGAAGCTTTATGATTTCATGTATGTTTATGTTGGCGTGAATTTAAATATATAGATACTGGGCTAAAATGTATGTAATTCATACCTTGGCCATGTTTAGATGGAACTGCAGCAACATGCTTAGTAGAACTTGTAATATTAACATTTTGACATATAATTTAGCCATGTTAAAACAGTATCTGCTCTTTATGTTTCAAGTATATTATACACTGTATTGCATATATTAAAATGTATAAAATAGTGCATACAAATATCTGTGATATTAATGTGTGATATATAGATATTTTTTATTTGCATCAATTTAAATATTTGGCATTGGAATATTTTACTCTTTTTAACCACATGAGAGAGAGAGATAAATATTAATTTTCTTGTTTTAATATTTATTTATTCATTAAGATAGAATGCAATGTTTTAAATACTTCAGATGTTTTTTACAATGTAACACACAAACATTCAATCTTTTCTCCTTGATATTATGCACATATATTTATGGGGTGGGGAGGACAACCTTACAGTAGTCACACGTCTCCGTGACAAATTTCTTAATAGATGAAAATCAATTATTTTTTATGAATTTAAGTTTTCTAGGGCATTTTTTAATCAATTGCCTTCTAAAAATTGTATTGGTTTTACTTAACCAGAATAGTAACTTTATCATCTAAAGATAAATTGAACATGTACAAGATGGAATTAAATACTTTTATTTCATGCCCCTTATAAGTGTTATTACTGTAAATCACTGAATTTCACAAAGACACAGTTTTCATGCAGGTATGAGAGGGCAAGGTTTTCATATGACATAATTATCCATGGGGTAAGATTTGGTGAAGTAATTATTTCAACATTAGAAAACTATTATTTACCCATAGACAGCATTAACTGGATTTTTGATTAAACTTTTTTGAGGCTCAATATTATTTGCAGTATTTCTACTGGCGGGTGGTTAGTTTACAGCAATTTTAATCAACATACATGCCATCCATTCTCATAAGCCTTGAATGTGTCCAATACTTTTATATTTATTATTTTAACTGAAGTTGAAGAGTGAAGAAGATTGTGGAAATCTTTGAGATTTTATATAATAGTATTATTATTTCTTTAGATCAATTTTTTCCTTTATTGTTTATATATGTAGCTCTAGCTTGTTTTTCTATATATAGATCTAGCTTGTGTTTCTATATATAGATCTAGCTTGTGTTTCTATATGTAGATCTAGCTTGTATTTCTATATGTAGATCTAGCTTGTGTTTCTATATATAGATCTAGCTTGTGTTTCTATATATAGATCTAGCTTGTGTTTCTATATATAGATCTGGCTTGTGTTTCTCTATATAGATCTAGCTTGTGTTTCTATATATAGATCTAGCTTGTGATTAATCATGTTTGGACAACATTAGTAATAATCTTATATACAGGTACTGCCAGTGATAATTTTATGAGCATGTCCATGAGATGTGCATACTTACAAATGTCATGTATCTGAAATGGCTGTCAGTAAACAGTTACAGTTATTTATGTCTAACACAGAGTTCAGCTTTCAGATGAGAATAACACTAGTGAAGAATTACATGTAATGTTTAAGCAGGACAGGATTCACTATGCTTCAGACTTGAGGTTTGTAACAGATTTGACCTAAATGGATGCCTGGATTAAATGACAATGCAACACATTGTGATGAAAGATGGAAGTTTATGAAATGAATTAATATAAATATGTATAAATTCTACAAATACAGTGTGATTCTTTCATACTCTAAACATATGACTCATTCAAGTACTTTACACAAACATTCAGAAATGGGAAAACAAAAATGTGATTCATATATTCACAAATAAGGTAAGATTGAAATAATCTCATGTAATGAAAGTGACTCAATTGTACTCAATTGAAATAACATCATCAGTTGAAACAAATATGTTCAATTGTAATCAAAATTACAATTGTACCAAACATGTGACTCATGACTCAGGCATTTGTACAGCCTGTATGATTCACGACCACGTATGACTCATAAATACTTGTAAAAACTTGCAAACAAAACATTTTGACCTAGTTCACATGTCCATTGTCAAACCACACAGTTCTCTTGAATTCTTGGGTTGGCCCACACTTGTATTGGCCACACACATCCTTCATGGATCCACTATGCGCACACATTTACAAATCAGCAGTTCTGTCCTTGTATGGCCTTGATTGTCACACCTATTACCATCCTCATACAGACGGCCAGAGCCTGATATACTCGCACACACATACACACGTACAGCTACAATAAAACCAAACTGGTCATAATAACAGGTACGGAATTAAAATCTATGGATATGTGTTCCTAAATTAAACTCTTAATAGCAACTTGTAACATATAAAAAATTCACAACATTTAAAATCTGCATAGTGGTAAAGGCAACATTTCATGCTACAACATTAAAAACTGAATATGCTTCACACACGTCAAATAAAATAAAAATGTAACACTTACCCCTATGACTGTAGAATAAAAATGGAGAATGTGCACTCCATGACTTGATGCAAACTACCAGTGTGTCAATTAGAGAAGAAACTTGCCTTGAATCTACAGGAGAATGAGGGGGCCCCAAGTGACCGAGTGGTCTAAAGCACTCTCTGTTACGGATCATTGTCATCTCACCTCTGTTTGCATGGGATCAAGTCTCCGATTCAGCCAATGTGGGTATGTGAGAAAGCTTGCCAGTAGCTTCTTGTGGGTCGATGGTTCTTTCCAGGGTCTTCCCAGGTTCTTCCTCCATTCTTATTACTAGTTGGTCGCCATGTATAGCCTATCATGTGCTGAAAAATGGTGTTAAACCCTACAACAGCAACAACAACAACAACAACAGGAGAATGAGAATTAGTAAGGGCAAAATACCCTTGCATACCATGCTTGTTGTGTCTCTCGCCACAAGCGATCTACGAAAAGATACATCTTAGTTCAGTCGCTTGGCTAGATAAACAGTTATCTACCCTATGTAATACTGTATGCATGTACAACGAAAATGATCAAATCAGTCTAAGGAGAAATTAAGTTATTTCTTGCCTTATTCTGTGACAAGGTTATCTGTAATAAACAAATAAAATCCTCACATTCTTTTGAATACATGTTTGTTTCTTAATCATTTATCCAACACGAGATATAATCTTGCTGTTTGACTAGTTGTCTAATACATTATATGGTCTTGCTGTCTGACCATTTGTCCAGTACAATAAATGGTCTCACTGTCTGACTAGTCTAATAAAATATATAGTCTTGCTGGCTGACTAATTATCCAGTACAATATATGGTCTTGCTGTCTGACTAGTTGTCCAGTATGATATATGGTCTTGCTAGTCCAATACAACACAATTATATAGTCTTCTACTTGATCGCAGGTCATGATTAACATTTTCTAAAAAGCCAATTAATTATTAGAAAATAACCTTCTAGAAGGTTCATAATTTTTTCAAAATAAAGTCATAGTCATAACTAGAAAGTCTATTACTAAAATTATAATATAAAATGTGCAGTAAACGACATTTAGATCCAGGAATTCATAGGAAATTTGGAAAGTGTGATACTCAGATTAAGATAAACACGTTTACTACAAAACAAAAGTTAACAATTCAGGTCAGGTAGAAAATGAATTTGATTTTGGACAAGGTCAAGTCCAACATAAAATGTCACATTATCAATATCACTTAATATTAGAAAAAATAAAGAAAAATCCAACTAACAAATCATGCAAAATTAAAAATAGGTAAAATCCTTGCAAACCTTAATAGAATATCATACAGTCTTATGGACGCCAACATGAACTGAAATGATTCATCACATTCATATCTAACAATGTCAAATATCTTTGAATACTTGTAAATTTCCTCTATTGTGTTTTCAGTTACCTTTCCCAGTTTAGCACTGCTTCACTTCTGTATCATTGTGCATTATTTCATAACATGTCAGAAGGTTGGTGGTTCTGGATGCCATTGTTATGTTATAACGCTAAAAGAAACATTTCTTATTTTTTTTTTAATAATTGATCATCACTGCTACTGCTATCTTTTTGCTAAGATTTCAGTGTTGGCTTCATCTGCATTAAGTGGTCTAGTCAACAGCAGCACTTCAGTTTTTCCTGCACAATATCAAAGAATGACATTTCTTGGTTTATGTCATAAGAGTGTCAAAGTCTAAGTTGCGCTTCAAAGAAAAGTCAATTATTTTATCAATGTGATCTGGATACATATTTGAAAAATCATAGTTATTTTGGGCTTCTTTGGCAAACTGTATGATGCATTTAAACAAAACAGCTATTTGTTGTTGCCAACACTCCATTTATACAGCAATATAATCCTAGAATTTGATATACATATAAACTCCTCCTAAATAGTATATGCAGAATTTATTTTGTTATTTATATACTATTTCACGCTGAATGCATGAGGTAATATTCCCACACAATTTCTGCCAATGTGACAGTCAATATAGTCACACAGAGAAAATGAAAGTCCACAAATATTATCAGTAGAATATATTTTATACATAATATTGTGGAGATTGATAATCATATTCATGGAGTAGTGTTTTTTTCCGATAGTGTTATATAGTCATACTCAATAATATACGTCTGACTGTGGATTTTATGTTCTATCTTCTGTTAAGGCTCACCTGTGATTACAATCAGGGTAGGCTCAGCATGTTAATGAGTGCAACTTACATCAGAGTTATGTAAGTCATGGGGTATATATGGCTTTGATCTATATCAGGAACCTAACTCCAAAAGGCCCATAATGATACTACTAACCACTTGCATTGATAATTTATTTTAATATAGGTATATCTAGTATAAACGAACAATTTCAGTATGATGCACGACTCTAAACTGAGATATTATTTCTTTTTATATCTTTTAAATAATATTGTGGCAGTAAGGTCAGCAATATCACAAGCAAGTCAGAATACTGTTCTCATTTGTGTATAATTGCAACATTCTGAAGAAAAGGACACATAAAAACTAGCTAACTACATCATATGTCTCATAAGCAGGTTAGTATCTTGCTGAAAACTGCAGAAAATTATTGACTTATGTCACTCAGCTGGCTTACATTCTTAATTACCTTAAAGTGGAAGGGATAGTAGGGTTTTCGAAATGCAGGGTTAAATCCAGATAACCAATGGGGGACTTTCTTACCTCTTATAGCAGAAGGAAGTTGCCTACCTACATATGGGGGAAAGTAATTGAGATCTTTGTGTGAGCAGTTAAGGGGGTTATGTAGATTCTGCATTTTTACTCTGGGAATTTCCATCATGAGAGATAGTTTGCACACCTTTGCTAATCACACCAAATGTTGCTAGATGTATATAGACTGTTAAGGGAGTTAATGCACATTTTATGTTCTTGATGCTAAAGGCTCAGTCAATCAAATACCAGAGCCTAACTCTAGTGTCACTGGAATTTTGTATGCTCCAAAGTGTTGCCCAAAATGACAGAACACTATATATATATATACATATATATATATATATATATATATATATATATATATATATATATATATATATATATATATATATATATATATATATATATATATATATATATATATATATATATATATATATATATATATATATAACTTTCTCCACGTTAGACACGATGACCAGATGACCACAAAGTCGAATGTTTTGTAGGACTATGATGGTTCGACAGCAACACAGATCAGACTCATGGTTTTGTTATGAATCACTGGATTTAAACTAAGAAACAGATAGATGCAAACCCATCAAGTTTTGTAAAACTTAAGAAATAATTAAATGTTCTATGTTATGACATTAACATTTAAGAGTAGCTCATATTTTTATGAACTAAATCCAAAATAATCCTAATGGTTTTATCCCTTGTCCAGGTCTTGAATGTGCTAATGATACAATAGCTTTGAATTTGCTCAAGTACAAACAGTCTCAATGTATTAAAATGTCAGAACTCCTTTGAATGAATTCACAATAATCCCAAAATAGTACTTAGTTCAACCATATGAGCACTTTGTAATTCAAAACAATAAAATGAATAAATGATTCATCTCGCACTATATCTAAACACAACATTGAATACATTTGCAAACTACAATAACATTAGAACAGTAATAAAATAGGAATTAATAATTGTTTGCTTCTTCCTCCATATATATGTCCCTACAATGCTAGTACGACTCTATGTCACAATACCTAACACGTGACTTAGATCTCAACCCAGCCTCAACCTTAGGTCACAACACAACCTACCTGAATTATTCAGTCAAACGAAAATTAGCCCAAACTGTAATCATGTTCATTGTATAGGACACAAACCCAAACAAGCTACCTATTTATAGATAATATAGAATCTACACTCATAGACTATGCAATATATTGTTTATAAATGATCATTTCAATCGATTATTATGGACAATTGTTAAACACACAATGTAGATACACATAACAGATTTGCCTTTATTGATGCCATTATGATTTATTGTTTCTATAATTTAATGCATTTTCTTTCCCTAACAATTTCCTCCAAAGCATTCTGAAACTTTTGTGTTTGCCTCATATATATATATATATATATATATATATATATATATATATATATATATATATATAGTCACAACTCTATGGTTCAAACTAAATGACAGAATGGAGCAAAACCCAATAAGTTCAGTTAAAGTCAGCAAATGATTTATTTCCCTAGGATACAAATGAAAATTTAGAAAGAGTGTACAGTACTGTGCATTAACACTCATAAAAGTTATATCACAAGCACAAAAAATATAGAATATTCTGAATGACTTCCAGTTGTGTCCTGAATGAATTCAAATCTTGAAAGCGCTGAACTATCAGTAATATTGAATTGTGTTAATGTGCTAATAGGCTTGACGTGTCACAATGATATAATCTAAATATCTTTAATAACTTCAAGATAATACCAAAATAGTGTTTTAGTCCTAAAATAATCAATTAGCACTTTGTAATTCAGTGAATAATTTTTTAAAAAATCCTCAAATTAAAACTGAAACACAACTTAAAATTATTCCTCCAGTAATGTTGTAATTAGTATAATTATTAAACCGGACTCAGTAGCGAGACTGGAGTGTCCTCTCCAGGGCGCAAGCCTGGGCGTGGAGTATGGAGATCCTGGGCTGCCCAGACGTCAGGATCCCCCTCTCGTCCTTGCTGGTGGGGTCCAAAGGAATGCTGAGCATGACATTTGGCACCAGTTTGGATGCAGGAGCTGGCCGAGGACCGAGGCACCTGGAGACTGATGGTAAACAATGGCATATCAGTCGCTGATGCGAGGAGAGGCCAGTTGGCAGCAGAGAAACGTAAGAGAAAGAAGAACGCAGAAGCAACAACAGTAACGCAGACTTCCCAGTATGTCGGCACCAACTGCAGTAGGGACTGTCACTCACGTATAGGCCTGCACAGCCACAGCAGACGATGCCAACAGAGACAGACAACACCCCAAGGGCACTATTCGCATGGTCTTTCGAGACCGAGTCGCCAATGATGATGATGATGATGATGATGATGATGATTAAACCGGACTAGAATAACTTGCCGTAATCCGGAATAGCGTAATGGTTTTAATTCGGACTGTATAAAGTTTTAATCTTTGGTTTTTTAGATATAGATCGATTTTGCAAATATTTTGTAGGAGAGATTGTCGTTTAATCTTTATATTTTTTAAACTGTATATAGCAATCATTATGTATATGAATTTCAGATGATTATACGTATTTTTGTTATATGCTAGTCTGCGAATCAGCCGATTTTCCATTTAAAATATTTTTTCATAATTCACTGGAGTCATTTATGAATGGGGTCACGGGTGGAAGAGTGGTCTAATGCGCTCACCTTTATTATATCGCTGTCACTACCCTCTGTACGCATGGGTTCGAGTCTTGACTCAGCCTACGTGGGCATGCGAGAAAGCTTGCCAGTAGCTTCATGTGGGTCAGTGGTTCCTCCCTGGTTCTTCTTCCACCACAAATACTGGTCGCCATGTAGAGCCACATAAATTGGTGTTATACACGTACACATACCAACCAACCAACCAACCAATCAAATTAAACTGGTTTTTGTCCTAATGTAATCGATAGACGTTGATAACATTATGAATAAGAACATCGAAGAGTATTTTCGTAATATTCTTAGTTTAATGGTAAACATATCCACATATCACGCAGGTGTACCAGGTTGGAATGCAGCAACCTACTTTTCATTTTTCATTTTGATTATGTATATTCAACGTTGAGTTATGAAAGAGAACTATGTTATTACCAAGCAGTGGCCTTAGCAAACGCGGGGCTGGATTTGGATTATTTTGCCGGGACCCCTGGATTTACGCGAGGGGCCTCCTGTGAGCACTGCATTTGGAAATAAACTTTTAAACAAGTTTTATACAATATCGAACTTAACATTTCTTCCATCGATCTAAAGTTACTTTCTCTCTGTAGCTATATTTTTAAAACTTACTAATGTGCGGGGCACTTTGAATGCGGGGTCTAATTGGGCCTCATCTGTCCTATCGGCCAAAAAGCAGGCTCTGTTACTACTACTATTTTCTATACAAATATCAAGAAAAACAAAGCAGAAAATAAATGGTGATCAGCTGACATTATCCAGTAAGAGAGCTTCTACTTCAATTTGTTATATATTTTGCTAGCCAATACGTTCGAGCGGAACATATAGTAAAACCGGCTAGTATTGAGTGAATAACGGCTATATTCCATCCACAAAAAATAAAATAAATGAAATATATCCATTATTCACTGGATAGAAGCAAATACTCTCTATCGATAAACAGCATATCTTTATTTTATATCCATGTTGGTAAATGGAGAAGCTCTCTGAACTATTTCCAAAGTTGTGTGGCAAGGGCACAACGCTAAGGATATATACTATCTTTAAACAATTTCATCATCATCATCAAATTTACTGATAAATAAATGATTTCTTTAAACGTCTGATGAAAGTTTTAGACTTGGCTAACTTCGATAGTTTCAAATGTAGTCGTCACCGTCCAATTCATATACATTTTTGCTAGCTGTTACTAAAATACACCATAATAGCAAGCGAAAGATTGAATTTTATTTTCATCAGTACGTGTACTGATCGCAGCCGTTTCAGGCATCATGAAATACAGATTCGTATAATGCAGTCAAAACTGAAAAGAAATACAGGAAAACTGAATTATTCGACCGTTAATTTATCTACGATTTACCTGTTACCAAGTGAAACTTGGCAAGATTGGGTCAGAATCTATAGCAATTAAACAACTCAGTTGTAAAAGACGAAGAACACAAAGCCATACTTAAAGTACTGTTAGAAACCTTTTTAAATAGGGAATATTACAACCTAATGGAAGAGCTGGGGAGGGGAATTAAGAAGAAAATTAAATCAATAACCAAAACATATTGTCAAGTCAAACAAAACATAAGACGGGGAAGGCAAAGATAATGCAATACAATAATAAATATTTAAATACAAAAAGAAGAGGATAAAATAAAAGTGATGAAAGTACGAAGCTTTATAAGATTACAAATTAACTGGCACAAAATAAGGGCAGAAGAATTCTCCAATTTATATATAAAAGCAAGAAGGATGCAAATCATGGAAGAAATAAGAAAAGGAAATAGCAGGCATATGGAAAAACTAAAAAAAAAGATAACGTTACCATAACTAAACCAACACATATAATGGAAGAAATATACAGCTGTTGAAAAGAACTAAACACTACGAAAATATATCACGGGGGTGGGTGGGGTGGGGGTGATAGAAGAATACGCTGGGAATATAGAATTGCCGCAAATCTCACATGACTCTAGGTCTCAATGTGAAAAACTTATAATATCAAACGAAATAATGGCAGCATTCAAGCAACTCCATAAAGGAAAATCAATTGTTTCATGTGGCTTAACGACATATTTATATATTAAATAACAATATCTCTTAATTCCAATATTAAATATATCATATATTAATATTCCATTAAATAATGAAATGACGTCCACGATGAAAGAAGGGGTATAAACACTTATGTATAAGGGGAAAGGAGATGTAAAAGACATAACGAGTTGGATATCGATATCGTTTTTAAATACAGACTATAAAATACGTAGCAAGATCCTTTCTAACAGAATTAAAACATGTATAGGAAATATAATTAACCTTATATTCATAACAAAATTCTAACCATAAAAAACAGCGATTGATTTTTTGGAAACTAAAGAGAGGAGGGGCCTTGATCTTATATATCAAGAAAAGGCTTTTGACAGAATATATTATTGTTACATAAATATTGTTTCTTATATATGCACGATGAAATTTAATATAGAACGTTCCGCGAGACAGGATTGTTCCTTATCGATGATATTATTTGTAATAGCAATAGAAGCCCTCCGAATAAAAATACATAACAATAAAAATATAAAGGGAATTTAACTCCCAAACCTCAAAAAGGAACTAAAAATGGTACAGCATGTTCGTGACTAATACAATTTTTAAATCCGATGCCTACACCTTCAAACATTTAGAAAAGGAATTTATGGACTTCGGGAAATCAATATAATCTAAAATTAATCATGAAAAAAACTGAAATTATGTTAATAAGTAACTGGCGGGAGAACAACCTCAGCCTGGACTCGAACCAGAACTTGTAACGACACGTGTAATAGGTGTAGGAGTGACTGGTGTGTGTGTGCGGGGGGTGGGGGTGGGGGTAGAAGAGTATACAAATTCAACAAAATTAAGAAAAACTACGAACTAACTTACAAATGTAGGCACATGCAAATTTGAATATAATGGATCGAATGCAGGTCGTTGAGACATATGTATATTTATATATGGTTTATGTTTAACTAGGTAGATTTAAAGGACAGTATGATAGATACCTTTGAGAAAGAAATAATCCTGTTCATATATGGAGGGGAGTTAAATATTTGAAAAAGCATTAAAAAACAAACTAGATAAAGGGGAGTCTGTGTAAAAAATATATATATTTCTTTTTATATACGTTGAAACAAATGCATGGGATATACAAAAACAATAATATAACCAAATATATAGAACCACCAACAAAAATGAGATATATCAAAACTATAGTTCTTAAATATATAGTCCGATCAAGAAAATATGGACTGAAGAAAAATATTTGTTTGGCTAACTGGAGATGTAGCATTTAAAAGATATTTTAAAAAATTACCCGTATATCACTTTTTGTAAAACAAAGTTTATACGCAAAAAAGTCATTCGATCTTGAACTGAAAAACAAATAAAGAGAGAAAGAAATTAACTGCAAAAATAAAAACTCAGCATCGTACCTTTCAGATAGAAAGCGTACTATACACAACGGATAAAAATAGCAAAGAGCTATACAAAGAAATAATGAATTGCATTACAGATGTCTTGATCAGATGTGGTAGAACATCTTTTCCGACTTGAAAGAAAGAAAGAAGAAAAAAAAAAAACCACCACGGCATTGTAGAAACCCTGGTATATCTTGTACGTAAAAAAAATCATGTCTGTCTTTCTATATGTTCCGGCTGCCAAACAAGAGGTCAAGAGTTTGAAACTCGTAGCGGCATTCGCAATATATTTTTTTAATTATTTTTTTTATATTCATCTTCAAACTTCTTTTAAACTCTCTCCCCCAGTTTATTTATTTATTTATTTTATTTTTTAATTCCCGTCCTAGGACGGGCAATCAGAATAGTCATATAAAACACCCACATTTGTCTTTCTGTGAAATCCAGGCTGCCAAACAAGAGGTCGCGAGTTCGAAACGAGCGGCGGCATCAAAATTCTTTCAAAACTTTATTTGTATTTTGTGTATATAATTAAGCCTGGGGTATAATAAGAAATCGAGCATATAACAAAAAGGTTACTGCATTTGTATGGGAAAATATAAACTCGTTTCGTCGGATGGATATACTGCACTCCCAAGTTCGTGCAGTATTCCATCCAAAAAAAACCACTCGTTCATATTTTCCCATACAAATGCAGTAACCTACAAAGACAGAATATCCAGTAGTATATACAATATCTTACAAGACATGATATCCAACATTATATACAATATCTTACAAGACAGAATATCCAACGTTATATACAATATCTTACAAGACAGGATATCCAACATTATATACAATATCTTACAAGACAGGATATCCAACAGTAGAGATGATATTTTTCAAGACAGAAATATTTTGTTATATTAAATTGAAACTCGATCAACATGGTTTAATCCTTTATAATATGTATGTATCACCCTGCAGACTGGCTGCCATATATTTTGGGTCCTACTAGTAATTGGGTTGTTCCTATAAATACTTTTGACTAACATTTTTGGTGCATCAGACTTGTTTCTTGTTAAAAGCATACCCATTTTTTGAACTGTATACATTGAACTTGTTTCTTATTAAAGGTGTATAAATGTTTGGAACTATATACTGTGATATTGTTCTTTTTTTAAGTTTACACAAATTTTGAAACTGTCTGCAAAGTTTTTTTTCTTTAAAAAATTGTACAAAATCTTAAATGCTTCACACACAGATCTTGTTCTTTTTGTAAGTGTATGCAGATTTTTAACTGTTTACAATGAAATTGTTTCTTATTCAACTGTACAGATGTGCCAGGATTGATATAAACATCTTTAAATTCTTTGCCAATTTTGCATGAATATTCAGGAATGTAAAGTTTTCTTACGTTTTAATATTGTTAAGATATTGAAAAGATTTGTATGAATTTAGGATCGTACATTTTTTGTGTGAAGTTTAAGATAATATATAAATTTATATGAATTTTAAAATCATAGTTTTGTGGGAGTTATAGGATTATATTAGATTTGTATGAATTTTTCTCAGTTTTCCATCAGATTAAAAGAGAGACCGTGAAGTGTAAGACGGATCATAATTGCAGGTGAAATGTCAAAGTATAAAAGTTTTTAATTTTTTACTTTTTGAAATATTTTCGTTCGCTAAAGGATGCATTTGGCATTTCGGATAGTCACAACAGTTTAGAAACATTACTGGACATTTTCTTGCTCTAGGCTCTTCAAACTATAAAGCTCAAGAGAATATTTGAATGGACAATTATGAGATAGGAATATTTGAATGGAAAAGTATGAGATAGGTATATTTGAATGGAAAAGTATGAGATAGGTATATTTGAATGGAAAAATATAAGATAGGAATATTTGAATGGAAAAGTATAAGATAGGAATATTTGAATGGAAAAGTATAAGATAGGAATATTTGAATGGAAAAGTATAAAATAGGTATATTTGAATGGAAAAGTATAAGATAGGAATATTTGAATGGAAAAGTATAAGATAGGAATATTTGAATGGAAAAATATAAGAAAGGAATATTTGCATTAAAAAGTATAAGATACAAATATTTGCATGGAAAAGTGTAAGATAAAAGTATTTGCATAGAAAAGTATAAGATAGGAATATTTGCATGGAAAAGTGTAAGATAAAAATATTTGAATGGAAAAGTATGAGAAAGGAATATTTGCATGGAAAAGTATAAGATAAATTATTTAAAGACATGGTTATGATAAAATTGTTTCAAATACTCTTTTGAAACTTGAGATTCTGTGGTAAGATGACCTACCTAGAAATGTTTTATCACATATTAAATGTTTGAAAAATATTATTATTAGATTTGGATTTCATCCTTTGTTACAAATATGAACATTTTCTTTGTGACGAAGTGTACAAAACAAATTGGACATAAGAAATGTGAGGTACAGGAACCGTTTCAATAGCTTGCATTAAGTGTTATTAAACTCTTTTAAATTTATAAAATGACACAGGATTAAGGTTGTATGATCTTTGATTATCAGTAAACAGGTTACATTATGTGAGATATTACAATTTCCTTTCTAATATATTTTTCATATGTTTTTCCATTGTGTGTGTGTGTGTATATATATATATATATATATATATATATATATATATATATATATATATATATATATATATATATATATATATATATATATATATATATATATATAACACCTTAATGACACCAATGTGTCTACAATTTCTGTATTATACCACATTTGCCTGTTGACAAATGGTGTTATTTTAATACAATTATCATTTAACATGTTTGAACATGCTATGACAGGAAATATTTAAATACTATGTCTGTTTAATCACATTTTACAGTGGAGTAATGTTATTATTGTTTTGTTACCCATGAATTGAACATACAACTTCATGGCAAATATTATTGTTTTGTTATCTGACAATATTATTGTTTTGTTATGTGTCAATATTAATAGTTTTGTTATGTGACAATATTGTTTTGTTACATGACTATTTTTGTTTTATTATGTGACTATTTTTGTTTTGTTATGTGACAATATTATTGTTTTGTTGTGTGACAATATTGTTTTGTTATGTGACTTATTTTTTTATTATGGGACTCATTGCTTTGTTATGTGAATATATTATTGTTTTGTTATGTGGATATATTATGGTTTTGTTATGTGCCTAGATTATTGTTTTGTTATGTGATTATATGTTAATTTGTAAAATACTTCATTTTTAGCATATTACCTATTCTATAATACTTGGTATAATTAGGATTTGTTTCCTGGTGTCATTGTTGATGATTTTGTCTGGATATACATGGTCTATTTAGGGTTTGTTTCCTTATGTCCTTGTTGAAGATTCAGTCTGGATATACATGGTCTGTTTGGGGTTTGTTTCCTGGTGTCCTTGTTGAAGATTCAGTCTGGATATACATGGTCTATTTAGGGTTTGTTTCTTTGTGTCCTTGTTGAAGATTTTGTCTGGATATACATGGTCTATTTAGGGTTTGTTTCCTTATGTCCTTGTTGAAGATTCAGTCTGGATATACATGGTATAGTTAGGATTTGAGGTCCTTGTTTCCTGGTGTCCTTGTTGAAGGTTTTGTTTTGGCTATGCATGTTATAGTTAGGATTTGTTTCCTGGTGTCCTTGTTGAAGATTTTGTCTGGATATACATGGTCTAGTTAGGATTTGAGGTCCTTGTTTCCTTGTGTCCTTGCTGAAGACTTAGTCTGGATAGTTAATTTCATTATATTATTCAAGGAAACTTAAATGTACCCTTAGTAATGTAAAAGTGACTAATTATTGAAGCTTTATGATTTCATATATGTTCATGTTGGCGTGAATTTAAATATATAGATACTGGGCTAAAATGTATGTAATTCATACCTTGGCCATGTTTAGATGGAACTGCAGCAACATGCTTAGTAGAACTTGTAATATTAACATTTTGACATATAATTTAGCCATGTTAAAACAGTATCTGCTCTTTATGTTTCAAGTATATTATACACTGTATTGCATATATTAAAATGTATAAAATAGTGCATACAAATATCTGTGATATTAATGTGTGATATATAGATATTTTTTATTTGCATCAATTTAAATATTTGGTATTGGAATATTTTATTCTTTTTAACCACATGAGAGAGAGAGATAAATATTAATTTTCTTGTTTTAATATTTATTTATTCATTAAGATAGAATGCAATGTTTTAAATACTTCAGATGTTTTTTACAATGTAACACACAAACATTCAATCTTTTCTCCTTGATATTATGCACATATATTTATGGGGTGGGGAGGACAACCTTACAGTAGTCACACGTCTCTGTGACAAATTTCTTAATAGATGAAAATCAATTATTTTTTTTATGAATTTAAGTTTTCTAGAGCATTTCTTAATCAATTACCTTCTAAAAATTGTATTGGTTTTGCTTAACCAGAATAGTAACTTTATCATCTAAAGATAAATTGAACATGTACAAGATGAAATTAAATACTTTTATTT
Source organism: Sinohyriopsis cumingii (assembly GCA_028554795.2). Taxonomy (NCBI): domain Eukaryota; kingdom Metazoa; phylum Mollusca; class Bivalvia; order Unionida; family Unionidae; genus Sinohyriopsis; species Sinohyriopsis cumingii. The sequence continues at coordinate 153,583,785 of CM068828.1, read as the reverse complement.
CATGCCCCTTATAAGTGTTATTACTGTAAATCACTGAATTTCACAAAGACACAGTTTTCATGCAGGTATGAGAGGGCAAGGTTTTCATATGACATAATTATCCATGGGGTAAGATTTGGTGAAGTAATTATTTCAACATTAGAAAACTATTATTTACCCATAGACAGCATTAACTGGTTTTTTGATTAAACTTTTTTGAGGCTCAATATTATTTGCAGTATTTCTACTGGCGGGTGGTTAGCTTACAGCAATTTTAATCAACATACATGCCATCCATTCTCATAAGCCTTGAATGTGTCCAATACTTTTATATTTATTATTTTAACTGAAGTTGAAGAGTGAAGAAGATTGTGGAAATCTTTGAGATTTTATATAATAGTATTATTATTTCTTTAGATCAATTTTTTCCTTTATTGTTTATATATATAGCTCTAGCTTGTTTTTCTATATATAGATCTAGCTTGTGTTTCTATATATAGATCTAGCTTGTGTTTCTATATATAGATCTAGCTTGTGTTTCTATATATAGATCTGGCTTGTGTTTCTCTATATAGATCTAGCTTGTGTTTCTATATATAGATCTAGCTTGTGATTAATCATGTTTGGACAATATTAGTAATAATCTTATATACAGGTACTGCCAGTGATAATTTTATGAGCATGTCCATGAGATGTGCATACTTACAAATGTCATGTATCTGAAATGGCTGTCAGTAAACCATTACAGTTATTTATGTCTAACACAGAGTTCAGCTTTCAGATGAGAATAACACTAGTGAAGAATTACATGTAATGTTTAAGCAGGACAGGATTCACTATGCTTCAGACTTGAGGTTTGTAACAGATTTGACCTAAATGGATGCCTGGATTAAATGACAATGCAACACATTGTGATGAAAGATGGAAGTTTATGAAATGAATTAATATAAATATGTATAAATTCTACAAATACAGTGTGATTCTTTCATACTCTAAACATATGACTCATTCAAGTACTTTACACAAACATTCAGAAATGGGAAAACAAAAATGTGATTCATGTATTCACAAATAAGGTAAGATTCAAATAATCTCATGTAATGAAAGTGACTCAATTGTACTCAATTGAAATAACATCATCAGTTGAAACAAATATGTTCAATTGTAATCAAAATTACAATTGTACCAAACATGTGACTCATGACTCAGGCATTTGTACAGCCTGTATGATTCACGACCACGTATGACTCATAAATACTTGTAAAAACTTGCAAACAAAACATTTTGACCTAGTTCACATGTCCATTGTCAAACCACACAGTTCTCTTGAATTCTTGGGTTGGCCCACATTTGAATTGGCCACACACACCCTTCATGGATCCACTATTCGCACACATTTACAAATCAGCAGTTCCGTTCTTGTATGGCCTTGATTGTCACACCTATTACCATCCTCATATAGACGGACAGAGCCTGATATACTCACACACACATACACACGTACAGCTACAATAAAACCACACTGGTCATACTAACAGGTATGGAATTAAAATCTATGGATATGTGTTACTAAATTAAGCTCTTGATAGTAACTTGTAACATATAAAAAATTCACAACATTTAAAATCCGCATAGTGGTAAAGGCAACATTTCATGCTACAACATTAAAAACTGAATATGCTTCACACACGTCAAATAAAATAAAAATGTATCACTTACCCCTATGGCTGGAGAGTAAAAATTGAGAATGTGCACTGCATGACATGATCCAAACTACCAGTGTGTCAATTAGAGAAGAAACTTGCCTTGAATCTACAGGAGAATGAGGGGGCCCCGAGTGACCGAGTGGTCTAAAGTGCTCTCTTCAAAGGATCATTGCTATCTCACCTCTGTTTGCATGGGATCGAATCTCGGATTCAGCCAATGTGGGTATGTGAGAAAGCTTGCCAGTAGCTTCTTGTGGGTCGATGGTTCTTTCCATGGTCTTCCCGGGTTTTTCCTCCATTCTTATTACTAGTCTGCCGCCATGTATATTCTATCGTGTGCTGATAAATGGTGTTAAACCCTACAACAGCAACAACAACAACAACAACAACAACAGGAGAAAGAGAATTAGTAAGGGCAAACTACCCTTGCATACCATGCTTGTTGTGTCTCTCGCCACAAGCGATGTACGACAAGATACATGTTAGTTCAGTCGCTTGGCTAGAAAAACAGTTATCTACCCTATGTAGTGCTGTATACATGTACAACGAAAATGATCAAATCAGTCTAAGGAGAAATTAAGTTATTTCTTGCCTTATTCTGTGACAAGGTTATCTGTAATAAACAAATAAAATCCTCACATTCTTTTGAATACATGTTTGTTTCTTAATCATTTATCCAACACGACATATAATCGTGCTGTTTGACTAGTTGTCGAATATAATATATAGTCTTGCTGGTTGACAAGTTGTCCAGTACAATATATTTTCTTGCTGTCTGACTAGTTGTCCAAAATGGTAGATAGTCTTTCTGCCTGACTAGTTGTCCAGTACAATATATGGTCTTACTGTCTGACTAGTTGTCCAATACATTATATGGTCTTGCTGTCTGACTAGTTCAATACAATTTATAGTCTTGCCACCTGGCTAGTTGTCCAGTACAATATATGGTCTTGCTGTCTGACTAGTTGTCTAATACATTATATGGTCTTGCTGTCTGACTAGTTTTCCAGTATGATATATAGTCTTGTTGCCTTACTAGTTGTCCAATATGATATATGGTCTTGCTATCTCACTAGTCCAATACAATATAGCACAAGTATATAGTCTTCTACTTGATCTCAGGTCATGATTAACATTTTCTAAAAAAAACATTAATTAATAGAAAATAATCTTCTAGAAGGTTCATAATGTTTACAAAATAAAATCATAGTCATAGCAAGAAGTCTATTACTAAAATTATAATATAAAATGTGCAGTAAACAACATTTAGACCCAGGAATTCATAGGAAATTTGGAAACAACATTTAGATCCAGGAATTCATAGGAAATTTGGAAACAACATTTAGACCCAGGAATTCATAGGAAATTTGGAAACAACTTTTAGACCCAGGAATTCATATAAAATTTGGAAAGTGTGATACTCAGATTGAGATAAACACGTTTACTACAAAACAAAAGTTAACAATTCAGGTCAGATAGAAAATGAATTTAATTTTGGGCAAGGTCTAGTCCAACATAAAATGTCACATTATCAATATGACATAATATTAGAAAAAATAAAGAAAAATCCAACTAATAAATCATGCACATTAAAAATATGTAAAATCCTTGCAAACCTTAATAGAATGTCATGGAATCGTATGGCTGCCAAAATGAACTGAAATGATTCATCACATTCATATCTAACAATGTCAAATATCTTTGAATACTTGTAAATTTCCTCTATTGTGCTTTCATCTACCTTTCCCAGTTTTGCACTGCTTCACTTCTGTATCACTGTGCATTATTTTATGACATGTCAGAAGGTTGGTGGTACTGGATGCCATTGTTATCTTATAACGCTAAAAGAAATATTTCTTGAATTTTTTATAATTGATCATCACTGCTACTACTATCTTTTTGCTAAGATTTTAGTGCTGGCTTCATCCGCACTAAGTGGTTTGGGAACGTCAGCACTTCAGTTTTTCCTGCACAATATCAAATAATGACATTTTTTGGTTTATGTCATAAGAGTGTCGATGTCTAAGTTGCGCTTCAAAGAAAAGTCAATTATTTTATCAATGTGATCTGGATACATATTTGAAAAATCATAGTTATTTTGGGCTTCTTTGGCAAACTGTATGATGCATTTAAACAAAACAGCTATTTATTGTTGCCAACACTCCATTTATACAGCAATATAATCCTAGAATTTGATATACATATAAACTCCTCCAAAATAATATATGCAGAATTTATTTTGTTATTTATATACTATTTCACGCTGAATGCATGAGGTAATATTCCCACACAATTTCTGCCAATGCGACAGTCAATATAGTCACACAGAGAAAATGAAAGTCCACAAATATTATCAGTAGAATATATTTTATACATAATATTGTGGAGATTGATAATCATATTCATGGAATAGTTTTTTTTCCTGATAGTGTTATATAGTCATACTCAATAATATACGTCTGACTGTGGCTTTTATGGTCTATCTTCTGTTAAGGCTCACCTGTGATTACAATCAGGGTAGGCTCAGCATGTTAATGAGTGCAATTTACATTAGAGGTATGTAAGTCTTGGGGTATAAGGCTTTGATCTATATCAGGAACCTAACTCCAAAAGGCCCATAATGATACTACTAACCACTTGTATTGATAATATATTTTAATACAGGTACATTTATTAGTAACAAACAATTTCAGTATGATGCACGACTCTAAACTGAGACATTATTTCTTTTTAGATCTTTTCAATAATATTGTGGCAGTAAGGTCAGCAATATCACAAGCAAGTCAGAATACTGTTCTCATTTATGTATAATTGCAATATTCTGTAGAAGAGGACACACAAAAACTAGCTAACTACATCATATGTCTCATAAGCAGGTTAGTATCTTGCTGAAAACTGCAGAAAATTATTGGCTTATGTCACTTAGCTGGATTACATTCTTAATTACCTTAAAGTGGAAGGGATAGTAGGGTTTTAGAAATGCAGGGTTAAATCCAGATAACCAGTGGGGGACTTTTTTACTTCTTACAGCAGAAGGAAGTTGCCTACCTACATATGGGGGAAAGTAATAGAGATCTTTGTGTGAGCAGTTAAAGGGGTTATGTAGATTCTGCATTTTTACTCTGGGAATTTCCACCATGAGAGACAGTTAGCACACCTATGCTAATAACACCAAATGTTGCTTGATGTATATAGACTGTTAAGAGAGTTAATGCACATTTTGTGTTCTTGATGCTAAAGGCTCAGTCAATCAGATACCAGAGCCTAACTCTAGTGTCACTGAAATTTTGTATGCCTCCAAAGTGTTGCCCAAAATTATAGAACACAAAATAAATAAATAAATAAATATATATATATATATATATATATATATATATATATATATATATATATATATATATATATATATATATATATATATATATATATATATATATATATATACATAACTTTCTGGGCGTTAGACACAACCAGATGATCACACAGTCGAATGTGTTATAGAACTATGATGGTTAGATACCAACACAGATCAGACTCATGGTTTTGTTACAAATCAATGGTTTTAAACTAAGAAACAGAAAGATGCAAATCCAACAAATTTTGTAAAACTTAAGAAATAATTAAATGTTCTAAGTTATGACATTACCATTTAAGAGTAACCCATAGTATTGTGAACTAAATCCAAAATAATCCTAACGGTTTTATCCCTTGTCCAGGTCTTGAATGTGTTAATGTTACAATAGCTTTGAGTTTGCTCAAGTGCAAACAGTCTCATTGTATTAAAATGTCCGAAGTCCTTTGAATGAATTCACAATAATTCTAAAATAGTACTTAGTTCAACCATATGAGCACTTTGTAATTCAAAACTATAAAATAAATAAATGATACCTCTCACACTCTATCTAAACACAACATTGAATACTTTTGCAAACTTACAATAATATAAGTACAGTAATAAAATAGGAATTCTTAATTGTTTGCTTCTTCCTCCTTATATATGTCCCTACGATGCTAGGATGAATCTATGTCACGATACCCCTTCGTGACTTAAATCTAAACCCAGCCTCAAATTTAGGTCACAACACAACCTACCTGAATGATCCAGGCAATGGAAAATTAGCCCAAACTGTAATCATCTTCATTGTATAGGACACAAACCCAAACAAGCTACCTATTTGTAGATCATTATCTTAAAATAATATAGAATCTACACTCATAGACTATGTAATACATTGTTTATAAATGATCATTACAATCTATTATTATGGACTAGCATTAAACACACAATGTATATACAGATTTGCCTTTATTGATGCCATTATGATTTATTATTTCTATAATCTAACTCATGTTTGTAGATGATCCCTGTTATTGGGACATGTAGCAGTCCATGTTATGTATTGGTATTTGTGTTTTTGTGAACAGAAGTTTCCCTAACAATTTCCTCCAAAGCATTCTGAAACTTTTGTGTTTGCCTCATATATATATATATATATATATATATATATATATATATATATATATATATATATATATATAATTTATTGATCATCATGTATATGATGATTTATTTCCCTTGGATACAAAATTATAATTTAGAGTATACAGTATTGTGCATTAATAGTCATAAAGGTTATATCACAAGCACAAATCGTATATAGAATATTCCAAATGAATTCTAGTAGTGTTCCAAATGAATCCAAATCTTGAAAGCGCTGAAATATCAGTAACATTGAATTGTGTTAATGTGTTAATAGGCTTGATTTGTCAAATGATATAATATAAATGTCTTTAATAACTTCAAGATAATACCAAAATAGTGTTTTAGTCGTAAAATAATCAATTAGCACTTTGTAATTCCAGTGAATATTTCTTTTAATCCTCAAATTAAAACTGAAACACGACTTAAAATTATTCCTCCAGTAATGTTGTAAAGATATACAATGAGTAATTCTAATATAACTAACCTTGATATAAAAACGTAAGACAATTTGAGGACTGGGATGAGGGTCATCTTAATAATAACTTCCATCAAACAGTAAACAAAATTCATTTCTAATGTCGCAACCAAGGCTGTATTTTAGAACAAACCCAGGTAAACATAATTCCCTACACACAATAGTCTTAATATATAATCGAATATCATGGACATATATTAGCCATGTAATATGTTGTTTATGACCACAAAATGTTAGTCAGATATGCCGAACTCCTACCCTTATATGTATATAACTCTCTGTGTGTGTGTGTGTGTGTGTCCTGGTAGGCAGATGAAAGTTACTCTTGCACCATTCGATATATATAACATTTGAAGCTTTGGTATGTAATTTGCCTTTATCTGCATTTGTGCACAACCGTTTTTAACTTTTAATTCGAATTATTAAAGTGGGGTAAGGGGTGTGGTTTATTTCAGAGAGGGATCTAAAACCGTTAGTTGTAAATTGATACACATCTAGTAAATTGATACCCATCTAGTAAGTTACTGGTTGTAAGGCCAATCAGTTTGGTTATGCAGTGGGGATGAGGCAAATTTACCCCCATATCCTAACGTGAAAACGTTGAACAATCCCATCCCATTATCATAGTTAGATTTACGGGTATTATAGATTATATTGAAGATGCATCCCATGTCGGACCCATTGAAATGGCTTAGTGTCCCAGTGGTGGGAAAAGTAGCTCCTAGGTCCTAACACGGATACTGTATCCATATTTGCACATAATGATCACGAATTAAGTTCAAACACATCACTACATTTTATCTTTTTTTCAGCACCTAGGTCATTGATGAGTAACGATGGGCCGTACAATTTGTAGTTTTCGTAATTATTTCATACAAAACGCTTTTATAGAACTACATCAATCATCGTCTTAAGCTCTAAACCCATATGACAGTTCATAAGAATGTGATACCAAAGTTTACCTGACTGTTCACTCAGACAAATCTGATCATGTACATGTGAAACGGGTATTTGAGCTCTTAGCCTTACACCAGAAGAGGTTTGATGGCTGCTCGTTATGGCGAGCTTTTCATGGCACGATTCAATGTTTCACGCTATGAGCTTATGAGCTTTTTAGTTACAAAGTTAACAGATTAGCAGAAGGCAGCAGATAATATCGGGAAAGGTTTGGGAGATTAGGGACGAGGATTGGTACGGACGATGGCGTTGTCCCAGGACCGCGCCGTGGATTGACGCTGCCTTAGAGAGTTTTAGGAGGAGGGATTGGGAAGGGGTGGCGGTGGAATTAAGGAGCATTTGTTGCAAACAGTCCAAGAAGCTTTTTTAGGTATCGGGTAGCATTTGCGGGCGAAGAGAATCACATGTTTTATATTTAAAAGTGTATGTTCACAAAACCAAATGAGCATGGCAGAAATTGGAGTAGATATATCTGCTGGAAAAACTATGCGGGTTTCAACCGTGTGAACACAAACTGTGATCTTGCCATGCTGGAAATGCAGAACTAAATTTGGCACCTACCACTGGATATATCCATGCTGCGGCGGAACACAATGACTCAAATCTAAATAAAGGAGAAAGCAGCGCAAGGATGCAGTTTGATATGGTTTTCTGAATTGTTGGAGATCTGCAAAATGTCATTTAGAGGTGGGTAAAGTTTGAAATTAAGGTTGTTCATTTCGCTAGCTGACCACTTAAGGAACCTGCTCAGGAGAGGTCTTTAAACTAGGAGAGAGCATGAATTAGCAGTGTAGGCAAACGGGTTGTGCAGTTAGCCAATTCCCAGGTACAGGGTCGGTCCGTTGGCTCGACCGTCCGGAAAGGAAACAGCTGCAAAAATGGAGGAGTTCCTAGGTGAGCTGGTTAACGTCTGTGAACCCCATTTTCTACCCATCCTGTCTTTGTAAAGGAACATGTCACATTCGATGAGGTAGCGAAAGACTACCTCATTACTCTGTCGGCAAGTCACAAGCTCGAGCATGATGTTATGGTATTTTTGAAAGAAGATACGAAATCTTCGTGGCCTGAAGTTTTTATCACATTCTGAGGGCACTGCACGAGAAAGTTCCACTTCATAATCAGGGTGTCATGATAATGGTTACAGCCAGTTTCAGAAACATTGCCGTCGTAGCCCAGTGCATTTAATAGGCTGAACGGCTGGTCACCCAAGACAACAGACATTCAAGGGAACATACGCGAAGGATGGTTGTTCTTGAGGTGTGCGGAGCTAGAATTGGATGTGTCGCTATACCTCCCGTTTAAGGTCGTAGCTAAATGTCAACGCCAAGTACTTCCCGCTGCTGTATGTTGTCACTTTGAAAAACACCGCCAACCTTTTGACTCTTTCATCCTTACATTACCCAGGAACCAAACGTGCTCTTCAGCGAGGTAAATCACGACAGTACCTCGGCGTGTTCGTCAACACTGCATTTGACTTTTACGTGCAAATTAGCGACATTGAGAAATTTGAGCGCCTGAACCCCGAATCGCTACGTCTTTTAATAGAAGAGATGCTTATACCCGCTAAGAGTCAGCATGGAAGTGAGTCCGCACACTGCAGACCTATTACTTCTCACTGGGACCGAAAGTAGCCACTATGTATGGATAAATGGCTTAAGGCACATGGTGTTAAAGAACAGTGAAGACAAGAATAAATATAAATAGCTCATCTGCTGCCAATGTCTTCGTGTCTTTAGACGGAACGACATAGTGGCAGCGCAGTCCGAAGAGTGCCTCAACATGTGAGAAAGCCGCAGGGCATATCCGTGCGATATGCAGAAAAAAATATTACAGCCTTTCAGGACCACTACATAAAGATTCACCTCTTAAACATCATTTATGCGCCTTTCTAGTCATTAAATGTACCAATGGGAGATCCCATCTGGAAAAAAGAACAGGTAGAAAATTGCGGACTGGGTCCTAAGCTATACAGTAGGCTGTAACGGACTCTCCAATAAGCTGGTGTTATACCTCGCAAAGAGGTTGGTGCTACTTTTATTCAAAGCCATCAGTGCGACATGGTGGAGATTTTAGAGGCACTTTGAAACACGGCTGAATTTATTATAGGATTAAATGGTCATGGTTGGGTATTCATCGATGTGTAAATTTTACCTAATCACTCGGAAAATAAAATATGCCAGAAGGACTTTACTCAACCGCGATACTTTAATCCCTATAATTCCAATTTACTTTCTGTCATCGTATCAGCAGATTTAAAACCAAGCGTTCATTTATAGGTAGCTCGAAGTTTCCTATCAGTAGCCTCTTCACTGCAATAAAATACATAGCCCCATCTTCGTTAGCCAATAGCGATCGATTTTTATGTAGTAATGTTGGGTGGAATGTCAATGCGGATCATGATAGGTATCTCATCAGCTTGTTATTATCATTTCTTTTTAAAAAATATTAAACTAAATGGTTGATGCTGTTTAAAAGAGGTTATTCGTGTTGTTAATATTACGCTTGCATATTGTAGGTGTTGTTAGGCATCCGTTGTTCTTGCTTTCTGTGCATTTTGATCTTTCGAAAGCAAATTCGTATCCATTTCTAATGAGATCCCTTGCTCGTCAAATAACCCTGACCTTTAATAACACCTGCTGTGACGTGTTATCGAAGTGAAATTCAATAATAATTTATGAAGATTGGCTTGTAAAGTCTGTTATTCGCCTTCTTCGGTAAACGGGGTGAGTGTTCAAGTGAGGAATGTCAGTGCAGTTAGTTTGTGTTATCTTATAATGGACGATTTTAATCTGGGGTTTGTAAATTTTGATAGGAAAACAAACAGAATGGGGGATTGTTATAGTTTTTATTATGGCCTAAGGCCTTGATAACTTCACATAAAATGACCTGGAAACAAGAAACCAAAACTTGTCCTCAGAATTTATCGATGTGTAAAAATGTCCAGATCAGCATCACCTGACCGTTCACATCCATTCAGATTGGTGAAAACGCGGTCAATTCATAAACATTGGAATTAAAATAAATTGAGACGACATAAAGGCTTTCCAGAAACCATCAGACTTACATCTGTGGCAGGACCCTGAGCGACAACAGGGAGATAGACCACTGCCATATCACCACCCCACCACCGACATAGCATGTGCTTTCTTTCTTACATCATTGCTTGTTCAGTGCATAGTTCCTGATGGATGTGAAAGATCTAAAATTCAATGCAATATATCGTAAAGATCGGTAACTGGAATATATATATATATATATATATATATATATATATATATATATATATATATATATATATATATATATATATATATATATATATATATATTGAGCGCCTGAAGCCCGAATCGCTATCCTTGCTGATATTTCTCCAGTTGAGCTGTTAAAAGACCTGGATATGTATAATTTCATCGAAAGAAGAATTAGTGGCGGCATTAGTATAATAATTAAAAAGTACGCACGGGCTAACAACAAATATATGAAACGATTTGATGCTGAAACAGTGATAAAATATAGAATTATCTCCATATAAATAATATATATTTATATGCATTGTTTCAACCAATGCTATATGGAATTTTTTCACAGGATTTCACCAGAACAGTTGGTTGAGGAACTAACAATCTGAGTTTGCCAATGAATACTAAATTTGGTTTTTTCGTTGAGGTTTATAGTGATTACCCAAACTCGTTACGTGAATTGCATAATGATTATCATTATCTTGCTGACAGAATGTTGATAACTGACGATATGATGTCGAAAGATCATTTAACGCTTCGTGCAACTGGCTCTTGCCTTGTACCCAATTAGTCACAAATCTTCTCAACAAACGAAATTACGTATGTCATTATAAAAATGTGAAATAGGTTGTTGATGATGGATTAATTACTGTATTGTTAAAAATAATGCATATAGACCGGGGTGAACCATAACCGGTATAATGTCATACTACTAGTTTTGTCGGGTTGTTCTCTCATCTTATTGTCGCTAACACGACATGGCAGAAAGTGGCCATCATGCGGGAGCACATACAATGTACACTGAACTTTCCTTCTAACGCTCATGACAGACTAAACAAATGGATAAATATACAATGACTAAACTATAGTAGTAGAGCTGTGCTTGTAATGGTCTAAGGCAATTATGTTATATTCCACAATCTTTGTCTGCGTACTGTATATATGATAATTCAAACTCTCTCAAATGATATGAAGAATTGTTTTTATAACAGAAATTAATTCAGGTGCTGTAGCAGCTGTATCCTTTTGCACATCATGGATATAGATCTAATACACTACACGTTATGGATATAGATCTAATACATTTCACGTTATGGATATAATTCGAATGCATCAGAAGTTATGGCTAGAGATCTAACACATTACAAGTTATGGATAGAGATATAATGCATTAGAAGTCAAGGCTAGAGATCGAACACATCGCACGTTACGGGTAGGGATCTAATACATTTCATGTTATGGATAAACATCTAATGCATTAGAAGTTATGGCTAGAGATCTAACACATTACAAGTTATGGCTCGAGATCAAACACATTACAAGTCATGGACAGAGATCCAATGCATAACGGACAGAGATCTAATACATTGCAAGTTATGGATATAGATATAATAGATGTCACGTTCTGGATAGAAATCAAATATTTTGCACTTTGTGGTTAGTGATCTAATACATTACACATTATGGATAGTGATCTAATACATCAAACATTATAGATGGAGATATAATACATCACACGTTATGGATAGAGATCTAATGCATCACATTATGGATAGAGATATACTGCCTTACATGTTATGGACAGAGATATTTTGCATTAGAAGGTTTGGCTAGAGATCTAACACATTACAAGTTCTGGATAGAGATCTAATACGTCACACGTTATGGATAGAGATCTCAAACATTACACGTGATGGATAGAGATCTAATGCATTTCACGTTATGGATAGAAATCTAATATATTGCAAGTTTTTGGTTAGAGATTTAATACATTAAAAATTATGGATAAAGATCTAATATATGAGATATAATACATCACATGTTATGGATAAAAATCTAATATATTGCACATTGTGGTTAGAGATCTAATACATTACACGTCATGGAAAGATATATAACACATTACACGTTGTGGTCAGAGCTCTAATACATTACACATTTTGGTTAGAAATCTAATACATTACACGATATGGTTAGGGACCTAATACATTACACGTTGTAGTTAGATATCTAATGCATTAGACGTTATGGCAAGCGACATAATACATTACATGTTGTATTTAGAGATCTAATGCATTAAAAGTTATGGTTGGTGACCTAATACATTACACATTATGGTTAGAGACCTAATACATTACGCGTTATGGCTAGAGACTTAATACATTACACGTTGTGGTTAGAGATCTAATGCATTAGAAGTTATGGATAGAGATCTAATACACTACACATTATGCATAGAGACCTAATACGTTACACGGTATGGAGAGAGATCTAATACATTACAAGTTATGGATACAAATCTAATATATTTAACGTTGTGGTTAGAAATCTAATACATTACAAGTTATGCATAGTGATCTAATATATTGCACGTAGTGGATAGAGATCTAATACATTACACATTGCGGTTAGATATCTAATACATTACACGTTGTGTTTAGAGATCTAATACATTAGAAGTTATGGATAGAGATCTAATACAATTAATCTTATTGACAGAGATCTAATACATCACACATTATGGATAGAGACCTAATACATCACACGTTATGGATAGAGATCTAATACATCACATGTTATGGATATAAATCTAATATATTGCACGTTGTCGTTAGAGATCTAATATTTTACAAGTTATGGATAGAGACCTAATACATTACACGATATGTACATAGATCTAATACATTAGACGTTATGGATAGAGATCTAATACATCACATGTTATGGATATAAATCTAATATATTGTATTTTCTGGTTAGATATCTAATACATTACACATTATGGTTAAAGATCTAATACATTACACGTCATGGATATAGACTTAATACATGACACGTTATGGATAGAGACCTACTATATTACACGTAGTGGTTAGAGCTCTAATAGATTACATGTTATGGATAGAGATCTAATATATTGCACGTTGTGGATAGAGATCTAATACAATTAATCTTATTGATATAGATCTAATACAATACACGTTATGGATAAAGATCAAATACATTACACGTTATGGATAGAGATCTAATACATAACACGTCATGGATAGAGATCTAATATATTGCACGTTGTGGTTAGAGCTATAATGCATTAGACATTATGGTAAGAGATCTAATTCATTACACGTAATGGATAGCTATCTAATATATTGCACGTTGTGATTAGCGATCTAAGACACTACACTTTATGGGTACATCATATGTGAAGTCCAGTAAGGAACTTTCATTGTTATCATCAGTGGCTTAGTGCCAAAAAACGAAGTGAGAGAGAGCAATAATAATGTGAGGGAACGCTAATTTCTTGGATGTGGGGGAACGGAGAGGGGCAAAGGCAAGCACAAACACTAAATGAACGCCTTCTCCACGCGGTCCAACAGCACTACACCTCTTGTTATTAGAAGTCCACCAAGGGACTAGGACAGCACGGGTACTTCGCATTAATATTAGAAGTGTTACTGGCAACCACGAGTTACAGTTGTGTCTGTTAACAGATAGTAATTAAATTATAGTGTTTTATTTGTCACTTAGTGTCTCTTCTTCACGTTAGTGAAACGAAGCCAATGTATCTTATACCCAACAACAATCTCGTTGTCTTCATACGCGAAATCAGGAGTTTGAGAGAGGAAAATTAGTTGCAGATATATTCAGAACGTACCAAAGATTAAAAAATGTGCTTGATATTGTATAATTTTGTGTAGATGGTTTATTGATAGAACAATAAAGCAAATATCAGGAAAAATAATTGTTTCATATATTACGATTATATGGTCTGGAAATAGGTAATAGATAAGGGTGAGAACTAACAAATTTTGTAAAATTTAATAAATACTTTATTTTCATAGAATACAAAGTGAGAAAATATAAAACAAACTTCTGGTATTCATATTGCAAAATAATTCGCAAATAATCTTAGAATTTTGAACACAAGTCCTAATGATTACATTTCGGAACACCATTTCGAGGTATTTTAAAATAAATCTAACGCTGGATGTGCTTGAGGTGGCCTGTATCGTAGTGATGTACCAACAGTCATTTGTTGAATCGAAATAATCCAATCAAAGAATATATCCATATTTGAACTTTCATTTATAATTCAAAGTCTCTATTTCTAAATCCTTTATTTTGAGCATTTATTATTTCCAGAGAAGGGTAACTGGAATTAAATAGTTTGAACAAATAAATCCTGGCTCAGATGAAAGCCTGAACCCAAACATAATACAGCCGATTATGCTCATATCTTATATCATGAATAAATAATTGATTCAGTAAACAATATTTTATACTCTTCTACCTGATCGTAATTATTGTTGTTGGGTTTAACGCCATTTTTCAGCACACGATAGGCTGTGGATAGCGGCCAGTATTAATGGCGGAGGAAATCCCGGAAAACCCCGAGAAGAACCACCGACCCACGAGAAGCTACTGGCAAGCTTTCTCACATACCCAAATTGGCCGAATCCTAGACTCGAACCCACGCAGACAGAGGTGAGATGGCAGTGATCCGTAAAGGAGAGCGCTTTAGACCACTCGGCCACTCCCCCACCCCGCCCTACCATAGTCACAATTAGGATATTCTAAAAGAACTATTACCCAAATGAAAATTTGATTCTAGAAGGTTCTAAATATTTACATTAAATATTTACACTAAAAATCATAGTGATAATGAGATGACAAAGAACATTATTTATCAGACCATGATAAATATGTGTACTTCTATTAATAATGATCTTAATACTAAACCTATACCCAGTGAGAAAATACTATCTATGTATTAGTTGTATACAGATTTATTTTTATAATATCTAATATTTTGGTCAGTTATACACTGAGTTTAATTTGGACAAGGTCAGCAATAAAATTATTTGTTTACATAGGCCACAGCATATAATCAAAAAAAAAAGTTTTAACAAGCTAACAGCAATGCAAATTAAATATACACAACACGATTAATTGCACGTCTTGACACAATGCGTTCATTGTACAAATGATTGTTCCGCATTCAGTAACTCAAAAAGTGACGCTCATCTGTCGAAAATTGATCCATGCGTTAACATGTGCTTGGCTAAGCAGATCATGAAGTAATCGACTTTTCTCCAGCGAATATCCAAACTTTTCAATCTTCAAAATGAGGTCTGAGGTTTTAATATGTAATAGTTTATAAAATGAAAGAACTTTTAAATGTACACCATACCAAAGGGTAAGGCGCATACCGTGTATAGATACGAAGGGCGCGGGGCGCACATTGTGAGCACCTTCATTTCTGACGTTTAGTTAAGAAAATATATTGATTAACTTTGATTGCATTATTGCAATCATATTGAAGTATTTAATGCTTTTAATTCAACACAGGCTGCTATACGTATTCGGACACTGATAATCTGTTTCTTCAAATATACAAACGGAACGGCATTTTAAGTCTCTAGACGTCTTTGTTAGCCAAATAAATTGTAAAACTGATCTAATAATGTCAATTGTGGAATTGTCATCTCCCGTTTCAATCACATGCTTATATGCTTTTCATTAGAAATACGTACATATGTCATTAAGAGACACATACTGTGTCTCGCTTATTTCTAGGATGATACTGATCTCTTCCTTTTAAGTCGGAGAAGGCAGATTCAAGTTCGTATATATGTGTGACTGTCTACCATGTGCATTGCTATTTACCGGCACTTCGTATTCATTCTTCGGGAATCGCCTGTAAAGAATGAGAAAAATATGTTTGAATTTCTTTAGCATAGATATTATTATACCTTATACATCAGTTATTTAATTAAATAGTTACACACACTAATTCAATAGTTACTAATTTAATAGTTACACAAGTTAAGGGGAGACAATCCTGATAACCAGTTCTTTTTGGAATACTTAGACCATGCGGTGTAATGGGAAGGCATTTTCAAAGACATATACCATTCTCGTATGTCTAATTTGGGGTACATATACTCTTAGTATGGAATGGATGCTTTAGTATATATTGTATACATAACTACTTCATATTATTTCCTAGACACGAGTAACATGTATGTCCGACCTTACACAAGTTAACATATAATTGTTTCAGAAACGAAAAACATATGTAATACGATTTTCGAATATGCATCAAATGCAACTTATATTTATCACCTCAGTCGTGGACAAATTGGAGTTTTACCTATTTAATGTTGTACAACCTTAAAGTCACATGCGATTTACATATTTAGGAATGTTGCTACGTACAACATATGATGTCACATATATTTTAGTACGTACTCATGAGATTGATATACATAACAACTCTGGCAGTGTATACATCTCCAAAATATTGATGCTGAAAATCACCTTTCTTCTGGCAAGGACTATGCCTTAATACAGTTTTCTCATGTAGACCTAAATTATTGGAAGTTTAGGGTTTCCTCATTATTGTTTGCATCAATGCCAACATTTGTCCTCCCTATATTTTTTGTCACTTCGACAGCTATTAAAACTATGACACCTCCTATTTATTTGTCACTTCCACAGCTATTAAAACTATGACACCTCCTTCTATTTATTTGTCACTTCGATAGCAATTAAAACTATGACACCTCCTTTTATTTATTTGTCAATTCAAAAGCTTTTAAAACTTCGACATCTATTAAAACTACTATACTTCCTTCTATATATTTGTCACTTCGACAACTATTAAAACTATTACATCTTCTATTTATTTGTCACTTCGACAGCTATTAGAACTATTACACCTCCTCCTATTAGTTTGTCACTTCGACAGCTATTAAAACTATTACACCTCCTTCTAATTTTTTGTCACTTCGACAGTTATTAAAGCTATTACACCTCCTTTTATTTAGTTGTCACTTTGACAGCTATTAAAACTATTACACCGTCTTCTATTTATTTGTCACTTCAACACCTATTAAAATTAGTACACGTTCTTCTTAGTATTTGTCACTGCGACAGCTATTCTAACTATTACACCTCCTTCTATTTATTTGTCACATCGATAGCTATTAAAAGTATTACACCTCCTTATAATTATTTGTCACTTCGACTGCTATTAAAACTATTACACCTCCTGAAAGTATTCGATCAAAGACATGTATTCTGTCTCTTGTTGCCAATATAACTGCAAATTATTGGATGTCTCTGAGCAGATAAATGTTTTGATTGTAAATTTTGAGTGTCTAGATTCATCTTCTTAAGTCGTGGATATGACCACATTGGACACCAGTTCCTGCTGTCGATGCCATAGTCTAACAAGTGTTAGGCTTCTCCATAAAGAATTACAATTTTGAGATACGAACTAACTTTCCAGTAGTCATGTTATAAAATGTAACCACTCTATAAACTCCGCGGTGAAGTAAGGGAATATATACCTACCACCATCTACTTCAGCTATATTAAAAGAAATAGCATGCATTGAGACTAAAGCAGTTCACTGCCTAATCGTTAATCTGGTAGATATCCAGTTTGAAATATTACACATGTGGAATCGTTTATCTTGTTGTAATCTAGTTTCGTAATATTACGCAAAACTACAATGTTTTACTATTGAATTTTACATACTACCGGGAAATGGGTTTTATCGTTATTGACAGAATGATCCTGGAGAGTTTCAATTAACAGCAAAATCCTCTAAAAGTAGTATCTAAGAAGTATAGTGAATTTAATGTATTACGACGACATCATACAAGTCTTGTTAAAGGTAAAATTTGTATATACGAAGCATAGTGAATTTAATCTATTACTTTGACAGCATACACGTCTTGTAAAAGTGCTTTCTTAGGAATGCTCTACCCTGAGCATGATTAAGCAAATGTTTCAAAGTTCCAACAGCAAGCATTGAACAAAAAAAAAAAAAAAAAAAAAAACGACACACAACCATTTCCTTTATAATTTTGACATCTGAAATTAAACACAGGGTTTTGTCTGATACTCAGTCAGGTTGAAATGATCCGTTCATTCCTTTACTATACCGATTAATTTTAAAATTAAAATGAGACTCTAAGTCATGTTTCCTTGCTTACATACAGTAAGATCCTGACCAGCGTGTATTTGCTATTTAATGTTGTGTATACCCTTAGACCAGCATGTATCTGCTATTTAATGTTGTGTATACCTTTATTCCTATTCTGAAAAGAGCCGTTGATGAAGATCTTTTTGAGAACGGTATCCAGTACATTCCTTTATTGTTTTCAACGTCGAGATAATTAGAAATATTTATGCAAAGTGCCAGTTATAATAAATCTATTAAACATGTTTCTTCATATAACTTCATAGCAAATCCATGTTAAATCTAGTTTAATGTTTGATCAAAATGATCACGGTACTATGATTGATATTCTGTCAAATAATTTGCTTGTGACCTACCACCAATTGTTTTAAAAACAAATTATCTTTACTTGTTCTTTATGTCTAGCCATCAACTCCTTTCAATATAAATAATGTATGAATTTGATTAGGTACAGCATGGTCAGCATTTAGTACCTTCGGTGACCCAGCCTTAAGAACTTAATAAAGAAAGCAAAATCCAATCGATGTTCGAGTGTCTTTAGTTTTCTTATTGCTTGTAAATACGAGTTTCTGGCAATGTCTCAGTCATTTAAGTCATTCGCTAATTTAATCTTTATTCCATTCCAGGATACCTTTTTGCATGATACAAAACATTCATTCATTCACCACACGTCCCCTCAGTCATCGCGATATATGAATTTGATTTTCCGTCATACTAGTAAAGGAATTTAATATTCGACTGACGGAGTGACAAGCACGTAGATAGACTGGACGAAAAACGGACAAATGGAGGCATTCCATATCCATCAAAGTTTAATAGGCATCTGGGGTAAAGAAACTGTACTAATACAATAATCGATCAATAATACAGAGAAAATAAATATGTGGAAAAGAAAACCAACCTTTTCAATGCAATTATCACAGTCACAAGAATGACGATAGCAACGATTAGTCCTGCAACAACTGCTATCACCGGGATCTGTATTCCATTCTCTGTAACAATAAAATATCCAGGTTTATGTTATACATGAAGGGCACGTCATTTTTTTTAAAGAAACTATTCCAATAATTGCATATTATGACCACAAACTAATAGGTAATTTCCGACAAACGGTTTATCGCAAAATTAATTCAAGAGTTGTCGATCATTCCTTTTGTTTGAGACATACGGTGCCTTTCATCTCAAGGGCTGTTGTTAAAACAAATAGGCTTAGAAGGTTAAGTGGGCTTGACCAATATCACTATCGTGCGTAGTAGGTGCTACTTAAATGCTCTTTTTGCGGCAAATGTATTTAAATGACTTAAATAGACAATTTTATATAGTCTCTACTTCTACCATTAATTATGGACAAAGCTAAATTATAATTCAAATGAAATATAAGCGACATATAATCATGGACAAAATTCAAAACCTTAGAAATGCATAATAATTGAGATATTTTCAAAGAATTTCCACTTGAAATACAACCGAGATCAAATTATAGACGTGCCAGAATGTCAAGTAGCGGATACAGGGAAAACAAGGAATCTCCTTGGTTATTTTTCCTTGTTAGGCTTTTGTGTTTTACTATTACGCCATTTATTTCAATCCCAATCTTAGATAACGGCTAAACTATAATATCATTACTCTCTCTGTCTGTCTGTCTGTTTGTCTGTCTGTCTGTCTCTCTCTCTAACTGATCGCATTAAACTGTCCGGCCTTCACCCAAGTGTGACATTATTTGTTGTACAAGCAGCTGTAAATCAACACATAAAGGCGACCATTATTATATACAATATTTGTACATAAGGGCATTAGTTTGATTCTGAACGATGGGTCCCTCCGATTGCTGAAGCATTCATCCTCATTTGCATCTTTTGCGCCATACTTAATTAAGTATCAAATACGACATAAACGGTCCACGTTAATCGATCGTCTTGATGATTCATAGCTAGGTAATTAATGATAAGTTTCTTCCATTTAATCATTGCAACGAATTTCAAATTACATTGAAAAATAATGGAATGATTTATCTTGTTATACGATTATATGCATGTATTCCTCCATTATTATAATATCCATTGTCCAAAAAGCCATAACTATTGTTTACAACGTTCGCTAGGGAAATCACATATTTATATTAGACTTCTTCTAATTAGGAGGGAATAGGAAACCCGAGAGGTTCAGCAGTTTTGAACAGGCAAATGTTTAACGTTTGCACTTTTCTGAACCAGCTATGGAGCCAACAAGTCACGTTTGGGCGTATCTGAAGTAGCTGTCGAGTGACAAGTTGCATAGTAGCAAATGTATTTCCATGAAACTGAAGAACAGCAACACGTAATCAGAAAAAGGTGTGTAAAATCTTCAAATTTGCTACATTAAATTATTGACTCCATGAAAATGTACCTCCTTATGAGAATTAGATTTCTCCAAATCAAGTGGGACTTTACGATATCGTAGGTGGCGAGGAAGACAATATACTTGCCAGGAATTTGATTTTTTAAAAAAGTTTTCTCATTAAACTTACTTTGTGTACTGTTTGTGGTTGTTGATGGCAATGCTGTTGTAGATAAAGAACTTTTCGTTGTTGAAGTGTTAGTGGTATTGTTGTACCATTGCCCACAGCTCTTCATGCAGTTCACCAGCATCCAACCAGGGTTTGTATCACATTCCCGACTTGCAGCCCGTATATCACATTGAAAGTCATTGTATAAATTGATGCAACCTATTTAAGAATTTAATATTTTCAAAAGAAAATCGAGATGTTGGCCAAACGTGTTTTCATTTTGGTGGAATGCTAATCAAGTTTTAGTATGCAAGATGCCAATATAGGAAGACCCCACAATTAACGGAATCAACACCACAAAGCAGACGAAAAGGGACCCTTGCTTGATCATAAATGAAATCTAATATAACCACGATTGATTATTGCAGGTTAATATTTTAAAATAAGTGACGGATACGCATTGACAGTGGAAGCCGAAGGAACAATTTCGAATAATATATATATATATATATATATATATATATATATATATATATATATATATATATATATATATATATAATGATAATAATAATAATAATAGCAATAATAATAATAATAATAGTAATAAAATATGTAAATAAATGCTTAAAACAATTAATTAAATTATATAACATTATAATAACAATGATAAATAAAATTATAGATTATTATAATGTAATAGCTATAAAATAGTTAAAAATTACTTTTTTATCTTAAAATTTAAAATTTTACGAATTGAATTAGTAATAAATTAAAATTAAAATCAATATACAATAATTATGATATAGTAAAATATTGTATAATTTAAATTTAATTTAAAAAAATCTCATAACTCTTTTCACAACGTTCGCTAGGGAAATCACATATTTATATGAGACTTCTTCTGATTTTGAGGGAATAGGAAACCACAGAGGTAAATGCTCAGCAGTTTTGAATAGGAAACGTTTAGCGTTTGCACGTTTCTGAACCAGATATCGAGCCATCAAGTTACGTTTGGGCGTATATGCAGCAGATGTCGACTTGTAAATTAGCAAATTTATTTCCATCAAACTGAAAAACAGCAACAAGTAAAGAGGAGAAAACAAACGTTTGCTCGGTGTGTAAGATCTTCAAATTTGGTACAATAAATTATTGACTGTATGAAGAGAATCTGCTTCCCAGGAATTTCATTTATTTCAATGTTTTCCCATTAGGCAATAAGTACGTTGTCTCTAACTGAATAATAAGTAATAGATGATGGAGAGGAAAACACTATACTTGCCAGAAATTTGATTTATTAAACTCACTTGATGTACTCTTCGTGGTTGTTAGTGGCTGTGCTTTGTTAGATACAGAACTTTTCGTTGTTGAAGTGTTAGTGGTATTGTTGTTACATTGCCCACAGCTCTTCCTGCAGTTCACCAGCATCCAACTGGGATTTATATCACATTCCCGATGTGCAGCCCAGATATCACATTGAAAGTCATTGCGTAAGTTGATGCAACCTAATTAAGAATTTAATATTTTCATAAGAAAATCGATATGTTGGACAGACATGTGTGCATTTGGGTGCAGTGTTAATCACGTTTTAGTATGCAAGATGCCACCATAGGAAGACCCCAAATTAACGGAATCAGCAGAAAAGACAGGGACCCTAGGTTGATCACAAATGATATCTAGTATAACTACGATTATTGCAGGTTAATATTTTAAAACAAGTGACAGTGGAAGCCTAAGGATCTATTCCTAATAATAATAATTTTTGATAATAATAATAATAATAATAATACATTAAAAAAATTGATAAATACATTAGTAAGTAAATAAGTAAATAATAATTAAAATAATCAGTTAAATATATATATTTATTTAACTACTATAGAATAATGACTATAAAATAATTTGAAATTACATTTTATATATTGATATTCTAAATTGTCATATCTTAATCAATAATAAATTAAAATTAAAATAAATGTACAATAATTATGATATAGAAAAATCATATAATTGAACTCACTAAATTTAGTTTACAATATAGTAATAACAATAATAATAATAATAATAATAATGATAATAATAATAATGATAATAATAATAATAATAATAATAATAATAATAATAATATCGAAGATGAGGGTTTTTAAGTTAAAGACAACAAAGACTTGTTGTTAAAGACTGTTTTCCAAAACTGAGTGCCCAACGTTCACCTTCGACGGAATTATTGTGTTTGTTTAGGCAACCAGCTGGATAAAGTAATTTAAAAAATAGTTATCCTGTCACATTGAAATTTCAACAGAGACTTCACCCTATTTACCAAATGACCAACTAGTCGACAAAGTGAAACATGTTCGGAGAAGTGGCAAAACTCAACCTTCTTCCAGGGAGTGAAACCATTTGGTTGACTCAGACCTTATTCTCACTCGTGTATTAAAATGATAAAGTCATTAACGACGAAATACACGCACACCGAATAAAATGGATGACTTTGAAGTTACATCAATTAGTTACTTTGTTCTCCTGGCATAGGAAAATGCAATATATTCATTGACTAACAAATCTGATTTAAATTCATATTCAATATTAGTGTATAATAAATACATTCAAACCAATGAAATACACGTTTCTGTTGCTGTCGCTATGCAGCACACACACAAAATGTCAAGCGTGAGCGTTGAGTCATCGATAAATAGTGTAGTGGCTTGGTCATGTATGTAGCGGAAACAAAGTAATTTACAGATACCTTTATTGATCTCTGTCAAAGGCGGAAAGATGTTGACTTTCTACAGGATATACATGTACCTGTATGCTACAATCCAACTCATCGCTGTTTGTGTGAACAGCTAATGCCAATATATAACTGATGTCGGTTTCATCTACATACCAATCAAACTATCTACCTATATTTCTATATCTCTATCTATCAATGTATCTCTTTATCTACTTCTGCCTATTTTAGATTTTGAAAATATTGAAACATAATATTCACCAATTGATTTTTGTTTTGGTAGTTTGGTGTTCGGACGGGGTGGTGTTGTCGTTTCCGTCTCGGAACATCTGTCACATGACCTTGCACAATTCTGAATCATCTAGGTATTCGCATTACACTGTCCGGCCTTCGACCAAGAGTCACATATTTTCTTGTCCTGATACTTGTTTGTACAGACATTTGTAAAGCAACACATGAGAGTGGCCATTATCATTGATGATATTTGTTAAGTTCTTTGCATTTAAAGTTATTCCGTATCATATATATATATATATATATATATATATATATATATATATATATATATATGTGTGTGTGTGTGTGTGTGTGTGTGTGTGTGTATTACTTCTTACTTACTACCTGAAGGTTGTATTCCTTCCCCGATCTGACAGCCAGGAGAGCCGTTTTTGCAAACACATCGGCAGTTTTTATCAACGTAGCCATCTGAACACTGAATGCTTGGATCACACTTTGCTGAAACAAATGAGGTTCTAAAAATAGTTTTAATTACTTGCACGTACTTACATTCACGTATTTTGAACTTTGAAGGCTAGCACCACATCACAAGAAATATATGTTGAAGTTTTATTTAAAACCTGGTTTAATATGTTGCGCAACATTCAGAAAATGGGCCACGTTTTGTATGTGTGATATTTTTTATTAAGTTGTATATCAGTAATACTAACTATACCTAATTCTTTATAAAACACGATTTTAGTTTATTCATTTTCTTGTTTTTTTTTTAATATAAAAATTACTTTATGCCCAACTCTGGTAAAAAAGAGATCAAGAGAAGCAATACTTTATTACAATAATGGAGGCATTTTTTAAAGTCTCCATATATGAATGTATCTCTATTTATTGTTAGAAAAAGTATCATTGTCGCTTCTCTCGTCTTTCCATTCGTGATAGCGTAATTCTTTCACACTTATATTTTAAAGGCAACTGATGGAAACTGTTCCCGGAGTCGGAGGAATGTATGGATGTATGTCTGTATGTGTGTGTGTGTGTGTGTGTGTGTGTGTGTGTGTGTGTGTGTTCAACGTCACCATGACACGATAGTGACTCAAGAGTGCCAGTACAAAATAACGTTCCAAAGATAGAGCCAGGAAATAGGTGGCATAGTGTCAATGGTTAGCCTTTGCAAAAATTAAAATATTCGTAATTTTCTCAGTAGCTTCTCGAAATAGTTATATCCATTGCAAGTTTACCATTCGTTTCTGTTTGCTCGCACTATTAATCTGCTCACTTTAAAATGATACACGATGTTTTTCAACACGTCTGATACAATATGAACAATATTTACTATAAAGATGATTCAAGTTTATGAAAGATATTGTATAAATCATGCACACTAAACGAGATTACTTCCTGAAAATAGTATCATATCAAATTATCCACCATGATGTCGTAAGTAAGTTTAATTTATTAGGTAAATGTATAATGTAATCATTGCATTTTGAAAATGATAACAAAGAGTCATCAGTTGAGTAAAGTTGAAATCAGTCAGTTGCATTATATTCCAAATTCTAGAACCAAAACAATTCAGTACCTACCGTGACATTTGTACATTTTGTTTACGATTTGTACATCTGTGAATGACGGTTGTTTCATGTCCTTATCTCCTATGCTAGCCTCGTTTACTGGGTACTTGACACGTATTGTTTTCAACCCTTCAGCCTTGGATAATACCTGAAGGGATGATATAATGTAAGTACACTCTATTGGACTGTGTTCTGACGCAAACAAAATGTGTATGTCCCATCATAGAATCAGCCTGCCATGAACATGGTATTGATAAAGTGAGAAAGAAAATAGAAAATAAAAATGATGGCTATCATCTGTCCGCCATTTTCCTTCCATTGTTTATATATCGATAAAACATGTTGGCCCTATATGTCTACCACCATATTTCTTTCAAGATGACAGTCATCAGTGGTGTTATATTGGTATGAAGAAGCAAGGGTGATGAATGATCAGCAAAAATTATGTTCATATCTGGATCACCGACAATAGACGAACCCAAGAAAGAGGCAGATGGTTACATTATTTAGAACACGAAATGTATGCATTCCGTTTTTTAACGCTAACTGGAATAATGAGACATCTGAGACAAAAATGTAACATGTGTATATGAATGCGACGTTGATGTGTCTATACTCATCGTAAGACGTAGAATAGAGGTCATATAGTACTTTTCTATACACTAGACCAGACAAAACGAAGTCTTGTACAAATTTGGTTACCTTTCTTTCAATATTCCAATGAATTTGCCAAGTACCTCGTCATGCTAGCAAATCTCCTTTCTTTAATTATGTTGAATGTTGGTTGGTGTGTGTTTGTTTGTGTTTGTTTGTGTGTATGCGTATGTATTTGTATGCATGTTCCTGTACCTATTTCCAGACATAAGTATATTATGCAAAGAATAAAAGATCAAGGAGAGTCGGTTGAGAATATTATCAAAATAACCACTTACGGTGACACCGTAGTGCATTACAGAAGAGTAATCGTAGGGGACATTCATCTGGTCAACGGCCTGTGATGTGTACTTGGTGAACTCGTCCAACAGACCGGGCTGCACGTTCTCCGTAAGGATCTCATCATAATCGTCCCTGTTCGGCAGCTGGTGTTCGTGAACAAGACCAATCGCATGCCCAATCTCGTGTAAGTACAATCCTGTTTGTATATTAAAGATATATACTAAATATTATTTTGAGTTTCTCTTCCTTTAAGCTAATGTTCAGTCTCCAGTCTGCATAGACTTACAATTAGTTTCATAACGATTTTTAGACGTTATGTAAGAATTTATTTCAAGCCGTTTTATATAATAATAGACTCCTGCATTCCTCACCTTTCATGCATGTCTGTTGATATTGAAATTACAGGAAGATGTATCAAATACAGCATAATAAAAGCTCTCATTTTGGAAGTGTTTAGCTCAATGCAAATTCCGCTCTCATAATTTCGTACCTGAGCCCACTTCAATGGCACATGGTCGTACATCCGGTACCCTATATTGACAACTCTGCAGTGTAAACTATCTGGACAATCGACTTGTCAAATTGGGACCATTCTGCAGCAAAAGCAAATTAACATGAATAAGGTATTGCTATCCGGTGTGTGTGAGTTTATACGTGTGTTAAAAACTTAATAACTGGTACTTACATATCTACACCCGGCTGAGGATAAGGAAACCACCTGCTGTCCACCCACCATTCCCAACAGTGAGTTGCAGCTGGAAAGAATAGGAAAAGAGTATTGGGTAGCTGTATTTTCCTGGAAGGCAGAAATGTACTGGATATTGCAAGCACCCTAACATGTACTGTTCATATCAATACTCAAAGTGTGCTGAACATTGCAATTTATTGTTTTGTATAAGCAGTTGAAGGGCTGTTGGTTTTGTTCTTTCCATGAATTACTACTACACCCAGACATTACCAATACTGTTTTATTCAAAACCTGGCAACGAAAGTAATTCTTACATTTAAATAATGATTATTTTCAAATTATGAATATTTGATTTTCACGAATAATATCTATTCTAGAAATCTTCCTTTTGCGCAGTTAATTTTTCGGTTCGAGCCATAGGAATGGGTAGAGTATATAGCATTCACAAGTCCAACCGTCTCATTCCGACGAGTAGCGTCACATCAGTCAGAAAGTCGTTTCTGCTCAATAATGTTTGAAGCTTTTAGTGGACTGAAAGAAGACGATGTGGTGCCTATCCTTAACAAGACTTGGGTGATGTTAAAGTTACGGCCTCTTTTTGACTTTGACTGTTGCCATTAAATGGCCTTTTTTTTGTCAGCACTCCACGAATTGAAATTACATCAAGTACTTAATTTTAAACGGACCTCTGACAAATTCAATTTCACTGTTTTCATCAAGAACAAAATACGGAGATTTGCTCACGCATTGACTTGGAACGTCGGCTTTAATTTTTGATTATGCTCAATAACATTTGCATGACTTCATTGTCTAAAACTAATTTTTGCACCTGGCTTTACATTAAAAAGATCTAAGTCAAGTTCGACTTTCTCTGTGTTCTGTTGTGTGGCAATCTTTAACGACGTCATGGTCCTTGCTTCACTTAGTACATAACTTTTACATTTTGGCTCAATCAACATTTGAAGTTCCTCAAGAATTCAAATCAAATTTAGCATAAAGCATTAAATTGTTTAAAACAAACTTCTTCTGGTTTGAGTTTGTTTTGTTCGGGCAAACAATTTATAGGTTTCAGGTTTCCACTTCCGATAGAAGCATGACTGTATTACCTTTATTGAAACAACAGACTCACACACACAAACACATAAAGCACACACACGCACACACGCACACACACGTAATGTCTGCCATCCGAACATGATACTTATCTTCGAAAATTATAAAGAAAGGGGTAATATGTCATTTTGTTCTTATCTTCGATAAATGATGGAGTCTTAAGTAGCAGATTTTAATTTTACATGTATATATTTCACCCACATGTAACTATGCCTGGTTTCCCCAAAAAATAATAATAATGACTCCCTTATCCAATTCAATTTTCATTCTACCCGATGGATGTAAAGAAAATGACGATTGATGAGTTTTCTTGAGAAATTTGGACTCTCCCTCTCCAGGCTTTAAAATTTATATGATAATATTTAGTGTCCTTTCCTATCATAATCTAATAAAAAGAGAGAGTGATTTAAAAGTTTCTATTCCACGCTAAAAGATAGGTCTTGACACACACACACACACACACACACACACACACACACACACACATACACACATATATATATATATATATATATATATATATATATATATATATATATATATATATATATATATATAGAGAGAGAGAGAGAGAGAGAGAGAGAGAGAGAGAAAGAGAGAGAGAGAATGAGAGAGAATGCACTACACAATCGAATGATTAATTAGAACATCTAAACTATCAAGGACCAGTCTAGATTATTCGTTTTTAAAAGAGGAAATAAAAGGTAAGAAATATCTGAATTCCCAAAACACCTCGAATAAGAACAATGGAATGAGTTTAATAGCAAATGCTCAAATATTCGTTCTAATTAGAGAGCAATTCCGAGTTGCCAGTTTCGAACTGGAGAGATATCATCGTATATTCATCGTCATAGTCTTACCCTTGTCCGTCAATGAAAACGATAATATTGTTGTCAGAAGACGCGGCCTGTCTAAATCGGAGACAGGTGTAACGCTCCCATTCCGTTATAGCCTGCCGGATCATATCCTGATATCTCTGACCTATACAACATACATTGTGTACAGTGTACAAATGTGTAAGTGTACAAATATGTAAGTGTCCATTTCCAATTGAAATGATATGTAGAGAATCTCGTATGGATATTAAATAAATATTAAATTTATGACACGAGTGTAATCACTTTCAGTTAGTGGCAAAGTTTGTTACACAACCAGTATGCAGTTTTTTTTCATATACAATGAGCATGCATGTGAAATTTTATTCTTTATATAGCCTTGAAGATACTTTAATTTATATCAGATATTGTGATACAACGTTTGCTCGAGTTATTTCTAAACATAATCTGAACCTATTCGAGTTCGTCTTATATCCTCTACAACGTGGCATTGAATTGCCCTTTTATACTGTGTGGGCTTGAGTTGCCTTATATCCGTAACTATCTGTTCCTAAAGTTGTCTGATTTCCGTTACTTTATGTTCCTCAGAGGTCGTATTTCCGTTATTATCTCTCCATGTGTTTGTTTCCGTTAGTCATCGTTGTCTTAAATCCGCTACTGTGTGTCTGAGTTGTTTTATTTCCGTTACTCTCTTGTCCCTGTTTGCTTTGTTTATATTATTGTGTGGGTCTGAGTAGTTGTTTTTATTCCTTGTTTTTATTTGGTCATCCTCTATTGACTGTGTAGGAACCGCTAAGGAGTGGCACAAACATTAACGGACATAAGACAACGCTTCGATAGTGTTATTGCGTCATAAATCACCCGTCCCTAATAGAAAGAACATTTACATTGATATAGGTAAGAAACAATCCTTACGAATTTATTTGACACTTACCATTCCCCATCAATTATTTTATCGAACAGAGTAGATTAAAAATATTATAGCTAATTAGTAAACCTTTCGAGGCATATATCATTTCCCTGATTAGTTTTATAACGCATGGTTCTTTTTTGACATCAACGTTAACTTACTGAAATGTCCCCGGTGGAAACGACATGGAATTTCTCCAACGTAAGATTGGATTGCGAATCGCTTTACGCTTATTTCGAATCAGTGTCCTGCTGTAAGAAAATATATAATGAGAGAGAGAGAGAGAGAGAGAGAGAGAGAGAGAGAGAGAGATGGGTGAAAATTTATTTTCTGACTTAAACATAACCTATGTTTTAGATCACTATTGCTTAAAAGATTTTTAAAAACATTACAGCCTATTTTTCAAGTGGAAAGCTCATACAAATAAACTGACAAAGTAGATATTTATTCATATTTAATCATTAATGCAAAATTCGCAGCTACATTCATGTTAGATACATCAATTTCAACTTAATTCGCCACTTTATAGAAAATATATTCAATACACATCTGGTTGGACGTCGATTGATTTTGCTCTTCTGCCAACTTTTTAAAGTAAATTTAGATGTTTCGAAACAGAAGTCAACATAAAGAAGAAGATGTAGCAGATGAGAAAAAGGAGGAAGAAAAATGGTAGCGAAGATATGAAGGCAAACTTTGTTAATTTCTTTTGTTCTCAGAGAATCGCCGTCCATTAACACGACATTGGAAAATTTGGACTTCCCCCGACATTTAACATACCTGTTCGGTTGCTCATAAAGACTGTAGTATTGTTGGTTGGACAATAACATGTCCAGCTCAATAAGGATGCCATCATGCATTCTTTTTACATTGAGGGTGCCTATGAAAAAAATTAAACCATAAAAAATTAAATTGTTAAATTCCATACTGTTATTCTTCTGTCGATGACACCTTATTCAGATGGTCATAGATGCAATGTAAATTTGATAAAGAGAGACAGATTCGGTTCGTTTAATTTGTTACTGTTTTAAATGGTGGGTCCTACAGCTTTCATGGTTTTATTGATTATCTAAACTATTTTAATTTCGAATCTTGTAACAAATGACCATCAGAATTGTGAATCAATGAGTATTAATGGAGTACCCTAATTTAACGCTGCGTTGAACTTATACATGTCGTTCTATGCAAGTTAAACCCAGAAGCATGCTGAAGCTGCCGGCCAATATCGTTGCTGACAAAGGTGTGAACAATCACTCAGTTTATAAGAATACTGGATGATTGTCATGAGTTGGCAATAAACGTTCAGTAAATAATGAAATATTCACACTAATTATAATGGGGTAAGTGTCTGTTGAATTGGTGCTATACTTGTTGGTAAGTCGAATTATCTCTGTCTTTGCGATAGATCAATTAACAAATTGCAAAACAAATACAGTAATAGAAACTAATTAGCATAATATTTTCTGACAAAACTTCATAGATTTAAACAGAACAACCTTTAACCACTTAAGCTAAGGATACATTCTAAATTATACTGAAAATTTAACTAAACTTCGGTGACTGCTAAACATGTTTTGAGTTTTGTGCATGTTATTTGGCCTAAAATACGGGCTATCAGATACCCAGGACGCTTGGTGGTCAGACAACATTGGTACTTCAAATGATATTACTTAATTTATCAAACTGAGCCTGATTTGTTAGAGGGCAGGGGTCAAACGAAATGCTGAAAAACCAGCGCTTGGTAGACAGCTGTAGATACATAGATGGAGCCTTTTGATTCTTAACGTGATTAGTGCAAGATAAGACTTGCTACTGACTTCAAAAGAATCTCATGTCTCGATGGAACTGACTCTTTCCGTTTACGAAGATTTATTTTCATATTTCACCGTTTTGGTTCCTAATCTATAAATCATTCATTTTCCATTATTGTCAGGGTGACTGGATGTGGCATAATTTAAAGTATTGAAAATTATCATCAAACTCGGATCGGAATAACTGTCCAATACCTTTTATTGAATTGGATAATGTTATACTGTTTGTAAGGTTCTTAACAAGTCATTTCTACTGTTTGTGAGGTTCTTAAAAAGGTATAAGTACAGTATGGTAGATTCTTAGGAAGGCATTTCTAATGTTTGTGAGGTTCTTAATATGTCTACAGTTTGCTTAGTTCATACTACAGTATAACTACATCTGATGAGTTCTTGACTCGATATTTCTACATTTTATGAATTTCTTAATATGCCAAATCTAGTTCTTGTGAATTTCTTAAACGGCATTTCTACAGTTTTTGTCCATAATACCGTTTTCTACAGTTTGTAAAGTTTTTAATGCACCATTTCTACAGTCTGTGATG
The DNA here is from genome assembly GCA_028554795.2 of Sinohyriopsis cumingii. Lineage (NCBI taxonomy): Eukaryota > Metazoa > Mollusca > Bivalvia > Unionida > Unionidae > Sinohyriopsis > Sinohyriopsis cumingii. Next base: position 153,551,099 of record CM068828.1, on the reverse strand, counting down.
TTCTTAACACGGCATTAATACAGGTTGTGAAGTTAATAATACAGTATTTCTACAGTCATAATAGGCAATTCCTACAGCTTGATATGTTCCTAATATGCCATATTTACAGCCTGTGAGGTTTCTAATACACAATTTCGCACAAATCGTATGAGGTTCATCAGTATAAATATCATATTTGATACAAGTCTGGACTTTGCATCAAATGATCATCAATCCAACCAATCATGTAGCTATATACAAAATTTCTATTAAAATTTTTATCAACATAACATGGCTTTTTGTATATTTTATGTTAAATGTTTATAACACTTTTCAAATGCATTTTCATGAAGTGAAACTTTGTTTCGAAACTATTAGGTGTAAATATGCGTACAACTGGATATTGTTTCCATTATTTTTGTCTTTGTTGTTGTGTTTTTGTTGTTGTGCCTGTTGACCAAATGAAAGTTATCAGGTTGTGATATTTTGGATGCACCTGATGTTGTAATAGATATGAAGTAAATAGACACCATTTGACCGGATTATAATAACACTTCATCTGAGCTCCACCACGTTTAACCTACTGTACGATTGATTGTGATACAATTAAGTAAGTATAAATTAGAATTTATATGTTTGTTACCCACCTTTGAGGCCTCCCATAGCTTCCATAATGAGCTGATCCATGGTTTTGTTTGTCGGAGATTCTCGTCCAAACATGTTTGGAGGGGTAGTGTTGTACTTCTGTAATTCCTCTATTATTTTATGTCCATTGCACCAATGCCATATAACAACCTAATAAGATATCAACAATCAACACCTTTGATATAGAACATACGAATACGATCTCAACAGTCAAGACCAATGTCATAGAACAACGTAATAAGATATCAACAATCAACACATATGACATAGAACAACCTAATAAGATATCAACAATCAACACCAGTGCCATAGTACAACGTAATAAGATATCAACAATCAACACCAATGCCATAGAACAACCTAATAAGATATCAACAATCAACACCAGTGCCAGAGAAAACCTAATAAGATCTCACCAGTAAACACCTAGGTCATTTGACAACGTAATAAGAAACGAACACTACCCTAGACATAATTACAAAACAATCATCAAGGACGAAAAGGCAGAATATATCTGATAATGAATAAGTTCCAATCTTTACATCTTTCTTGCATTCGCAGTACAAGAATAAATAATCAATGTTTATTTTTATTTTCAATGTCTTCATGACTATTAATAAGATGACTGAAAATAAATGTTGTAATTTTAAATATAAAAGTAAGTATCATACAACACACATTTGTGTCATTGCGGATCAAGCTGTAATTGTCGAGCTGTGTCATTTAGAATATGCACCTAACGTCCAATTTATTGACACCAAACTTCATTTACTCCGGATTGCCAAAGTACCAGATATATACTCCGGAATGATCTATTAACTCTTTAAATGAGTTATTCTATTAGATTGTAAAAGCACAAGCTAATTACCATTAAATTTGTCTAACAACTAATGATTGTTCAATTAGATTGTTGAAATTCCATTTGTGTAATATAACCATTACAAATTCAAGCATGGCATGATACTTACACAGAAAGACAAAAAGCCAGCAACGCAACACCTAAGTGCATGGTTGTTATTCCACTTCCAATGTATAATTTGGTTCTCTTCTTTTCTTCTGAAATGTAATTTGTATGTTATTATATGCCTCTTTGTTTATACACCAGTCCTCCTGTAACAATGTTGACAATTATTTCGTTTCGTCGGTTATCTCTGTTCCTTATCTGTTTAAAGTTTTGCAGCGATTTCGATTCTTGGTTCATTATTCCGTCTGTGCTATTTCCCTGGCTTTATATTCACAGAGTAACAGGATATTCAACCACCGAAGCAATCCCGGTCCTATGATGTCATTGGATGTTATTGTTCTTACTGTTTCATGAGCGTCCGTTTGATGAACACGTGCTTGAATCCGTATAGTAATTATGTTTGAAACCATGCAGAATATGATGCAGCTTTCTTTAAACGATACCCTACCTAATCGTGCCGTAGATTTATAGAAACTGCGTATGGTATTACAGTTAGGAAACTACTTCCCTTTTTCCCAGTTAGTCACTTTTTTGGGGACCGTCAAAATAATTGTGTTTAACGAACAAAATACCCCAGTCAATACATATGTATATGTGTATATATGTATGTGTGTATGTATATATGTATGTATGTATGCATGTATGTATATATGTATGTATGTATGTATGTATGTATGTATGTATGTATGTATGTATGTATGTATGTATGACAAGTTAACAAACGCATTTTTGACGTGGGAGACTATTTTTGTATGCAAAAGGTTTGCCATCACGTAGTGAAATAAGGTCACGCGTGAATTTATCATTGTTACGAAGTGAATGTTACCAAATACTTTTCTTAGTGCAAAGAATTTTGAAACTCCTGGGTATTTAAGCAATCAGATTATTCTCTCTTCTTTCCTTCATTTTGGACGTATCCTTATTCTTCGTATTCCTTTCAGTTATTTTGCATCTTTTAAAAGATGGTGAGAAAGACGTACATTCTGTTTACCATTACAAAAGTGTATGTGTTCCAAGTTCTAAAAGGTATTATATTCGTCGAATTGCACCGTAATAAACACATACATACATAGATACATACATATATACATAAATACATACATACATTCATACATACATGCATACATACATGTCATTTCTTAAATGCGTGATCTGTTATATAAATATACGTTGGTCCTTGCATCCGTGTGTCCATTTGTGGGTACATACATACGTACATTCAGAGATGTATTAATCCATACATACATGCAAGCATACGTACTTAGATAAATACAAACGTACATAATACTGTATTTCATTGCTACATTTTCCTCTTTTTCGATCAAATGATTTTAATGCACGTTTTAAATATATACGTGACGAAAGACGAAAAACGTACAACAGGTGCACGTAGTAAATTATTGTCATGCACGTATATTTTACTAATCCTAGAAAAGTACTTTTAAAATGATATAATTAGTTTAGGAACATAAGATGAAGCAGAGAAGTTTACACCCTTTCATGAGACTGATGAGAGAATAAAAGGGGATATTATTATAGATACGATGTTGTTAGAGATACGTTTGCATGTATATAAGAAATAAAAATATAATAGAATTGGCTTAAGTAACTGCTTATAAAGTGTGTATGTGTGTGTTGTACACGGTACGTTTTGAATTCTTGTCAAATATTACAGTATTTTCTTCTAATGCTTATTTGAAGGCGGTATGTTTTGCGCTGATTTGAATAAACACGCCGATGTACGCTGGCAATTGAATTTAACGCTTGATACCAAAGGCTGGGTTGAATTTTGATTAAAATTGTCCTTAAGTGAGACTGAAAAATAACTTTGTTTTCGTCATGTTTATCAGACT